>OY728130.1:429155100-429755100 GCA_963277665.1 Viscum album | reverse complement strand
CTTTCTCTATAGTTGGAAATTGTTGCAGACTTTATTTTGGTGGGCTTGTACATTGGGCACATGGTTTTACTTTACTATACTTTACTTCCCTATCGTACACTATTGGTTGGGTTTTAGTGTATGAATGCATCTTTTCTTTTTAATAGTTTTACTTTTCAACATTGTGGGCTTGGAGATGTGTGTACGTGTGTATAGGTTTATAGGAAATGCCTCCCATGTTAGTATCATGCCTACTCGGTGCTAGTCATCAGCCCCTATCCTATTAGAGGCGGGCTTGGGGAGTTGCGGCTCAGACCCCACTGGGACGGGTCATGACATCTCATCCCCATTCACATCTTCCCATAAACACCTGGAAAAACAACACACCGACCACCAAATAGAGTGGAAAAATTCCAGGTTCAAGCACATCATTCATTAGGTTCTTCTTTCTGTTGTTAACCGGGGTGGTCACATAGAGATTCTTGTTTTACTGAACATCCATTTAAACCAACTATGTATACGTGATTAACAAATTTCCATGTTGCAGCCACTTAATCATCGTAAGAGACAAGAGTTTATTAGTGCATAGAGAAAGACCACCAACAACCATGATTTTCAGTAGGCATAAATTCATAAATTTCACAACATATAGCAATTAAAAAGAGTACAACATAGCATCGATCACACACCCCCTTCATTCATTAAACATTCGTTCATTATCTTTATTAAGTTTGGATTTGTCAATTCCCATAGAGACAAAGTGTACCCACCCTTCATGATACACAAAAATTAGAGGACAAGGAAAACCCTACCTGATTGATCAAAGATCTATGTTCTTCTCCATGCGCCAAGAGTCATGGAAAAGCACGACTTGCAGGGGAGGGATGTCGGGAACTCCAGACGTACTAAGAAGAAAGGAAGCCAGCCAAGAAGAAAAAGTAAGAATAAATTCATGTGCGATCTATAGATAGGATCCCGTTGTTACGAGATATGGGTATTTTAATGCCTTTAAATTTGGATCGTGGTTCCCCATGCGATTGGGTAGTTACACACGACGAAATTAATTGTTATTTAATTCTCCATTGAGTTGGTCCCTCGGTATTTATTGGGTAATAATTATAAGATTTCAAATGGCTTTAAACCACTTGGAAAAAGTTGAAAAGCCCAAAATAGGCATTACGGGAAAAACTGTAGAAGAGAAACCCAACATGGGTGGGTGACACCAATCGGTCGCGCTCATCGGTCACGCCGATCAGTCGCCCCGATTGGTCGCCTTCCGAAATGACGTCCTACCACCAAGACGTCACCCCTTGGATCTGGAATTTGGAAAAGGAATGGACCTTGAGGGTCCGAGTCATCACACCTGATTTTGTCTCTAGATTTTATACTTGAAAAAAGGCAAAGGATAATCACCTGAGACCATCAGGTTTACTTCATACCCTTCATGATCCAACTTAGAAGTGGGATGAAATTTTGATGGAAATTGTTTTTGGTTTTCCACATATCCCAATAATGTAAAATGTATTATGGGTTGTCATTGACTGGATAACCAAATCATATCACTTTCTACCCATTCACAACACAACAAATGTTGATGTGTTGGGAAATCACTATGTGAATGAAATTTTCCATTTCCAAGGATTTCCATCTGCTATTTTTTCCGATAAAGATCCTCATTTTACCTCTCTTAGTTGGTAATAAATTATATGGTGATGAGATCATAATTTCATTTGATAATAACATACCATATATAGAAGGACATATAAAAAGATAGATTTATACATATTATTTAGTAAATACTTAGTGTCTGAAATATTGATATTAATAGGAATTGGGATGAACATTTAGGACTAGTTTTGATCTCTTCTAATAATAGTTACCAGTCCCAAATTAAAATTGCTCATTTTGAGGACTTTTATAGAAGGTTGTATAAATCAATTTTTGGTTAGTTAAATCTTGTTGATACTTCCATGATTGGATTTTGTTTTTTCTAATAGAAACTAAAAACAATTCTGTTGCTTCCTCTGATTATTTTTATAGCATAAATCTAGTATGAATTATATGATGATCATATTCACATACCACTGGATTTCTCAATTGGAGACCAGGTGTTCTTGAGAGTTTCACCTCGGTTGGGTCATCAATTTCTTTGGGGAAATAGAAACATTATCCACATTTTTTGGTTCTATTATGGTTGTTGAGAAGGGGGGGGGGGAATGGGCTAACTATTTATCAATTCCACCATATTTTACATTGATATATAATTTTTTGCATGTATCAAAGCTTAATAAATATCTCTTTGATTATTAATATGTTTTGATATCGATTAGTCTTGATTTTGATAATGATTTACCTCTGACTATGTATTTAGTAATGATATATTATTTTGAGACAAATGTACTTTTTTGTGTGAAGATAACTTTGTTCCATTTGAAATGGAAGCATGATTTTTATTCACATGCAACTTTTGATCATGATGCATTATTCAAGGAGAACTAGCCTCATATATTTGGAATCTTTTTTACATGAATTCAAGGTAAAAAATATTTTTATTCTTTGGAGGTTGAAACATCATGTGACTTTTCATTAATATCTCTTCAACCCTTATTTAGATATTTCATCGGTTTTGGATTGTATTAGGTTATTTTGGGTGAAATTTGGATAATTTGTGAAGCATATTGGGTTGTTCACTGTTGGTGTATGGTTAGAAAAAAAATTGAGTTTCGGTCCACAAAATCATGCTCCATTTGCTGGTGCTTTGTAGGGGCACATGGTTTGTCCAAACCATGCAACCAGAAAATAAAAATCCTGAAACATGAAATAGTGATTGTTTGAATGATTTTCACACAGGATGAAAGACCATACACCCACCTATGATAAACCATGATCCCCAAAATTAGGGTCACATTTTCCAAGAACATGGGTTTCTAATCATGGTCCCCTTCCTCTAAAAACATACACACTGGTCTTTATTCCTCTGGAAGTTGATATAAACTCCTAGTAACCCTCAATTTGACCCCTAATCACCTTATTTCAAACCATCATCAAATCCTTGGGGCTTGAATGATCTCTCGAGTTGATTTGGGATACTTCAAACCCCTTTTGTGAATCAAAGTTCGTAAAAAATACCTATTCCATCTCAAGTAGGTATATATTAACTCATTTAATATCCCATAATATATCATTACATAAAATATAAATATTGATGTATCATCATGTATTTTATGGATATAAATCATTTTATTTGAATCCTATTTTAAGTTTTGGTTTCTAGCTATCCTTCACATTTAATCTTCATTAGAATTAGCCATTAAAGGTGTTGTGCATTTTGATTCCTTGATTCAATGGTAATGAATTTCATGATATTTTTCCTGAAAATTGAAAATATCAATTGAATGATTAAAGTAAAAATATTTTTTAGTTGATTTTAAAACATTGAGTTGTGATTTATTTATCATTTATTCAAAATGTGTATGAAAATTGATATAAACAACCAATTTGTTTGGAATTTACATTGTTGTGTGGATTTATGAAAATTTATTGCTTGATTTGGAAATTTTTGTGATTAAATGATTTCATGTTCATTATGAGAGAATTTCATAAAATGAATATATGTTTGAAATGGAATGAAATGAGGAAAACTAAGGGTTTTGTTTTGAAAATGTAATGAAATGTTTAAAATTATAATTTGGAATTTCTTTTTGAAAGGTCTTAAACGATTGATTAGATGGTTTATTGATTGTAGAAGCACGTATCAACATGGGTAGATAGCGGTAAGTAATAGAAGGACACTAGGAAGATGATTCCCTATAAATGTATTGATGATTATAAGTGTTAATAAAATAACTTCAAAATGAATTCCCTTAATGGGATCCCATATTGCGGTGTAGAATTTTTATAATGAGTTCTCCTATTGTGGTGTTTTTTTTGCATGCCTAAAGAGATCTGTAATGACTATGGGATGTGTGAGGATCCTTGTATATAATAAAATTACTTACCACAGTGGGTTTTTACATGATTATTTATTTTCTATAAGTAGTTTGACTTAATATACATGTAATTGAATTTTTGAACACTTTTTTTCATGAAAAATTATTTATAATAATGGTTCTATATAAAATTTTCATTTAATCTTTTTTAAAATTAGTTTCATGATATATCTAATATTTTTGAGATGAAGAAAATTTTTTAATATAAAAATATAATTCTACACATAGTTTTATTTAAATTAATACCATTTTTTGGTTAATAGGTTTTTGAATTTATTACAAATTAGATCATGTGAAACTAATGGGATTTACATCTCACACCCAATATATTTATTTGGGTTTTCATAGATTTTATTATGCTTGGTCCATCAAAGGGAAAGTGAAACATGGACATGGTAACTATTCATGATATTTTGTACTGTTGGTTTTTACTATTATATTCCGATGTTTTTATTTCTCCTTATTACTTACATGATGTAATGTTTTGGGTTTTTTATACTTATTTTCTTTTTGGTAATTTTTCTTTTTGGAGTGTTGAGCATACACACTGTCAAAAAAATTCTTCCTTTTTTTCAAAAAATCATTCCCACATTTATGTTGTGTGATTCTAGGTGAAACTCTCGAACCCATGGGGGTTGGGAATGAACTTGGGGATATGTTAGTTCTAGTTTTAGTATCATGGTACCAGGGTATCTCAATAGGTTTGTGACACAATGTTCACATGTCTGTCAAAGAAACCCTTATCATACACTGGGTCTGATATCCTATTCTAATACAATATAGATAATTCACATCTTATTTATAAACCATTATAAATAATTTAAAAATTAACATATCCCCAATGCAAACACGTTTTATATTCTAGGATAAAAAATGTATAAATTGTTTATTTATGTAATGAGATACTCCATGATTACTGTTAAATATTATTTTTCAAAGGTAAGAATTGTATGAGCTAACCTAGTATATGAAATTATTTAGAAATGGAACCTAGAATAATTTTTGGTATCCATGCTCATAGAAAATGTATATATTTCATTACTGATAAATACCATATAGTTAGGATTGAAACTAATAAGGTCATGAATATTTTAGAAATTCATTATCATGTTATGAAAAATAACCTTTCCTAAATGGGGAAACCTATTATTACACAACATGATTCTCTTATGTGGGATGGATTCATGTGAAGGAATCTGAAATCATTTATTTGTTCCTACTAACCAACTGCTATATGAGAAATATATTGAGTCCCATATGTAGATAACTATATTCTAGGTATGCAATGGGAAGGAAAATTCTATACAGGATGTATACTATCACAAGATCTATACTGATCAATTTTGGTTATTGATCCACAAGACATTGGATGAAGATGAACGAGAAAAATGGAATGTTAATATTTTGAGGAAATATTATTTTTTCAAATATTTGCCTCATGAGAAATGAAATGAAATGAAGAGAGTAATACATTTATTAATAAAAAAGGAATAATAATGTGTTTCATGGTTTGAGGATACATTTTTAGGAATGGTTACGTATGTTACAGATTATATATGAAATGAAGAATACAAATTTGACAATTTCAATAAAGTATGTATGCGATGTCTTTGAAGGGAGATGGTACTTATAACATTTTCATTTTTGGCTGAAATAATTTATAAACTATAAAAAAAGAGAAGGATTTTTCTCTATTCTATATATTTATGGGTATTCATTAATATAAGCGGCCCTATGAGAACCATAAAAGGGAACATGTTAATGAATAAGAGAATAAAGCAATTTTTATCCTATAAAAACTATATAAAGAATTGTACTAGGAAATGATTTAATGGCATGGTATTTTGATATAGGTAAATAAATAAAGGTCTATTGGATCACTAAAGAAAGGGGAAGAAATAAATCAATGATTTTTAGTGGTAAAAATACTGAAATTAGGAATTAATTGAACTAATTACCAATGAATCAAGAGAATTTTCCATAGATGATTTCTAAGGGATATGGACAATGTTATTCAATCACTATATCTAATTTTAATGTACGAAATGATGTGGTGGGATGTACATTAATCTTATAATAAATGTTTATCTAAACATTATTTGATTTTGTATCATCACAATATTTTATTTCTTATATTTTATATGTAAATTAGAGGCATTATTATAATCTTAATGATGAGAGTATTCAGTCAATACTCCTTGTGGAAGTCTCACTACAAAAAAGAATATTTCAGGAAGTCCCCATAATGGAAGATAAATGTGACCTATTTGGGGAATTTATTATCTAAAATATGGTTTAATTTTATATTCTTCTAGTTATGGAATATAATTTAAACTATTATAAAAAATATATTTTATAGAGAAGGAAATTATGATTCAGGATAAATTTTTTATATTTTATATATTTAGAGTAGAGAAATCATCATATGATTCATTAATAGATCCACCCCTAGTAGAAATACATAATGAATTTATTAGATAAGAATGAAAAAATAAATATATAGATAGAGAATTAAATCATTACATTTTGGAATTTTATTTGTACATGAATACATTGATGTATTTTATGACAATTTAACTAGACATCCACATGATCATGAATTTGAGTAATCAATTGATTTAATCCCTAATAAAATAAAAATATAAAATACTACCTATAGAATGGAAACAATATAATTAGTGGAGTAAATAAATAACTAGATGAGTTGTGCGATAATGAATTTATTATCCCTAGTGCTTCACCATGGGGATCCAATATTGTATTTTCTGTGACAAAAGATTAACCCATGAAGCAGTGAATTCATTATAGTGAAATAAATTCCATTATGATAATGAAAAAGTTCATATTCCTTATATTCAGGACTTATATGATCAACATCAGGATCATCATTATGTTTTTGGGATTGAAATTTGTTTTGAGTATCATCATATTTAATTAAATAAGGAATAAATTCTAAAGAAGAAATTATAAATGATGTATTGACATTAAGAGTCTAATATAATTCCACTTGGATTTACAAATTCACCATATTTTCTGTAGAGCTAATGACCATTGTATTAAATAAATAGAATAATGATTTATCTGTGGAATTAATTAATTATATCTTGTTTTATTCTAATTATTATGATTATAATCAATATCACATATAGAAAATTTGTGAGACTCATCAAGGGAAAGAGTTATATGGAATGTTTAATAATTTTGAGTTCTAGCATCAAATTGTTTCTTTTATTGGATATATTGTCTCAATGCATGGAATCATCATTAATCCCTCAATTGAAAAGGCATTCATAGATTGACTTACACCAATGAATATATCTAAGGTATATAGTTTCATTTAATTTTATTTATACTAATAGAAATTCAATCAGATTATTTATTTTTTAGCTAACCCATTAACCAATATTACACATGAAGGGGTTATATTCTATTTAATAGAGGAATTTCAATACTGTTTTGATGAATTAAATATGATACTAGTAAATTCTTTCATTTTGACACTACCAATAGAAAATTATTGGTTTTTTATATAGTTATTCATCGATAAAAGAAATGTGTTATTTTCTTTTGAAAAATGATATTTTTATTACACAAGTGTCAAGGAAGTTGGGGACTCAAGATAGGAAATATCCAAACCAGGATCCTATGTCAGAAAACTATAGTATTTTTATTAAAGATATGGATAAATTACCTCTATGGTATGAAATGCGAGAAATACATAGACCGTTAAAGACTAAAAAATAAAATTCCCCTGAATTATATCAATATTATGAAAATATGATGGATCATTATATACACAGAATATTAATTTTATATACAATTCCACCAAGTAATGGAAATTAATGTTGCAGAAGCACTAATCAATAAAGATAACAATGTTCTAACCCAAACAAGGATTTACAGGGATCATATTTGCATGGACCTATAAAATTTAAATTTGAGAATTATTAAGGGTAAAAATAAAATTCTAGTTTTATAATGATTTTGAATAAAATTATATTATGAAATATAATAATTTCTGAATCTTATGAAGATAATTTTATGAATAATATTAATGATTTGAATTAGTGGATGTTGGTATGAATCAAATTTTAAAGATGTATTTCTAATTTCTGGAAAGATATTATATGATACATCTATAATTAATTTGATATTGGAGTTTGGGATGATTCTTGTATCTCAAATTTATCAATACAACCTATTATAACATAAATTTATTAAGACTTTGGGGAATATTTTTGGTTTTAAAACATTACTTGGGGAATTTTTTATTAGGTTCCCTTATGCATTATTTTTTTAATAACCTATGGGTGAGAGATAACATCCTATAGGATTGATGAATCCTATTAAAATTCCGATGTGTGAATTGAATGACATTACTATGGTGTTTTTTTCAATACTAAAAAAACATAGAACGAAAGATGAAATATTGGTCTTTATTGACCACCTTACCAAATCATTACATTTTCTTGATATAAAAAAATATTTACCCCCTAACTGCATAATAATGTAGTATATTAATTTTTTTTAAATCATGGTTCACCTCTTTTGATTATTTCTAATAAAGGTTCTAATTATAAATCAAAATTCTGGATGATTATTCAGATGTCTCTTACTACAAAAATTCATTTGAGAACCACTTACTGTCTTCAATATAATGGATGGTCAAAATGGACTATTAAAAAAATAGAAGACATGTTGGAGTCTTTCTCAAACAATTTTAGATGGATGTGGGACCATTATTTATCTTTGGTGTAGTTTTACTATAACAACAGTTTGAACTTTAGTATTCTAATGTGGTCATATGGATCAATATATATAGTGAGATTTCATACTCAAACTTCATTGGATGTCATTTTATAAAGGAAGCATGAAGGACCAACGTTTTTTTAAAGAGATAGTAAACAATTTAATTTCTACCCAAGATAAAATAAATGAATCTAAAATAATGAGAAATTGATATGTTAGAAATCAAAGCAATGATTTGGAATTTCTTAAGGAAGAAAATGTTTACTTGAATGTATCTCCATTAACAGGTGTCTAATGGTTTCGTAATAAGGTAAATATAATCCCATAGTACATATGACCATGTAAAATTATAGAAATGATTCAATATGTGTCTTATCTTCTTTTAATTATAATATTGCTCTCTAAATTATATGATGTGATCCATATATAAATGTTATAGAAGTACATGAAAGACCCAACTGATGTTCTCAACTCTCAACATAAAGAATTAGAAATTGGTCCATATTACTCTATAGAACCTATCAAGATTTTCAATACTATAGGGGATGTATTGAAAAATATTATGACTTTGTTGGTAAATTTACATTCGAGAAATAATAAAATAGAGGGTGTAATGTGGAACTTGAAGATGTTGTGAAAAATAACTACACTAATTTGTTTAAGGTAATATCCATGATAATTAAAAAAATGAATTCATGTGTGAGGGTGTAATATAACACCACAAAGACTTTATAGAATATTTATTTTAGAATAAATCAAAATTATTCTATATCTTGTGATATAAGCAACATTGATTTTAAATGAAACAAAATATTATATTATAATACTATTATTTAAACATGACCATTATAAACATGCTTCTTAGTTAGCAGGTGTGAATAAAACTAAAAAATTTATAAAATTATATGTTACACAAAATTTCATTAGATATATTTTTATTATAAATAAAATTAAATATTATTTTAAATAAAAATAAATTCTTTATAAAAAGATTAGTATTTTTTAAAATGAGATTTATCACATTTTGAGAATCTATTATAAAGTTAATTATTTTTTGAATTTTATAATTATTATTCTAAAAAATGAACATTATTTTTAAAATCTTCTTGTGAAAAGTATCATAGTGTGATTTGTTATGGTATTTTTGAAAATATTTTCACTTTTTTATGAATAGTTAAAATTATCATTTTTATCCCAAATTGCCTTTCCTTTTAAATCATTTTAAATTATAATGTTTTTCTAAAATATTTAATAATAAAATCAGTTCATCTATATTATAAATGTTCTAAAATAGGTATTTTTTTAAAAAATATTATCAATTTTTATATAAAATCTTTATTTATCTTTTGAATGTATTTCATTGGAAGAAACATTTTTTCGACACTTATGTGGGATTAATTTTTAATTGAACTACTACACTTTTTAAATTTAATTTATAACACTGAATTGATTATTTTATGTCATCATAATTTCAATTAACTAATATTTTTAACATAATTTTTAACAAAAATAAATAATTAAAAATAGAAAAAAATTGATTACTCTGTTTAAGGTGGAAAAATGTTTATTGGGCGGTTGAACTAACAAGATTATTGTTAAAAATTACATAAACCATGCCCAAAACTCATATTATGTAAATAAGTAGACCATATTACCACTATGGTTCAATAATGGACCAGTTTTCATCATTGTTCATAATAAATTTACGGGAACACTTTATTATAATAAAAAATTCTTTGTGTGCCATATCCCCCCACTTATAAATAGACACTAACAACCCTCACATCATCACACCTCTCAAGAAATTTGTCTCAACCAAAACCTATGGAAAGATCTCCTCAAAATCCTTAGACACATTATATGTGTTTTTTCATCATAAAATAACATCCCTCTTGTACTTAAGTGAAGACCTAATGGATATTTATCTATGAGAGGGTAATCATCTTAACAAAACACATTTATTTTCTTTCTTCTTTTACCACTTTAAGTTATGTGTTTACTCAAAAAATATAATAACACAAGTATATAATATATAATTATATTTTATTATGTTCATAGAATAAAAGATATCCATATCATCATCCATTGATAGGGAAAATAAATCATTTAATATGTGAATTGGGAAATGGCACCTTAGGAACCGATGTTACTCATTTTCTAGCAACACATGATATGATTTTATATAATAATGGATTTGATTTATATATTTTATATTCATGATATTATTATACATATTTAATTATAATGTCACATTTCCTTCTAACATTCCATGTTGTTTATAATAAGACAATGTCACTAATGTGTACGTTGGGCTACTACCTTAAGAAGGGATACGTTTTGGTTTTGACTTAAATTTAACATTGAAATTAATGAATATAAATTTTATGAATATATATTATAAATTTGACAAGATATTTATTCATGAAATTTATTATATCACTGAATTCACTACTGTTTAAACCAGTAATCGAATGATTTTGTCGTTTGTGTGAACGTATGACCTATCATCTACAAAAAGTGATACGATTAACATTAAATGTTATAACTATAAGAACTTTTAAAAAATTATCTAATGATTATATATGATATTAATAAAATTAATATCATTCTAGTTAATATAGTTTTATATCATATAAAAAATAACCATATCATTCTTGACAATACACACATGAGAATACAAAGAAATTAAAACCCAAAACAATTAAAATAATGATATATTATTAAAAAGGGTGATAAATTGTTATAATAATGTCATATACAATATTATGAATACGAATATGGGTTTTTTGTAAATTAATTATTTCCTTAAAAACATTATATTTGGGGTTTAATTATTTCAAATTAAAATCAAACATTTGGTATCAGATTTCATCTCAATTTCCGTTTCATTGAAACATATTTATTAATATAAAATTTTCACTTTCATGTTGTTATATATATCCAATTTTATGTATTTAATATGAATACAAATTTATTCATTATTTTATTTTAAATTACTATATTCCTTATTAATTTATTGTAACCACTCATTTGTTGTTAAATTTTGTGATAATTAACATTCTCTTGAGACAGTTACGTTCTTGGAATCATTTTTCATTGGACATTGCATTTATATTAAATATTAATATTCTTTATATCACATATTTTATTAGGAATAATTCATATTAAATTTTTCATAAGGTTTTTAATTTGAAAAATATTTAATTATCTTAGAAAATATTGAAAATTCTATATTGTTTACACAATACATATATTTCTAGATGAAGAACATTATTTATAAATATAATAAATAATTTGATATATGAGGAATATTTTTGGAAATTTAGTGACCAGTGGGGACCAGTTATAGTTAGAACCACAATGAATTCAACTTGTCATAAGGGGAATAAATCATCTATCTTTAAATTGGATTTAACCCAAATTATTAATTTGTCTTTTCAAATATCTTAGCAGAAGATTCATCATGAGGCCAAAGATCATGATGTCTAGTAAATAATCATTTTTTTCATTGAGAATTAAATTATTATTAATATAAATGATATTTTCACATTAATATAATCATTGGATTAATTTCATTATCATTAAATTAATTAACTGTAAATTGTTCTAGTTATTTACCATTATATTTTTGTTATGCCTTATCTAATAATGATAGTGATGATATTTGATAAATGGAATTCTTGTTCAATATGTTACATTTTCATATTGATTATACGATATTGATTCATGATATCTTCAATTTTTCATGACCCTCAGTGAGAATATTTCCTTACTCGTATATTTTTTTTAATTAGATATGAAGAAGACTTCTTTCAATGAGTTTCATGGAGGCAGAATATTTACTCTCACTGTGTTATTTATTTTTTATTCCCAATGTAATATGGGTTTCATGTATATCTATGATTCCCCAACACTGTTAAACTGATCATTATTCAGAATTTTGTCCACTATATCCTATACTAGTATAATTGAAGAGAAAAGGGTTCTAAGATATAACATTCAGGGTCATTATAGAAATAATTAAAAATTATTATTTATCATTTCATAATATTTTAAAATAACTAATTTAATTTAATGAAAATTTAGAAACAATAATCTTGTATATTACATTCATAAATTAAATTGGAAATATAAAAAAATTTATAATATGTAATATATATATTTATAAACTAATATATCAATATTAAATCTTTTTAAAATGTATATCAAAAAATATAAAAAATACTTATTCTTCAAAAATTAGTTTTTTATAAAGATGTTTATATATATATATATTTTATTTCCATTCAATAAATAGATAATAAATATTAAAATTTTAATCTTCAAAATGAAACATCATATTTATATTAATAATTTAAATAATATATTTTTCATGATATTTTTATATTTATAAAAAAAATATTTTTTAGTGAATATTACCATTAATTTATTTTAAAAATATTATTTATTTTTGTGGAATAATTATTTATGAAGATTGATTTGGAAATTTATACAACCCTACTCTTGATAAAATATTCATTTTATCAGTTATATTATAAATTGAAAACTATTCATTCTAATATGAAAACCAATATTACATGATTCATGGACTATGATATATTTTCTCATGAAATTAATATTATTAAATTATATACCATTTTTAAATTTATTTAAATTTTATAAATGTAATCTAATTAAATGGATATTAGAATAACTATTTCCCAATTATATAATAAAATTTATTTTATATTTGGGAAATAATGGTACATCACATTTTCTAAAAACATATTACCATGATAGAACATAATGCGGTAAAAGTGAAAAATTAAATTGAAATGATTTGAAAATAGGGTTGAAACATACTTTGGAATGCGTTGATGAGGCATTTATTGACCTTATATTTACCCCCTCTATATTAATTCTCAATTTTGGATCATCTTTCATTGATAATGAAATGATAATTTTAAATATCATTGGGCATTTACAAAAAATTCATCCCCTTTAACTTATAAATTTTGAACTCTTATCACGTAATACCCTTATACTAAAATCCAAATATATTAAAAAAACACTTCCCATCACTATCCTAATAATTCATAGCAACTATTAAGGATATTCAATTTCCATTAAACACAACCCCTCTTTCATAAACCATCATAATGTGTCCCATGTTGCGACTCCTCAAATCCCATCTCTAATAGGTTGCGGTATGTCTAACATGGCTATGTATGTGTATCACAAACATTGAAGATCTTATCCAAATGTACATGTAAACATCAACACATAGAAAATCCCAAAAAATGTTGAAATATAAAATAACTAATTAAAATGTAGGTATACATCTAAAATCCCACCATCAAAGGATGACAACAATTACTATAATGCAAATGGTCCAAATACTATCCCACCACAATGTAATAGAAATCCAGTACAACCTAATAGTTTATAAGGGGATTTATCTTAAGGTAACTATAGGAACACGCCTCAGTATGTTATTCTCACTATTCTTCAATTGGCATTTGTCCCTCTAACACTTTATCAAAATGTCAATTGAAATAAAAATAAACGACACATCTTATTAAATACCATATTGGGGTGAGTATAATATTACCGAACTGGAAACCTCAAAATCACTAAGAATATGATGTAATTAATAAAAGGAATCCCATCATTGGTATATTTATACAAAAAAATATTACAAGAATTTACTAATATACTAAATATATACACACAATCTCCAGGTAATGTCCCAACTGTAATGCCAACCTAGGATTCTAACTTGATGGTTCAACATAGCACTCAAATGAGACGACATAACCCATGATCCATGATAACACGAATTGAATCCTTATGAGATGAAATTAACAGTAGGTCTCTCTATAATAATTATCGTTTAGAAGTATGAGGATAAAAATACATAGATGTGGATATCATCCTAGTCCATGGGGCATAACCAAAACTCAAACAAGAAAAATTGTTGAGTAGAGGATCGACAGTCACATAGTGTTGGTTGCAATGATACCAGGAAATCCACATAGGGAATATTTGATGACATAGGATCTCATTCTGGTCATCCTGGAAGGAATCCAACATCTCAATCCTTTAATGAAGTCCCATCAACGGTTTAACCATCCAAGGTATAGGATGTGATTCCATAATAACCCCTCAATGAATTGGTGAATGGAACTTACCATAAAAAACATGTCCAGAATAAAGAGTAAAATGGATCTAAGACATTTTTGAAGGAGTACACAACATATCCTTATAATACATGGTTTCCCTTTGGTATCTGGACATGCCCATCCATCATGTATTGTACACATATATGTGTCAGTGCATGAGTACATTGTCTGTCTAATCCCATGTACTTCTAGTTGTGTTCATATCTAATTGTACATGTTTATGTATGTTAAACCATGGTCATGCCTATGTACCATTGTGGGTACATGAAGAGTCATTTATTAATGTTTAAATGTCATGTGACTAAGTTCACATGCCATTTGGTATTTATCTTCTCTCATAAAATCTAGCACCGCACTAGGGTGTCTCACACAGTGTGTAGCCCAAAAATACACACCATGTAATGAGGTATTTAAGAGAACTCATTTGTTCTACTTATGTGTTTTAGGCATCATTATACTATATTTATACCATCTATGGTTCCTAGATATCATTAATATAGTCTTTTTCGACCTCACTATTCCATTCTTTTGGAAGATCTTTACTCAATCCAATTGGAAACCTTCCATTGATATACACAATCATTTTATTCAAAGAATACAGAGATGGGTATCCCCAAATTCATCCTTGATCAATCATCATTCATTGTATCCTGATCTTCTATTTTATTTATTCATGGATCTTTAATAATAATCCATTACAATAATATGCAGGTGTGCAATGATTGTTTATCTAGTATTTTGGTCAAACCATGGGACAACAGAATTGACCATGAATAATGGGGAATAGTGGGAGAAATCCAAGAAACATGAAAAATAAGAATGTAACCCAACTATGTTTTTTCCTTCATCCATTTCCTTTATACCAGAAAATAATGATACAAATTAAATAAACAATTACACCCAATAATCATCGTACATAATCCCTATCCATTATGCAATCGATCCATGAATCCATTATTTGTTTGATTTGTTGTAGTTCTATGTAGAAATTTTAAATTAGAAAATTAATCCAAATAAAGAAACTTACAACATTAATTTAGATTAATCTATAGAGAATAACTATTATATGACATTGTTATTCGCGATATCCTCATGTTATAACACACACCAATTAATGATCTATGATCCAGTCATCACATTCCAAAATAATATCCTCCATCATATGATAACAAATTCCCTGGGTTTTATGGCTATCCATTAGAATTTTTTATAATATAATACATCTAGACCAGAATCTAGTCATGGAAATTTATAAAATAAATTAATTTATTCAATAAAATTATCTAAACATCCATCCATGACTGGGTGAAAACATAAATGTATGATGTGTTCCATTTTTTATCACTAATTGGGTATATCCTATGTATTAAAAACAACTATGGTCTTAAATATTTTATCTGAGTACCCATTAATGATTTATTCCACTCTTCATGAAATCTATGTATGAATGGTATTTATTATTTTTAATATTTTTCAAATAGTAATCCCAATCACATCGGGCCTCAAAATATTTTTCAAAATTTGTACGTACCTCCATAAATAATTGATAAAATATTCCAAATTAAATCATGGACAAAAATAATATTCATTCATTCTCTCCACCATGGGGATTTACATCATTGAAATAAAAAACATTATGATTCATAATTATATGTGGTTACTGATGGTGCATCTGGGCATCTTACTCATATGTTATATCATAAAGATTATCTTACTACCATCTAGCACACACTTGCAGAATCGATCATACATGAATGATTCTCTATGGCTGATCGTCGATCACTACTAGGATGTTAGCAATTGTATCTCCATCCTCGATGTGTACATCACCCAAGTTGATAAAATGTGATGGGTCATGCATGTACCTCCTATGTTGTGACATGTGGTTGATGTATTATATATGGTCTATCGATGGAGGTATAGATAAGCATAATTGAACCTCTCTAACTCTATATAGTATCTAGAATGTTCTAATGAATCTCGAAGACAGATGGTCACCCTAACCAAATCTGTATAATCTATGTCATGGTTATACCATCAGGACGATATATTCTCCATCCATTAATATCAAAGTCCTACACCATCAGTCAATCAATGTATTATTATATCCCTTTGATATCATAATATTATCCTAGATGATATGAACCTTCTCTGTTGTAGCTAACAGAAAATATAGTCCCATAAATGAAGATACTTCTTGGTTAGTCAAACATAGTAGTGACCTATTGGATAACACATAGATGACCTTAAATAGTGTCATACCATTGGTGGAATGATAGACTTTTTTTGTTTGGAAACTCCACCAATGGTGGGTTATTCCACAAAAAATGACCAAATAATAACGTTTAGACATGAAACATTGACTCCATAACCTAAATGGCCTTCCCATTCTATACATCAATCTTGGGGTGAAATGCAGTGCATAAAATCGGTTAATCCCAAAACCATTCCTTCAATCCTTTTTATAAACTAGATGTGAAGTGATAATCATTGTATAAAATTGTTGACGAGGTAAAAATTTTAGAGTCAAAGTATCCCATCCACATAAAGGCATCAAAATAACTCTACAAAACTCTAATCTTGTCTATCAATGAAGTGGAACGACATAGAGTGTTGGTCTATGATCACCCATATGGTGTCGTGTCCTCTAGAAAAATATTGAAAACCCATCATGCGGTTAATGGATATACCATCCCACTTCCACTATGGAACCTAAAAGGTTTCAGTTACACCCACTATAACCATGTGTTGGCAATCACTTAATAAAAAATGAGGTATCAAGAGAAAAAAAGTACAACTCCCTTCTTCATCCTTAATCAACTAAAACAATGTCATAAGTCATAGTACATCTTCCCCATAACAGTATATACCACTGAGAGAGACATATGAACTCTCCCAGGGAATCCTCCTAAAATGTTTCTGAAACCATTTTTCATCCACTAAAAATAACTATATTCCCCACACATTTATAAAATCCATGAGGGGCATGTCCAGTTGATATCTGAGTTAGTAGGATCTAACAATCAGTATCCCCATGATGTGTCCCCTCACATTCTGTAAAATTTGAGAGGTAAAAATCCATCAACTATAGGTAATATTATACAAATCCTTTTATCAAGGAAAACTATAACAAGTCAAAATACTCTAACCCCTCACTTATCAAATATGAATGAGATCTCATACTCATTCAATATTCTGCCATGTTATCCTTCCCTATTGCAATGACAATATTAAATTCATAATCATAGAATAACTCCAGCCATTTCCATTACCTCAAAATGAAATAATTTTTAGAGATGATTATCTTGAGACACTTTTGGTCATAATATATTATAAACCACTCTCCAATAGAGTAGTGTCACCACAAATTTTGTGCAAATAATTACATTGTTAAATCAAGATCATGGTTCACATAGTTTTTATCTTTTTGTATCAACTAATGTTTACCATATACAATTAGTACTTGGACTCACATCAATATAAAACCATGTCATATATATAATGAAACAAAAAAACACTACATAATCCACACCCACCCCTATAAATCTCATGATTGGAGTGCTCATCAATCTCTTCCTCAACACTAATAAATCCTTTAATCACAAATATGTCTAAACAAATGGATGACCATTTTGAGTCAAATAATTAAAGGGGTGACATTCTAGAGAAATATATTGTTAATATATGAAAGTATAATTCATACCTGAGGAATTTTTTCACCTCTATAAGACTCCTAGATGGCTCCCAAGATAACACTTCCATGACCATTACGGGTTCACTGTCACTCCCCCTGCTGAAATAAAATGTCATGGGTATTAAACCTCCTAAATCCCTAGATGAATCATTAATATCATCCTAGGAATCTATTTCAGTCATAGTATTTCCCTAACCATCCTCATGTGTCTCATGTTCTTTACCTCATACTCTCATTACACTAGGATAATGAAAATGAAAACAACTATGAACCATTATAAGAAAAGTTGAATTACTTGGTCCACAAGTCCCATGAACCCAGTTTGGGAATACATCATCAAAAAGGGGACAATAATTTATATATAGTTACCATAAATACATTATATTGTTTTCATTGTAATATCATTGTCTTTTACATGAAAATGTTGATATCCTGATCTGAGAGAAATCATTTTGGAGTCATCATGCCCATCTCATCTAGTAAAAGAGGACATAGATCCTCAGTAGTGGATAATTGTTATTTATGGTCACATGGTTTAGGTGATAGTAATCCACACAAAAACTCAACCCCCAGGTGATTTCATAGTGAACAACATTGTGGTCTTTGAGGGTGAAACACTCAGCCTGACAAAGCCCTTCTATTGTAAGTCCTCCAATTACACCCAATGCCTGAAAAGATCTAAATGATCTATCCCATATGTTGGCACAAATATTGGGGCATCCATGGGGTGTAGACCAATTAAAAAGGCTATCTATCACTAGGCAGGTAAACCAAGGTAATCATCTATAAATACATCCCTGTTCTCTACCACTGATATAGGAAACTAATAACATGTAGCATCAAATGCACCAAGGGTCTTTATTTTTAACTGATGAGTGACCAACTGCACCCTCAAATGCTTGAGTTAATCATTATTTATGTATATTTCCTTTTCATCTATAATATAAAACCTTATTTCAACACAATAATAACCCCACATCCTCCACTATAAATATTCTTTTTGGGAAAGAATATAAGTTAAGAAGTTCGTACCAAATATGATATCATTTGACCTCATGACTACTACAAAGATATCCCAAAATATACAAGAACCTCCCAGAGTTAGTTAATTTTGTCAAAATATGTGTTTTATCATTGAGTCACCTCCATTGGGTGTATCCAACCGTAAGGTTAAATCCAAAAATCTCAATAGATATATCTACGTTTTGGACCAGATATGTGGAAAAAAAGGTATGAATCAGATATCAGTCTATTATAACTTTAGATAAGGTAAAAAATAAACATATAATACCATGTATCATCCTTGGAGACTCTTGATCAATATACCTAACTACCTACAACTTTTATTACCCAGGTACCCCAAATCCATATTCCTAGTGTGGAATAACAATGGGTGGTGGTGGTAAGAATTCATAACATCTTCCACCTCCTCTAATATATAAACTACAGTTAGTACCTTATTTATCTGTTTCATGTTCCTAGGAATCCCATAAACTATCCCTTTTTATATATACGATGTTTCTGACAGTCCCATATGAGATGTCGTCTACTATCATAAGAGTGTCATGACCTCTCCATGGGATGGCTAGATCCATCCTATGATCCATGAACCTTAAAACCTATATCCTGATATCACCTACTAAATGATGTCCCCCATCCATGTCCTTGTTTCTTACATCAATTCCTTGTCATCAAAGTCTCTTCTCATGTGTTCCCACTACCAACAAAAACTGTGTATATATGATCAACAAGGAAACTCTCGACCGACAAGGAATACTCTAGCACCCTTGAATAGGTAGTAATGCAATTAGATATCACAATGGTTGGAATTTATCTACTTATTTATCACTTGAAGTTCTATGATCAAAATTATTTGTCACATTCCATATCAGTTGAGTACTAATAGAGGTTGCTGACCCTCGATGAATACTATTCTATATTTTTTCTACCATGATGACATAGTAGATGCATATCGATGCACATTTACCACAACATAGAAAGAGAAAAATCATCTGAGATAATTTTCTCATAATCTTACCAAGATGGAGTCACCGAATCATATGAATGTGTCACTAATCGCCACCACCATACTATATATCATTTGAGAAGGCTCACTGGAAGAACCACTATTTTATTTTTTGGTGTCCTGAAAAGATGGAATAATCAGGTCACATTCACAAGTGAGTCCTCAACAACCTATTAGTTATTCTCACCTTAGAAAAAGAAGGTCCAGCTTCTCTAAAACACATGAAGAGTTCTTTTCCAATTCCCATCTTCCATCAATACTGATGGAAAATTTGGCTACCCAACAAGTGGTGGTATGACTACTGCACCAATTTGAGGAAACACCTCTTAAATAGGGTCATGTATGAAAGAATCATCAATGAGGGGATCATACTTGTGGTCATGATATTGAATCCATAATGGAAAGAATCATAGAGGAATCTAGAAATAGACATGATTTACCTTAATAAATTATTATGTCTAGAGAGTTGTCTAAAGAAGGATATCGAACCCAAAAACCATTTTATATGATTCATATACAAATTTTGTTTCTAGAAAAAGTGGTTGTGTTAAATGAGTTTAGAGGTAGTTTATTAGATTATTCTTGTATAAATACGTTAGCTTTTGCACCAACACTGGAGTCCCTAGCCTGATGTCCAAACATAAAAACATAATGGTATTCCCATGAACCAATATCCCACACTATAGAAATAAATTATAATTACACTCATTGATTCCACTTTTTCATGACCCGTCTCAATAGGGCATGATCCATGAATATGCCATGCCCTCCTACAATGGGTTTGGGGATAGAGGCCACTTCCATGTAGGAATATAATGCACATGGGAGGACATAACCTAATGTACCTAGACACACACACATCGAAAAACCCATAAAATTATAGAATTTAAATCAACCGATATGAATTCCTGAATAGATCTTAAATCCCACCATTAGAGTATGATGACATGTAAGAAAGAAAGGGAAAAATAAAATAAAACCATACATAAAATGAAAACAAATCATATATAAATGTATTTATTGGGACTATTGTCATGGTAACTGCATGAACACACCATGATCTATCCTTATCACTAATGTTCCTTCAAGTCAAGGTCATTCTAGGATACTCTCAAAAGGTTATTTGGAATAATAAGGCAAGAAATATGTGGGGGAATCCAATGTAGTGGTGATTGTACCACTTCCCACTATGAAACCCAAAAATCACTGAGCATATAACAACATGAATAGTAGTAACCTCATCATAGGTATGTGTCAGAATCACATATTAAAATAATATATAGATGTAATTATCATATTAAAAAATTCTCAAGGTAAATAAAAAACTTCAAGATATCTTTATATTCATTCTTGAAGGTTCTAAATAGATCTATTCCATGAGGACACACTCAATGAGTTATGAAATCACTCCTGAAATCCTAACATGATTCCAGGCTCATTGTGTTCACCAAAATAAGTACATGATAGAAGTTTGAGGAGAATAATACACTGACGAGGATCAAACTGAAGGTATTGGGGTATCCCAACAACTCAATATAGAATAAATCATCATGTAGAAGATTGAATCTCATATTATTTTTTCTATGATGATAAAAATAACTCAGACTATTTGAAAAAATTTGAAAGAGTGTCTCACTTCAAGAATCATGGAAGGAGTCCTGATAGCTCTATCTAAGACAAAATTTCCTTTGATGGGATCACCATTCTTGGTATATGATGAGATTCCATATAGAACCCTTTAAGAATGGATCTAGGTTAATCACCATAATGAAACATGTACATGATAAATAGGAAAATAGTTTGTCCTTCTTTAAAGGACTACATAGTGTGTATTGTTAATAAAAGGTAGCTCCCTTCATCACATGATTATGCTCAGGTTTCAAATCTCATGCCCATATCTATGTTCATGTCAATGCATGAGTACACAGTATGTATGATCACCTGTACTCATGGACATTTAAATTTTATTGTAAGTATATACCTGATATTGCCTATGTACCTTCCATGTAATACGTCGATTCACCAAGAAAGGGTCACATACCATGTGATAGAGGTCATTCATTTAGCGATATTTATATTCTCACAGAAGCCCTATCAACACCCTTGGGTTTCCCAAATTACACGTAACGTCGAAACATGTATCTTATAATGTGTGATTTCATTGAAACCATGATCTAAACCTCTATATTCACCAAAACACCATCCCTTTTGTTTTCAATATCAATCTAACCCAAATATCGTGGTTCAGTTCCCTCCATAAATCATCATTGCACAACTCGCTACTGATCATTATGATATCTTCTTGGGAACTATAAATTTATCGCGAATGTAATAAAAAACAAAAGACAGTAATAATGGTATACCAAAATCCATCCTTCATCAATCATCCATCATTGTAGCTTGATCTCTTCATTGATCTAAACCTGTATCTGTAATAACAATTTTTTTCTCCAAGAAATGGGTACACAACGATTATTTATCATCTATTTTTGGTGAACTATGGTCCAAAAAAATTGAATTTAATGAAGAAATAATAGTGGCAAAAATCCCAGAAATAGGAAAAATATGAATAAATAGTGGCCATGTTTGGTTGGCCTCCATTCAGTCTATGTTAGAATAAAAAAACTGAGATATAAATTAAATAAATAATTCATCCCAACAACCCCATAGATAATTCCTACTCGTGATACGATCGATACATGAACTAATTTGTTTGTTTATTGATATTGGATCATCATAGAAATAAAAAATTGTAATTTATACTAATAAAAAAGCACCCACCTCTATTCGTATCAATCTCTTTTAAAAAATTATTCTATTGCATTATCATTAGTATGAACCTCAAGTTTCATCACACACCAATCGATGATCCATGATCTGTTCGTCACATTTTGATGGAATGTCATTGAATTACCACCCTCAAATCCCTGGAGTTTTATATATTACATGGGTATTTGTTTATGAAAAAATGTATTTATATATTAACATCAGGTCCTCACAATTTATTAAACAAATTAATTTATATAGTTAATTAATTTAAATGTCCACCCACACTTTATCCCTAACACAAATGTCTGACTATTTTTAATATTATATCATGGATATGGAAAACCCCATAGTAAAAATCAATGGAGGTATCATATTTCTTATTTGAGCCTCTATTCTTAGCATTTTTTCAGAAAAAGTACACATGTTTGGTAATTAATATATTTAATTTAATTAAAAAAATAACCCCCAACACACCAGACCTCAAAATCGCACTCCATATCATCACCTAACTCCTTTAATAACAAATTTAATATTACAAATCAAATAATTAAAAATATATAAATTTATTTACACCCTCAAATATATATTCCACATGTTGAGGTGATAGTCCTTAAAGTGAGCTATAAATTTATAAACTCTCATTTCATATTTATAAATATTTATGTCAAATTATAATTCCTATAATTAAAACTCATATTCTTAAGATTAAAATATAATTATATTTATAATATTGGTACCTTATGAAAAATATTGTATAATAATTATCCACCCATCAATTTTCTCTTAAGAAAAATGAATCCATCATTCCTGGGTTTTGTAGGCTATTGCCTCCATGCCAGAATGTGTTTTATTTTACATCACCATATAAAATGATATTAAAAATTGGGAATTTAGTTTATATGTATGATATTTATGATTTATGTTTTTAAATTATAAACCATATTTCTCCTTTTCCCCATTCAATATAACATTAAATCATCACCAATGCATATGTGTGGAGTCTCGCACCCATAAAAATGTAGATTCGTAATTGTCTTTTCATCTCCACATTATATTGATGTTCGTGACAATGGGTTTAATGTATAAATATGAATTTAATTATATTATTTTTTGTGTAAAAATAGTTTGGAAGACCTGTATACAGTATGAGAAATAAATAACTATGGAAAATTCATCCATTCAAAAGAGTGGGCTAAGAGAAAATGTTTTATTATTACTAAGAAATAACAACATATATATTATATATTTTAGAATAATTAATTCAAATTATGGTATATAACACAAATACAAACCAAATAGTATAGTTATTTTTTATTGTGATGTTACAACATAATCACTTCATAATAATCCATTAATTATGTTATTTTTTTTTGGTTTTGGGTTGGTTTAACCACAAACATGAGAAAGACAAAAAATTGTATCATTGAATACAATAGTAATTAAGATTCATGTCATATATAATATAAATATGTAAATATATATTATTTATTATATATTGGTAATTTGAAAAAATTCTTATTATTTATGAAAACACCATTCGTTCACTATAAATCATCAAAACATACTCATCACAAAATTATTCATTAAATTTCATAACCAATAATCATAGAGAATGAATTTATAATATTAAAAAATATTATTGTAACTAAATGAGTAATTTTTATTATTTTGGAATGATAAATATTGGTAAAATAATTAATTTCAACACTACCATTACAAGACTTGTTCAAAACAATCAGTATTACTCTAAGTAATATAAAAATACATAAAAAATAAAAACTATACATATACATAATAATAAAAAAATAAATTTATAAATGTTAATATAAGTAAAAAAATATTCTAAATTGGTTTATTATGATATTTTATTTATTTTATGGTAGTTTAGATCAAATTTGGAAGACGAAAGAACATAATTAAGAGGTTTTTGGTTTCAAATTTTTTCTCTAGAAAAATAATTGTTAATCTAAATAATTATGCATTAAATATAGTGTGATTAATTCATAATGAATATATTTTACCATAATCATGGAGTTTGAATAGTTATATTATGTGCTTTATTTAAATTACCATTTAATTATAAGAAAAAATTATTGAACGGGGTTTTAATTGAAATGTTACTCAAATTGTAAAGGGTTTTCATCTAAAATTACTTTCATTGAAACAAGTTTATGGAATTAATCATTTTTTTCATTTATTGGTATATAAAAATACAATTATTTTCTCACTATAATATAATTTTTTTATTTATAGGAAAAAGTAGTGTAACAAAATTCATTTTCACAAAATGTAATTTGACCCAATAGTTACCCCATTTGCAATGATATTTCGTAACATAATTTTCATTCATTGATTTCTAATATTTCATCCTAAAATATTATTTGGTAATTCCACAAATTTTTCTTCCAATATTTTATTTTCTATTATTATTTGGGAAAATTAATTTATAAAAAAATATAATTTTTTACTTTGTTGGTCTTGAAAACAAAAAACTTCAATGTGTTTATTTTTTAACATTCTGTTCACTATCAAAATGATTACCCTTGGATCCATATTTATAATATAAATAATTATTTTATTTTCTTGTATCTAATATTTTAGATTCATTTTAAAATTTAATCATTTAATCATATTTCACTTCACCCTCTTAATGGTAATTTTTAAATGATATTTTTTTTATTTTACGTTAATGTTGAAAATGTATTATAAAATATAATTATTTTTTTCACCGCTATTATATATTTCATATTAATAATGGTTTACACTCGTGTGATATATTTTATAAGAAATATTATATATAATATACATATAGTGGGATAAAACTCCATGTATTAAAAACTTTTATTCTTGATCCCTTAATCTATATTATTTTTCAATGCATTTATTCACAACAAAATTACCAATGAAGTAAATAACATAAAATAAATCATGTAATAGTAGTATTATGATGATATTGATGATATAATATATCGATAGTGTATATAGGTTCACCTCATTAAAATTAAAATGTTAATAATAAAAAATATATCTAAATAGAGTGGAAATTGCGACGAAATCTGTTAAAAAGATAATATTATTTCCTTTAGGAATTATAAATGAATCTATTATATAAATTAGATGTAAATACAAAAATTAAATGTGAAAATAAAACATAATATAATATGAATAAATTATAAATATAACATTATAACATCAAAGATAATGAATAGGTAATATGCTACAAGGAAAAGAAATTTAGTTATGAAACTACATACCACATTTTAAATTTTACATCAAACCCCCATAAACAAAATCATTTGTAACCTAGAATATTTTCGAGAATAAATTATTTATGATATAAAAAATGGTAGTATATACACCATATATATTAAATTAGGGGAATAACAATAATGTATGGATTAATAATGGAAAATTATGATGAAATCCATTACCAAATTCTAACTTATGAATATAATACACATTGATAAATTAATTTGAATTATAAATATAAATACCATGAATTGTGATGTATTCATGATATTGGAAGTAAAATGGTATTATATAAAATATATTAGATAAATTGGTTCAGAAAATTGAAATATGACTCAATTAATGGAAATTGATATGGAGTCCCTTACATTACGTTTGACATGTTATGAAGTTTATTTTTCATCATTAATAATAGACATATGATAAATATATAATTTTCAGGAGACATTTTATAGAATTTTATTTCATTTATCTTATAAAATACCATTTAATATTTTATTACTTATTAGATCGGTTTCACATCAGATGTTTTGATGATATTCAATTCATATGTCCCAATGGAATTCTACAGTTTTACTATGTTAAGATATGTCATTGTTCAACAATATCTAAATTGATAATCGTTAGATAATTTTCCTTTTTTATATCATGATTTGTTGATAAATTCTAAAATTGTATTTCTATGATTTAAATACTTCTCATTCATTATAATGACATTAAAACTTTACATGGTATTATAACATATCTTAAAAAAGTGATCCTTATAAATCCATCAAAATGTTTATTTAAAAATCATTAAAATGAAAATTTGTCCTATTATTTATATTAGTAGATCTCATATAAGAGTTCATGAAGTTAAAGATTTTTATGATATATCCACTTCAAAAGTATATACTCTTTCATTTTCTCCTCTATAAATACCTCAACAAATTAAGGTTATATAGAGGAAAAATGGAACTATCAATGAAATTGATCTAAAGATTTTATATTAGGTCAATTTTCAATGATATTTTTTTGCAGAAATTATTAAAACCGAATATATTATTTATCATGTTCACAAATGAAATTTTCCCAAAAATTAAGAATTATGAACATTGTGAAAATGGAAAAATTAAAGTTGTATTTTTTATTGTTTAATGTTGAAATTGTTTTTCTTAAAACCAAGGGTAATCGGGTAAAATTGTATTCTAAATCATGTTAAGGTATCATTATGTTCTAATACAAATATAGGAAAATATATATAGTCTTTTTTATAAGGATAAAATTTGGGAGAAATAAATAAATATTAATTATAATGTAAATTTTTGAAAATTAATTTCTCAAAATTATATCATAAATTAACAGTTTCAATATAATGAAGTTTAAATTGAATAAAAATATCCATAAATATCAATACATAATTATATTTAAAAAATAAAAATTTAATCCCATATAATACTTCCTTAAATATTATCAAGAAGAAACTCATATTTAATGTTCTTTACAAAATGTGTTAAAAATCTATTCTTTTGTCTCTAACTTTGAACACCAAAATTTTTAACTATGCCTATAATGATCAAAATTGGGAACCTTACAAACAATAATAGGAAAATAATTTCACATGAAATTATTTATATATTATCCTTGATAGACATAATGATCAAACTAGCATAGTCTTGATATGTGTTATTAATAATATCATAAATGAGATTTTAATATAACTCAACATAATGTCTATCTAGTAGGTGCGGGTTATAACCATGAAGATATAATCATATATAGTGAGTCCTTTAATACCATTGTCTGGTTATAATATATTATAAATTTAATTTAATTACCCTCTAATTATAACATCAAAAATAATAAACTAGATTTTAAACACGGTATTTTAATTTTTTTATTAATTAAATTATTATATTTGACCAACCACATTGTTTTTATGATATTATTTTTCAAACCAATTTTATAAAAAATAATTGAATTTCATTATGGTTTCAAAAAATCACTTTAGACTTGGTATTGTAATATTTATAATTTTTTGTTGGATAGTTTTAAAATATGGAAATTTTATGCAACACATTTTAAAAACACATCTCATAATATTTGTTAATTGTTCAAATTTATGTTGACGGAGATATTTTAATTTCTAATAATGAATATATTTGTCTTTAATTGTTTATTTAACAAAATATATATATGAAAAGGGATTTATGTCTGAATTCAAATTATTTCTCAGTTTTCATATTTCTTAATCAAATGGCGGTATTATTCTATTCCAAAAAAATGTATTAATAGACTCTTAATATGGTTTTTCATGGATCAATCTAAGGTAATTTCTATTCCCATTGGTAAATCATGTTTATTGTCATTGAGTAAATCTATGGAACCAATTAATGACATGTATTATATAATTATGATTTATGTTCTAATTTATCTTACTATGACCTAGCTAAATAAAATAATTAGTGTTTGTTTATGTGCTTGTTTGTAATCCAATTCAAAGGAATATTATTTTTTATTTTTTAAAGTTGTTTTTATTAAGTGATAAAGAATAAAAGTAAATTTTTATTTTACCTAAAAGGATCTTATTTTAAATTCCTATTATTTAAAAAATGATTTTAGATAATGATATCTGTATTGGTAAAATACAATTTGGACAATCCTCTAACTTAATAAATCATGCATCTCATGTAATAGTAAGAAGTTAAAATCTATCACTCATTCTATAGTAGATGAATAGAACATGGAAACTTGTAGTTTTTATTCCAGAATAATATGTATGAAACACACTGTTTTATACTATGTAATTATATATTACTATATACTACTTATGTGCAATGAAACTATTTCCATTGATATTTACAAAAAACCAATCTAGTACTCTCACACTAAACAGATTGAACATAAACTTTTTTTTATAATAGATAAGTTATAATAAATTTTTATCTTATTGGAATATATCAGGAAGAAATATCAACTCACTAATATTTTCACTAAAAAAATTTCTTGATCATAATAATTTCATTAATAGTGGATTATGAGTGTTATATCTTTTACATTTACCAGATGACAATGACTAATATGGGAAATTTATTCAAATGTATTAATCATATTGATTTCTTTTTTTAAATTTTCTTTTATATCATATCTATGATCCCTATATCTCACTTTTGTTTAAATATTAAGGGGAGAAATATAAAATTGTATTTGAATTTTTAATTTAGAAATATCTTTTCATTTAAAATTATTTTTAAAATCAAAACAAAGTAAAATTTTACATTTAATTTTCAGAATCATAATTTAAAAATTGTGAGTATTTTAAAAAAATTAATCTCAATCCCAAAATTTAGAAATTTTATTTTTTTATTTTAAATAAAGAATAAAATTTCTTTTTAAAAAATGTTTTAGAAATTTTGATTGTTTATTAAATTCATTTTTTTTTTAAAATAGTTCTCTCTTAATGATAGATAATGAATGATTAAAAAATTTATATATAATCTTCTATATGTGAATGTTTTTATTTTTATTTAATGAAATTTCAAAAAAAAATTAAGGATTCCATTGAGGTATTCTTTAACATTTATATGAACTCATTGAAGAAATTTTAATTAATGAATCATTCATTAGTGGAATGTAACACCTTGAAGAAATGAGTTTCTTCTCAAAGTATTTAAACCTTTTATTTAATTTCTAATGTTCTGAATTCCTTTCAAAATTATTTTCTATTTCATAATAACTAATTTCAAACAACATTCTATCTCCCTCTCTCAGGACTACACTTATTGAAAAGGGGTAGTTTGAAAAATTAAAGTTTTTTAATTCAAATATTTTTTAAATTAATAATATTCACTTATAAATTATTTCTATAATTTTACTGAAAATAATTTTATTTAAATATATCCCTTTTTTAATGTTTTTATTTTTGTTAATCCCATTGGGGGGAAGTTTCATGTTATTTCTGATAATAAATTATGTTTTTCACAAATTGGGTGATATTGGGGAACTGTTTTTTTCTTTATTATATTTTTTATTAGGGTTTTATTTTAAAAATAGAGATTTAATCACATTAGAATGTTTGTCTAATTTATCCATTTATCATGTTGAATAACATCATTACTAAAATCATTAACTTCCATATTATCTTTCACTCTTGACTTACATTTGATATATCAATTTATATTAGGTGATTGTGTTCATTAAAAGAGGTGTTATTGTATATGTTTGCCTCATTGTGTGTTATAGATAAAAAATAATCTATTCAGTTTCATATTTGATCATTTGAGTGAATTTAATTATTCCTTATGTTTACATTATGTCAAGACATTAACGGTCCTACTAAATATCATAAATTCAATTCGTTAGAACCATGATAATCATCACAAAGGATCGTATATTTATTTTATTTAATTCAATACCGTATAATGGAATTAGTAGATCTATATAAGACAAAAGAAGGACATTTATGAGGCTTCACATTAATGTGGAAAAGTTCTAGCTACATAGGTTCATCAGTGCCAATGTATATTGGATTATCCATATAGAAGAATACCACTAGCTAGCAAGTACCATGTCCAAAGGACTAGATATCTACCATTTCTCCACTAACTACTAGATAGCCAGTACAAACTGTCTAATTAAATAATTACAACCGCAACTAGCTCTATATGACCCTACAATGATCTAGTTAGGTGCACCAATGGTGAAATCTTTTTATCTAGTCTGAGAATGCAATAAATTTTTCTAAAAACATTTATTTAGATCACCATCAGATTTATTGAGAACTAGTGAATTTAAAAATATTCCCAGCCTTACATATCCTATAAATATAATATTACGGTTTCTTGGATAATCTACTAGTTTCTAACGATTTTTTTTAAATAATGTACTCATAATAACTGATCTAGTAGATCCTCTCAAGTTATCTTAACACTACATATATAACTATTCACAATAAATAAATTTGGTTCTCCTATTAAAACATAATATCTCTCATATTAAATTGTGAAATATTTTTAACTGAATATGTAATAGTATTTTAATAGGGGTTTCCCATGTAAATCCCTCCCATTTTATCACCGTTTGAATATATTCTCTCTTATTCAAAATTGAGGGATATTTTCCATTACATATGTAGAAGATCATGAGGGTCCTCAAAAACCCTAATTATAACGTACATGTTTCTCGATCACCAAAAATTTCAAGGGAGTAATATCATAGACCTCTCAACTAAATGGAGGATAATTATGATATCACACTAAGATGTTACCAATATCATTTATCAAGTTATGTTCCCTCTGTATTTTATTTTTTGGATTACATAATTTAATCATGATAGTCATAATTATAAAAAATTGATAATATAATTTTAAACAATAATTAAATGTTTAGAATAAATTTATATTAAATTTATAAAATTTTACAAATCTATAAATTCATAGATTCATCAAATTAATATATTTACCTCTTTATTATTTAACTAGTACTCACCCAAGCATTCACACGGTGGTCAAACACAATTCTTAAATTATGCATTTGCTCGGAGATATGGTTCATGAATTGTTTTTAATAAAAAAATACTAAATTTAGTTGTTAATAATGAACATGAATATTCAATATTTTGAAATCAAAAAATAATTATAATTATTATTATAATTCATGTGGAAAAAATAAAGACATTATTATGATAGTAGATTGAATTTTGGATAAATTCATTTGAAAGGATATATAAGATACTATAATAAATAACACATTATTTTTAGCATGGAGATTTTTGTTAAATGAATGAAAAGAACATTGAAAATGAAATTTGAAATTCAGATAATTATGATAAATAATTATCATAATACAAACTTATAGTTATATATAGACGTATTAAACCTATACATTAAAAATGACACAAAATGCATAATATATCGATGTAGTTGGAATGTAAATATATATTATAGTGTTATTAACCAATAAATAATAAATTAACACCATTTAAATCTCAGAAATTATTTAATGAAAATAACCAGAACGATTAGAAATTTAAAAAAATATAAAATTTTATTAAAATTCATTAAAATCGAAAAAACTGAATTTCGCAAAAATTGTTTAGAAACATTAATTTAATACATCATAAAATAAAAAAAATCATAAGGAAATGCATGAATTAAATTTTGAAACCGTACATGCTGAAAAAATATATTTGAAATTAAATATATCAAAAATAGAAAAAAAAAACAAAACAACTCATACTATAGACCAGGAATGTATTTCTATTGAATAGGGTGATACATTATAGTAATATAGATAGATCTTTATTTCAAACTCAATACCCAACTTAAATTTAGTCAAATATTTGTTTTCATACCTCAAATTTGATTTGATATTTAAAATGAACAAATCCTAACCACCCATTTAAACATTACTAATGTATATGAAATTAAAAATAAAAAATATATAAAAAGAATTTATAAATATTTTAAATAATAAATATAATTTATCAATAATTTATATATTAAAATATCAATTTTTTTTATCAACATCGATAAATAGTCTATGAACCTAACAAGATTATCAATATAGTTGAATTAAACTCGTGTATAGATTAGTATATCGATGTAAGGTTCAACTCAAAAAATATAAAGTGAAATTTATAGAATTTTAAGTCAATACTCAACTATAGGATTTTTACTGTCATTTAACCCTTGAGTTGTAAGCAATAAAAACTTTCTATTTAATTAACTGTATATCTTAACCTACTGAAGAATTTGTTGGTAAAAAACCCATATCAAACCTCTTGGATCCATAAATGTGACTCGTATCTTATATTTCTCTTCCATGTTTTATAAATTGACGACATTAATTCCATCAGCCCATGCACATTCAAAAGTATTCATGTTCTCCTCTATATAGGGATGAGAAAAATTGATGTACATCTTGCATCTCTTAGACAAGAATCTTTGATCTACACCTTTTCTTATTTTTACAGATCCACTGACATTTATCCTGAGATGAATATCCCATAATGGAGAAAAATAAAACTGAATCATAATATAGTCATATGAAAATAATACCTTCTTAGGGTTTCAAAAATCTGTTCAAAATATAATAGTCAGTAAAATTTAAAACTAAAAAAACTAAAATTAAAGTCACATCAACATGAAGATATTTTTTTAAAAACACAAACTCACATGAAACTCTTAAAGATGAAAGAATCAAATGTATATAGTAATATTTATTACACAATTGATCATCAAATTATCAATGAGGATTGAAAATAATCATAATAGCATATAAAAAAATTGATAGGGAAGAAACAAAGTGATCAAAACTTATTGATAATGAAGAAACCCACCCATCCTACACAAACCATAGTATAAATATAAGTACTAACATGGTTGGAAAGTCAAATGAATGAATAGTTTTTTACCCTTTTCCTGCTAGTCAAATTAATTTAACATACAAAAAGTGTAAGGGTTGTTAAGAACATATAAGTTAAAGATATTGCATTATTATGAAATAATCATAGGGAAAGTGATTGTATGTAATGTAACCTAGAAGTGTTTGGAATACAATGAAATAGTTAAATTAAATTGAATGTAATAGTACTGATATGAATATATTCCCATTAATAATAATGTAATGTAATGTTTCAATAGTATCATTAAATAAGAAAGGTAAATTAATATTGTTTCTATATATTTTACAGCACATAACCACTTACAAATTGGAGCTTGTTTTGTATTAAATTGGAAAGAAAAATTGAGATGGAAAGTATAAACACCTGCATACCAAAATTTATCATAAAATTATGAAAGAAAATGTTTTATAGATCATGCTTTAGAACAAAATTGATTTTCAAATTATCAATCATGAATGATAAGGAACATAATATCACATAAAACTATTGAAGTGGAAGAAACTTTGTTATCAGAACTGCTTGAAAATGATTACACCCACCCAACCTACACAATCCATAGTAAAAATATAAGTAATAACATTTTATTGAGTGCTCAAATTAATAAAAAAATTACCCTTTTACTTATAGTCCAATTCACTAACCCTAAATAACATTTAAGGGTTGTTAGGCTCATTTCATGTAGAGTGATTGTATTATTATAAAATAGTCAAAGGGAAATTGATTGTATATAATGTATCCTTCTAGTATTTGGAATGCAAATAAATAGATAAATTTCATTCAATTTAACAATAATGATAGGAATATATTTAGATTACTAATAAAGTCATGTTAAATTGCAAGAATATCATTCAATAAAAAATGTAAATTAATATTGTTTCTACTCATTTTACACCACAGAACCACTTACATATTAGAGTCTTTTTTCTATTAAATCAGAAAAGGAAATAGAGAGGGAATGTAGAAAATGTTGGAGACCAAATATAAAGAACTCCTTTTCCACTTCTCATTCGATTTACTCATAATGATTTTTCTTTTACAATCATATTTCATGGGAAGAAAATGTGTTCCATTACATCTAATTACCTCTAGAAAATATATGTGGAAATGGTTGAGAAATGAAATGTACATGAGGCTGTAAGCTAGAAATCTCAACACAAACACTCATGGAGAATTCTCTCTTAGGTTGGCCCTAGAAATTTGGTTACCATTGAAGTAATTATTGATTCTAATATAACTCTATACAACTTCATGGACAAGAACATTCTATCTAGTTTACCAGTCAAACTGGTGAATTCCTTTAACTTCTACAGTAATATAGGTAGCATGGTTAACTATATATTATGAATATATTCAGACATATGTTATATTTTTAGTGAAGACATGGAAGATAATTTTTCAAATAGAGTTCACATCAGAAGCACCTGAAACTGAAGAATCTAGAATGTTATCAATAGTGGGGACAAAGTGATAGTAAGAGTTTCCTGATATAAAAGACAAAAACTATGGAAAACCAAACTATATATGTGAATTATAATTGGATGAATATTCATCAGTCAAAGGGTAGATAAAGTCATTTTATGCTACTACAAATTGAACATTCTTCAATGTTCTTGTTTGTTAAGTCAACCAATTTTGAGTCCTTAAATTCTTTTCCATACATCTCCATATGCGATAAAAATGGAAGTATATTGGCATGGATGGTTGGAATAAATAAATGCATTCATGAACACATTCATTTGGAAATATATAAGTACAAAGAGTATGGAGGGGAAACAGGGGATAAAAAATAGATATTTTTAGATAAAGATATTCTAATTTCACATAATAAAGAAAATAAGGAGTTCTATAGTTCTAGAGACATCACATTTTTGATATAAAAATGTGTCATCAATTCAATAAAATCCATAATGAGACATGAAGGTGATTCTAATATAACATAAGACTATAATGGCTCTAGTTGGATAAATAATGTGTAACAGGATGTAATATTCAAATAAAAATGAATAGAAGACATTAAAAGATAAGAGTCCATGTCTTGAATTTAAATAGGATAGTAGAGAGCCATCCTAGTTTCCCAAACATGAATATTATTAAGTCCATCTAATTGAGAGATGAAAAGATCAAATAAAAAATTATTTTGGAAAATTGGATACTCTTACATATGAGGTAGTGCAAGGATTCCATGTACTAACTTAAACAAAACCATCACCTTCCCATCCCGAAACATGTTCTTCGATGCAAACTCATTTTCGGAAATCAATAGAATTAACACATCAAAAACCCAAAAAAGTAAAAATGTCCAATTATTCTACATCATACAAAAAATGAATCAAAAATTATAGTATAAATTAACACATAATTTAAAATTTCTTTGGTAATTAGGCTGCAATATCATCTCCCCTAATATTCAAAACCTCTTTCATCAATAGCAAACAGTTAAAAAATATTATAATCATAAGGAATTAATATGAATATAAAATCAACCATACTTTTTCAACTAAATAATCTATACCCTCATCAGTTGTAAGGATTTTAATCTTTATTCTATTTTATAAATTTTGAAAAATGATTCTTTGAATGAAAAAAACCTGATGTTAGAGAATAATGGTATTTTTTCAAATAGAATAGTCTATTGGATGGTAAAATTGAATCCCTTTAGTCACTTTCTTTTAGGAATAGTAAATATAGGGCATCATCTACATCTGATGGATGGTAATATTGAAGGTGGTTGAACTTACATTTCTTATCTACTCCATTGATATGATCAACATCATTGCATGTTGACAACAGAAAAATAGCATTTCATAATGAAAATATGTTGAATGTAAACAAATCAAAAGAAGAATGTAAATAAAATTATTTAAAGGGGAATTAAAAATTAATTTTATATCTTATATAACTATATCATTTAATATATGCCACTTTTTTACTATCATAAAATAATCAGGGACACTTTAAATTCATTTAGAAGAAAGGATGGTGCCATTATAACCTTGATATGAGTAGATCTCATGATGTTTCATGTAGTTAAATAATATTGATCTTGTGTTGAACAGTAATCAAATTTTTATCTATTATTTTAGTAATACATTCTTCGGTAATCAGGCTTTATTATCATCTACCTAGATATTCAAAAAATCTTCAATAAGAAGGAAAGAACTCATCAAATTCATAAATCAGAAGAAAATAATACGAATTTAGAGGGTTGTTCTTAATTTGAATGGATTGTTTTCACCGTAGTGTCCCTTGACACTGTAACATTTCATTGGACCACATAACTGGTATCAATATTAATCAATAGAATTTTATACATGAAAAATTAAACATAATGAAAAATTTGCAAAAAATAATGACACGTGTAATAAATTAAACACAAATTTGATGTTTATATATTTCAAATTAAGAAGAAAAAAATTAGTGTGTTATAATCATACAAGAACTAAAAATTTAATTATAAAAGTCAATATTATCTACTCCAAAATGGTAATGAAAATAATAGACAATAAAATACAGTCAATGATACATGAATACACTAATTAACTAATGTCTCATGTCACCATTAAATCACACAAACTAATGAGAATCAATGAAATAAGATGATAGAATATAGGAAGTAATAATTTATTTGGAAAAACTAATGGAAGTGCTAAATAGATGAGTAGATAACCTAGATTATTTAGAAGAGAAAACATAAATTACATTACATTTGTAATGAAACAATATTATAAAAACCAGTTCTCAAGAATGTATACAATATATAGGAGAGGAACATAAATATTTTCGTATATACAGTCCAGTCAATAAAGTAATCTAGGCATTCCTTAACTGGAACACATTTTGATATGCTTAAACAGAAATTGTGAAACTAAAAAATAATAATATGTGAATTAATATTCTCAAGTACTGAATGAGTTGTTTTAATTGATGAATTAGAAGAATAGTTTCACTATTGTGACATAATAAAAATTCATAAGAAAATCGAAGTAAAAAAATATTTAATAGAAGATATAAAAAACTATATAAATTTTGAAGATTAGCAGACCTTATGAGGAATAACAGTGAACTATGAGCCAAAATGTGGAAGGAGGTAGGGAGATTATTTGTGGTGAATGGAGGCAGGGAGGCAGAAGGGACCGATGCTGTAGTAGTGAATAGAGAGCCAAAGTGATGGGAAAAGTGCTGGAGATAGGGAGTCATATTGTTGTGAACAAAGACAGAGATGAGGATACGAGTATAAAATGACATTCAGATATGAGGAGAAGGAGGATACGGAGATGAGGATCTTTGAATGTTGGAGAGGGGTATCTAAATACTTGTGTCCATAGACAGAGTGGAAAAGGTGGGTGCAGACTTGAGGAGGAAACCATAATACATGAAGAGGGAAATCCCGAGTTGGAGACGATGAATATCAAGGGATTGAAATCATGTTTAGAAGGAAAATTGAGAAGAGGATATGAAGAGATGATGAGAAAATGAGACAAGGAGACGAGGTCAGAGACGGGGAGTTGGAGGAGATAGAGATGAGAACTAGGGGTTCCAGATATGGGGAGCTGAAAGGTATCGTCTATAGATGGATTTCATAAGTGGGTGTAGAGATGAGGCGGAAACCCTATGATAGGGAGAGTGAAATCAAGAGAAGGAGAGGATAGATGTCAAGGGATGAAATCCACTGGAGACAGAAGCATTAAGAGAATCGCTGATAGGGTGACATGTGTTGGAAGAAATCCTTCTTTAGTAAATATATAGATATATAGATAAACTCTTGTTTTTCAATTTCCATTTTATATTTTCTTAAGGTTTTAAAAAAATTATACTATCCCCCACCCACCTCTTCCCATTTACTCTAAATAATATGTGTGACCATCATGGATCACAAAAATATTTTATATATTGTTGATATATAAAGAAGTGGAATAATTATAGATCACCTACCACCCTCTACAACACTTTACTAGCACTCTCAAGAATCATCAAAAGAATAATGTAAAATTATTACCTCAAAAGAAGATGAAAACATGAATTTTTGAATAACAATTGAAATAAAAAACAATTACAACAACTATTATAATATTTAATTATATTATTATATTTGAAAACATGGTTGTAATGATGGAATGATTATTTTCTTCTATTATGTTAAAATGTTTGATTATATGGACTCTATATTTCGGGTCCTCAACAACAAAGAGACCGAATACAAGAATAAGAAACATGAATGGTTCCTTGAAATGGATTATGTTTTCAAATTCTTATAATATGTTTGATATGTGTTAGAGTCATTTTTCATATGTAATGTTTTTAATTTTATGGTTTCTTAGGTTAAAATCTAACCAATAAATGTGGGATTTCATAAAAAAACCAATAAAATAGAACTCTGAGGGCTTTTTGAAATAAAAGGAACACATGAAATAATTTAAATAAGTGAAATAATTTCATTAAAAATTATTATTATTTTAATTTCATGGATGTTTATAATTCTCCTTATACATCACATATTTTTGACGAAATTTCAGTTTGTCACATATAATAAATTATTTAAATTTTACAATTTATTACTACTTTTTTTTAAATAAAATTGTTGACCTACATGACATCATGAAGAAAATGATATATTTTATGTTTTTGGTAAATTTTAATTGATCATGATAAACAAATTACACAACGTATTATAGTTTTTTTAATATAACATTTGGAATAAAATTTTGAGCTACATTAATGTTTTCTACACACATTTTTTTTAATGTGGATGGAAAATAGACAAAGTGAAATACCTTAGGGAGAAGATAATAAAATAAGTCGATAACAACAATTATTGAAATGTCCCTAAAGGTCGTTCTCCCAAGTCACCATAGATACTGTCAGTGTGCACGTGACCTACACAGAACCCCGCATGACTGACCTATGCTAAACAATTGCACGCAACACCTGTGTAAGATGACACCTTTCCCAAAAGTTATGTATTTTCCTATAAATAGGACCCCATGGTCTTTATTTTTATAGATGTGATTTCTAGATGGAATAATGAAGCTACAATCACCCTAATTCTATGCTCAATCAATCATAGATCTTCTGGGTAGCTTCCTAAAACCTAAAGGAGAGTGAAATAAAGAGGGATAGTGAAATTTAAATTCCTTATATTGTTCAAAATAAATAACACCTATGTGAGGTACTCACTCAACCCATTATAAATAACTACTAGTGGGAGCTACCCCTTTCAAATGAGGGACCTAAGCAAGCCACCTTTGGGAACACCTATCAAGACCCTTGAAGGATTGATAAAATTCATAACCAACTATAGTCACCTAGGTTATCTATCACATAATCTATCATATGTTCTCCCATACCTACCTATTCAAAGAACCCCTTACAAAAGACTCTTTGGTTTTCCCAACCCACCAACATTAATGATCCATTCCTTAGGACTTCTCCGAATCCATCCAAGGAATGAACTCTCCACCTTTCGCCCCATTTTCTACGAGGGGTCAACACAAAACCTCCACCTGGGCCACCTGAAATAAAAATCCATGGGGAAAATATTTTAGAGTGTTTCCCATTTGAATTTGTATTTATACAATCAATGGTTTCCCACACCGGTCCTATCAAATGATTAGATTCATAGGAGAACACATGGATTTGAATATCCATTGTCCTGTGAACCCTTACCCCAGGGACTGTGTCGAGGAGTCTCCAATCTTAGATATAAGGGATAGGACCATTCCATTACCTACCATGTCTAAGACCTATAGTCTCTATTTTATAGTGATAAGGGTGGGGGTTATTCTATATTTTCCAATCAATACGAAATTATATCCACATACTTCTTTATAACAGATTTTAAGGAATCCCTCCTGGAGTAGGACCATAGAATTTATTGTAGGATGTTATAGTCCTTCTCGTTTCTACCTCTACACCATATGCCTTCATTTTGTTTTAGGGGTAATGTGAATATCGGTAAGTGTCATACCTGGTAATCTTCCACATTCATCCCCCTCCTCTTCCATTATGAGATTATTTTTTCTAGGAACAAGAAACCTTCTGAAATTAATGAATATAATAAGACCCTATTACATATGAAATGATGAACAATAACATAACTCAGTGGAATCCCATAACAGAATAATATCCTTATAAAATAGGAAAATTAAATAAATTTGAAAGGATTGTCACGACCCGCCCTCGGGGTCCGTGCCGTGACTACCCCAAGCCCGCCTTCCATAGGCCAGGGGCTGGCGACTAGCACCAAGGCGTAAATCCCAGTAAATTGGGAAGGCATTGCCTTTGAAAAGTAAACATCACCACAGAGTAAGCAAGCGGAAAGTAAACACTAAACAAAGCAGAGTACAACTGAAAGTGCGGAAAAGTAAATGGGCCAGTATACAAACCCAAACTGAAAGTAAAGTACAACTCGAAAAGGGAAAAACAGCAACTGAAAAGTAGAAGCCGCTACTCCGAGCTGTCCACTGGAAATCCCACCTGAAGGGTGGGTACAGATAGCTCCTCTGCTCCACGGGTCCCGCCGTCTGCTCCGTGCACGTCCCGCCCAGTGGTCCACCTCCGGGTACCGTCCCGCTGTGCAAGCCTCAGCTAAGGTCAACGTTGTCCGTCGTCTGCAACCAACACAACGTAGTGCGGGCAAAGCCCGTGCAGGGGTGAGTATAAGCTACTCAGTAGGGACCCCGAGACCCCTGAAGGTCTCTCAAAATCCACAAAGGATAAACCACGAAGAAAGGTACAATCACGAAGTATCAACCGACTCTGCTTAGGTATATGCCCATACATATACCTAAGTCATCAATTAAAATACGCTCCAACCTTCGAGCCCAAGTAAAACTCAGTCCACACAGGAAAGTATACGTATTCCACATAGGAAAGCAAAACATAATCCACACAGGATTTCACAACACAATCCACACAGGAAGTAACAGGATTCTGCTCACACAGGTATACTTCTTCAAGGACGATAAAGATGATCACTGATCCATCTAAGTCGTCGGACCCACGAAGGATCGATAGGTAACTAACCCCCGCAAAGACCCACACAGGATCGGGCCCACACAGGACCTGTAGGCGCTGGCTCACACAGAACCGCTGAGCGCAAGGACCCACACAGGATCGGGCCCACACAGGACCTGTAGCACTGATCCACGTAGGATCGCTGAGTGCTGTAGTCGTCGTCGTCGAATCCACACAGGATCTTTGTACTGTCTTCGTCGAATCCACACAGGATCTCTGTACTGTCGTCGTCGCAGTCACAGTAGCAGTCATAGCAGTAGAACAGTCGCAGCCAGCACTAGGGTTCCCGCACACAGCAAGCTCGTACGGAGGGTCCGCTCCACGAGCCGAGAGGCTGATACATCAACTGTCACGAAGACCGAAGTTGATGTATCCAAAAGTTCCGTATCGTCAACAGGAACTCAACGCAACAGACGGCACGTCGATCGGACGCCCGGTCTGAGAGTTATTGGCATTTTCGTCTCCGGGGCCCGGTTGGTTATTAAGGCAAAACCAACCCGACCGTACTCCACCTGTGTCCAAACCTCGGGTGGAGTATGCCAAAAGATCCGTCTTACTAAGGGGAACACTACGCGACTGACGGCACGTCAATCGGACGTCCGTAGCTCAAGATATGAGCGTTTCCGCTCCGAAGGCCCGGTTGGTTTCGTGAACGAACCAACCCGGCCGAACTCAAAGTAAACCGAAACCTTGAGTGCGATATACCGAAACGACCGTCTCCATCCAAGGATCGCGTTGCCGCTGACGGTTCGTCGATCGGAGGTCCGAGGCCCAAGTTATGAGCCAAAAACAAAATCTGGTTCGAAACGGGGGGGTCCGGGTCCGGGCCGACCCGGCCCGACCCCCCCCCCCCCCCCCCCGCCCCCCCGGGGTGGCGCGGCGGCCGGCGGCGGCGCGGCGGCCGGCCGCTGCGGCTGGCGCCAGCGCCGCACGAGGGTGGCACGCGGGGGGCTCAGCCCCCGCTTCTTCAAGGATGGCGCGGCTATATGTCGCGCCCAAAAAAATTAAAAACGCCCCCCACACGTGGGGGGCTTGCTGGAAACGAACCGGGGGGCTGCTGCCCCCCCCCCTCCTTTAAAGAACCGCCCCCCTCATTAAGAGGGGGGTTTTGTTGAACCGGCCGGGGGATTTATTCCCCCGGTTTTATGTCATCCGGCCGGCCAGCTGGCCGGCCGGTTTTTACCAACGGGACCGGAAATTCCGGTCCCGCCTTCGACTTCCGACGCCGGCGGCCCGGCCGCCGGTCTTCGCATCCCGCCGCGGCCCGGATCCGGGCGCGGTCTCCTCGTCCCGCCGCGGCCCGGAACTGGCCGCGGTGTTCGTCGTCCGGCGCGGTGCGACGGCACCGCGCCCCTTTCGCCGTGCCATGATTCTTTTCAACGCGGCGCGACGGCGTCGCGTTCTTGAAGATTTTTCCTTGACGTAGCGCGACGGCGCCACGTAAAATATTTGTACGATCATCCGCGTGGTGCGACGGCACCACGCCACTTGCTTCCACCCGCATGAATAAACAAGAACGGTGGAGGGGGGTTCGGCCGTGTTCATGCGGTCCCCCCCCCCCCCCTCACGTTAAAATAAATACCTCAACTTAAACATTCAAGCCTCAAGTTAGACATGCGAGATCCACGTTAAAGAAATGGAATAAATAAATAATGAATCAACAACCCCTACCTCGGGTTTAAGATTCGAAGATTCGTCTACGTTCCGCGGAAGATGGCGTCGCGGAGGTCGGGCGTCGCGGTCGTCGTTCGTCAAATCCGTTGACGAAGAGATATGCCCGAAGAGATACGTCGTTGGCGAATCTTCGTATGCCGACGAAGAAGGTCCGAGGAGGAAGCGGCGTTCTCTCTTGTTGACACCGAGGACGAAGAAGAGAGGCGTCGTTCTTCGTCGGAGTTTGAGCGTTCTTCGTTCTTCGTCAGAGCTTGAAGATGAAGAAGAAGCTCTCCAAAAGCTCTCAAGAAGACAAACAAAGAACTCAAAATAAAATAAGACTACATCTTATCTTATTAACACATAACACAAAAGAATTTCAAATGTTTGAAATTCAAAAGAGTTTACCTCCCATAATTAATTAAGTAACTTATGTCAATTAAGAGGGGGTTAAGGGAACTTGAAAAGTCTAGGGGTTCGTGTGGACCCCACCACACTTAATCCTCCCAAGGGAGGTTAAGTGGGTGTGGGTCCCACTTCCAACCCCCTTTGGTAGGATTTTAACAAACTAAAAATAAAATTTGTCTTACACAAATTTTATTTAACTCAACTGAAAACCCCAAAACTTAACTTTCAACCCGCAACAAACGCAACTCCCGAAAAGGGTCTCTTTAAGCGAATATCGGCATTGCGAGTTCATCGGTGCCCTCGGATTTCAATTCCGAGCACCGGATCAAAAGTTAGGAATTCCCGCTCGTTCGTTCACTGAACGTACCCGAGCCAAACTTCGGAAATTAATTCCGGGCACTCCGGGCCTCGGAATCAGGTGCCGTCTGAAACCGCGCTCTTGTAAAATTCTAAAGAAAATTAAGAAAAAATTTTCCTTGAATTTTACGGGTCTTTACATTACTCCCACCTCAGGGCTTTACGTCCCCGTAAAGATACAACAAAAACTAGGGAAACAAATGAGGGTACTGAGCACGCATCTGAGCCTCCCGCTCCCATGTGCTCTCCTGGAGATTCCCGTGCTGCCATCTGATGCGCACAAGAGGAATTGATCGCCCACGCAGGACCCGCTCCTGTCGATCCTCTATCTCCACCGGGACCTCCGTAAAAGTCGCCCCATCGTCAACGTCAAGCTCCCCATGGTCAATGATGTGCGTCGGGTCGTGCACGTATCTCCTCAGCTGGGATACGTGGAAGACGTCGTGCACCCGGTGCAACTGAGGTGGTAGAGCCAGGCGATAAGCCACCTCACCAATCCTGCTGAGAATCTGGAAGGGTCCGATGAAGCGCGGAGATAACTTGCCGCCTCGGCCAAATCTCCGAATACCACGTCGAGGTGAGACCCGCAAGAAGACGTGGTCGCCATCCTCGAACTCTAGTGGCCTCCGCCTCCTGTCAGCATATGACTTCTGCCGGCTCTGAGCTGTCCTCATCCGCTCCTGGATGACCTGGACCTTCTCTGTCGTGGCCTGGACCATCTCCGGTCCCACCAGTGCTGACTCCCCAGGGTCTGTCCATCACAAAGGAGATCTACATGGTCGGCCGTACAACGCCTCGTACGGTGCCATCCCAATGGTGGAGTGGTAGCTGTTGTTGTAAGCGAACTCCACCAATGGTAGGTGTTCCTCCCAGCCACGACCAAAGTCGAGGACACATGCGCTGAGCATGTCCTCGAGTGTCTGAATGGTCCTCTCCGCCTGACCATCCGTCTGAGGGTGAAAAGCTGTGCTAAGACGTAGCTGCGTCCCAAACGCTTCCTGAAACCCCTTACAAAGCCGGGAAGTAAAGCGGGCATCTCGATCGGAGACGATAGATGATGGCACGCCGTGGAGCCGCACAATCTCCTGAACGTAGAGACGTCCCAAGCTCTCCACCGAGCCCTGCTCTCTGATGGGTAAGAAGTGTCCCGACTTGGTGAGTCGGTCAACAATCACCCAGATGGAGTCATGACCTCTGGAAGTGCGTGGAAGTCCAGTCACGACGTCCATAGATATGTCGTCCCACTTCCACTCCGGAACCTCCAAGGGCTGTACCAAGCCTGCTGGTACCTGATGCTCTGCCTTCACCTGTTGACAGGTGAGGCATCGAGAAACAAACTCTGCTACTGCCTTCTTCATGCCCGGCCACCAATGCTGTCGTCTGAGGTCCTGGTACATCTTCGCCACTCCAGGATGTACCGCCAAAGGAGAAGTGTGAAACTCTCTCAGCACTTCCTCTCGCAATGCGACTGGTACCATGGTACGTCCTCTGAAAAGGATGTCGTGCTCTGCTCCAAGGGAGAAACCATCAGGTGCCTGTCCCGAGGATATCTGTGCACGCCGTGTCTCACAGTCAGCGTCCCCATGTTGTGCCTCCCTGACTCGCTGCAGTAGTGGAGGGGTGACTGTGAGAGACTGAAGAAAGGCTGCTCCATCTCTATCCATGAAGGATATCTGCAAAGAGGCTAGCTGCTCCGTCGCCTCCTCAAGTAGCTGAATGCCCGTCCTCCTGCTGAGGGCATCGGCTACTACGTTCCCCTTCCCAGGAGTACAGACTATCTCAAAGTCATAGTCCTGGAGGAACTCGAGCCATCGTCGTTGTCTCAGGTTCAGGTCCTTCTGCGAGAAGATATACCTGAGACTCTGATGATCGGAAAAGACTGTAAAGCGCTCGCCCATCAGATAGTGTCGCCATGTCTTCAGAGAGAAGACCACTGCTGCTAACTCCAGGTCATGGGTAGCATAGTTCTGCTCATGCGGCCTCAACTGTCGTGATCCATAGGCGATCACTGCCCGTTCCTGCATCAGAACACATCCGAGTCCGGTCCCTGATGCATCGCAGTAGACTACGTACCCTACTCCCTCCTCAGGCAACCTCAAGATAGGTGCGCTAGTCAATCTCTGTCTCAGCTCCTGGAAGCTCTGCTGACATCTGTCTGACCATACGAAGGGTTTCCCCTTCTTCGTCAAAGCTGTGAGTGATGCTGCAACTCTAGAGAAGTTCGGCACAAATCTCCGATAGTATCCAGCTAGTCCCAAGAAACTCCGAACCTCAGTCACGCTCCTGGGTGGCTCCCATGCTAACACAGCCTCAATCTTCGCGGGATCTACTGCAACTCCCGCCTCAGAGATAACGTGTCCCAAAAAGTGGACCTCACGTATCCAGAACTGGCACTTCGAGAGATTACCATAAAGCTGGTGCTCTCGGAGTGTGTCAAGAACAACTCGCAAGTGATAGGCGTGATCCTCCTCTGTCGTAGAGTAAATTAGAATGTCGTCGATGAAGACCACGACAAACCGATCGAGGTATGGCTGAAAGATCCTGTTCATGAGAGCCATGAACACTGCTGGAGCATTGGTTACACCAAAAGGCATAACCAAGAACTCATAGTGGCCATACCGACATCTAAAGGCCGTCTTCTGCACATCCTCGTCTCTGACTCTGAGCTGATGATAGCCTGACCTGAGGTCTATCTTCGAGAACCACCGTGCTCCCTTGAGCTGATCAAAGAGGTCATGAATCCTTGGTAGCGGATACTTGTTCCTCACTGTCACCTGATTCAGGCGACGATAGTCAACACAAAGTCGCAAGCTCCCGTCCTCCTTCTTGGCGAACAATATCGGGGAAGCCCAGGGTGAAACACTGGGTCAGATGAACCCCTTGCCCTGCAAGTCCTCCAACTGTACCCGTAGCTCTCGAAGCTCGGCGGGGGCCATCCGATATGCTGGAGTGGATATCGGGGCTGTCCCGGGGTACAAGTCGATATAAAAGTCTACCTCTCTGCGAGGAGGTAGCCCTGGAACATCGTTGGGAAAAACGTCCGCAAACTGATCCACCACTGCAGGAAAACCAGGACTCCGCACGTCAACTGCTCCAAGGATAAGGCTAGCCAACTGATGAGTGATGGACTGTCCTCTCCTCCGCGGAAGTCCATCCTGTGCTGCTAAGGCTCCCTTCTCGCCGGTGAAGGTGAACCTGCTCCCGTCGGTGCGTACACATCGCACCTTGCGCCTAAAACAGTCAATTTGTGCATGGACCGTAGACAGCCAATCCATGCCCAAGATGACGTCGTAAGGCCTCGACGCTGCTACAAGAAGATCCCAGCCGAAGCTCTCGCCTCCTAGAGTAAGCTCACACTGCCGGCACCAGTGCGTAATCGTCGAGTCTGCTCCCGTAGGAGTCTCTAGCCGTAAGGATCGAGCCAACGGCTCTGTCGGAATCTCCGAGCTCCGAACAAGGGCAGCGGCTATGAAAGAGTGACTCGCTCCTGTGTCTATAAGAACTGCAGCAAGGGTGGAATAGACACAGATAGTACCTCGAATCATCTCAGGTGCGCCGTGGTCGTAGGCCTCTGCTGCCTGGAGCTGTGCCTGTCGCTGCCCGCCAGCTCCCTGTGGTCGGGGTGGACCCCCTGGTGGTGGTGGTGGTAGAGCCTCAAAGCATCGGCCACCACCGGCTGCTCGTCCAGCTCCTCTGCCTCGTCCGCCTCCTCCCTGCGGACCGCCACGATCGACCCTCTGCCTCTGCCTCGGTGGTCCATCAACTGACTGGTGCTCCTCGGCACGGCGGGTCGGGCAGTCACGAGCCATGTGGCCCTGTCCGCCGCATGAGTAGCACTGTCTGCCTCTCGGAAGACTGGCTCCGCGCTGTGTGCCCCGCACTGCTGAGCCAGTGCCCTGAGGTCGTCTGCCTGAAGGTCTGGTCTGTCTGGAACCCTGAGTCATCCGTCGACTGCCTGCTGCAGATGACTCTGCCACGTGCCGCCCTGCGGTGGGTCGCTGTGCTGGTGTAGACTCAGCAAGGAAGCTCTCGATCAGAAGAGCCCGCTCCAGTACTCCTGTCTGAGTCGGTATGCTGAGGGAGATCAGCGATGCCCTGATCTCGTGTCTCAAACCCTGCTCGAAGGTCCGGGCCCGGAAGAATGGATCCCGTACCATGTCGGTCGAGTAGCGCGAGAGATCGGTAAATCTCGCCGAGTACTTAGCGACCGTCATGCTGCCCTGCCGCAGCTGTAGAAGCTCCTGGATGCGCACCGCTCGGAGGGTGTCCGGGACGAACTCAGAGCGGAAGAGGCTCTCAAAGTCCGTCCAAAGTAGAGATGCCTCATCGTGCACCTGGAGCATCAAGCTCCACCATCGTCCAGCTGCTGCGTGTAATAGGCTCGCAGCGAGGATCACCATGAGGTCTGCTGGTGTCCTCACTAGCCTAAACACTCGAACTACTGCCTCCAGCCAGTCCTCTGCTGCCTGGGGATCCGTCTCCCCGCGAAACCTGGGCGGTTGCTGGCGCTGAAACTCATGCAGTGCGCTGAGGCGACGTGCATCGTCAGCGGCTGCTGCTGGAAGCATCGGGGAATCAGCGGGTAAAGCTACCGCCGGTGCCACTACTGGAAAAGGGCCCTGCACCGAGGCCTCGTCGCTCGGTGGGCTATCGTCTCGCTCGACTCTCGGAACCCTAGCTGGCTACTGTCGTGGGGCCATCCTGAAAAGGAAACAGGTGCGCCACGGTCAGAACAGTATACCTGGTGAGCTGATATAAGTAATCACAAAGAAAACTTTGAAACACACACGCAATCAATGTTTTCGTGCATTAAGTCGGAAATCAGAAGTCAGGGTCCTGGTGTACGGATACGTCGGCCGCCGCACCAACACTGGACTCCCTGGACTGATATCCACACTCAATACGCTAAACATTATTGCTTCACATAGAAAAGATCAGAGTTCACGGTAGAACCGAACTCCTTTGATACCAATTTGTCACGACCCGCCCTCGGGGTCCGTGCCGTGACTACCCCAAGCCCGCCTTCCATAGGCCAGGGGCTGGCGACTAGCACCAAGGCGTAAATCCCAGTAAATTGGGAAGGCATTGCCTTTGAAAAGTAAACATCACCACAGAGTAAGCAAGTGGAAAGTAAACACTAAACAAAGCAGAGTACAACTGAAAGTGCGGAAAAGTAAATGGGCCAGTATACAAACCCAAACTGAAATTAAAGTACAACTCGAAAAGGGAAAAACAGCAACTGAAAAGTAGAAGCCGCAACTCCGAGCTGTCCACTGGAAATCCCACCTGAAGGGTGGGTACAGATAGCTCCTCTGCTCCACGGGTCCCGCCGTCTGCTCCGTGCACGTCCCGCCCAGTGGTCCACCTCCGGGTACCGTCCCGCTGTGCAAGCCTCAGCTAAGGTCAACGCTGTCCGTCGTCTGCAACCAACACAACGTAGTGCGGGCAAAGCCCGTGCAGGGGTGAGTATAAGCTACTCAGTAGGGACCCCGAGACCCCTGACGGTCTCTCAAAATCCACAAAGGATAAACCACGAAGAAAGGTACAATCACGAAGTATCAACCGACTCTGCTTAGGTATATGCCCATACATATACCTAAGTCATCAATTAAAATACGCTCCGACCTCCGAGCCCAAGTACAACTCAGTCCACGCAGGAAAGTATACGTATTCCACATAGGAAAGCAAAACATAATCCACACAGGATTGCACAACACAATCCACACAGGAAGTAACAGGATTCAGCTCACACAGGTATACTTCTTCAAGGACGATAAAGATGATCACTGATCCATCTAAGTCGTCGGACCCACGAAGGATCGATAGGTAACTAACCCCCACAAAGACCCACACAGGATCGGGCCCACACAGGACCTGTAGGCGCTGGCTCACACAGAACCGCTGAGCGCAAGGACCCACACAGGATCGGGCCCACACAGGACCTGTAGCACTGATCCACGTAGGATCGTTGAGTGTTGTAGTCGTCGTCGTCGAATCCACACAGGATCTTTGTACCGTCGTCGTCGAATCCACATAGGATCTCTGTACTGTCGTCGTCGCAGTCACAGTAGCAGTCGTAGCAGTAGAACAGTCGCAGCCAGCACTAGGGTTCCCGCACACAGCAAGCTCGTACGGAGGGTCCGCTCCACGAGCCGAGAGGCTGATACATCAACTGTCACGAAGACCGAAGTTGATGTATCCAAAAGTTCCGTATCGTCAACAGGAACTCAACGCAACAGACGGCGCGTCGATCGGACGCCCGGTCTGAGAGTTATTGGCATTTTCGTCTCCGGGGCCCGGTTCGTTTTTATGGCAAAACCAACCCGACCGTACTCCACCTGCGTCCAAACCTCGGGCGTAGTATGCCAAAAGATCCGTCTTACTAAGGGGAACACTACGCGACTGACGGCACGTCAATCGGACGTCCGTAGCTCAAGATATGAGCGTTTCCGCTCCGAAGGCCCGGTTGGTTTCGTGAACGAACCAACCCGGCCGAACTCAAAGTAAACCGAAACCTTGAGTGCAATATACCGAAACGACCGTCTCGATCCAAGGATCGCGTTGCCGCTGACGGTTCGTCGATCGGAGGTCCGAGGCTCAAGTTATGAGCCAAAAACCAAATCTTGTTCGAAACGGGGGGGGGGGGGGGGGTCCGGGTCCGGGCCGACCCGGCCCGACCCCCCCCCCCCCCCCCCCCGGGGCGGCGCGACGGCGGCGGCGCGGCGGCGCGGCGGAGCGGCGGCGGGCCGCGGCGGCTGGCGCCGGCGCCGCACGAGGGTGGCACGCGGGGGGCTCAGCCCCCGCTTCTTCAAGGATGGCGCGGCTATATGCCGCGCCCAAAAAAATTAAAAACGCCCCCCACACGTGGGGGGCTTGCTGGAAACGAACCGGGGGGCTGCTGCCCCCCCCCCCCCCCCCTCCTTTAAAGAACCGCCCCCCTCATTAAGAGGGGGGTTTTGTTGAACCGGCCGGGGGATTTATTCCCCCGGTTTTATGTCATCCGGCCGGCCAGCTGGCCGGCCGGTTTTTACCAACGGGACCGGAAATTCCGGTCCCGCCTTCGACTTCCGACGCCGGCGGCCCGGCCGCTGGTCTTTGCATCCCGTCGCGGCCCGGATCCGGCCGCGGTCTCCTCGTCCCGCCGCGGCCCGGAACCGGCCGCGGTGTTCGTCGTCCGGCGCGGTGCGACGGCACCGCGCCCCTTTCGCCGTGCCATGATTCTTTTCAACGCGGCGCGACGGCGTCGCGTTCTTGAAGATTTTTCCTTGACGTAGCGCGACGGCGCCGCGTAAAATATTTGTACGATCATCCGCGTGGTGCGACGGCACCACGCCACTTGCTTCCACCCGCATGAATAAACAAGAACGGTGGAGGGGGGTTCGGCCGTGTTCATGCGGTCCGCCCCCCCCCCCCCTCACGTTAAAATAAATAACTCAACTTAAACATTCAAGCCTCAAGTTAGACATGCGAGATCCACGTTCAAGAAATGGAATAAATAAATAATGAATCAACAACCCCTACCTCGGGTTTAAGATTCGAAGATTCGTCTACGTTCCGCGGAAGACGGCGTCGCGGAGGTCGGGCGTCGCGGTCGTCATTCGTCAAATCCATTGACGAAGAGATATGCCCGAAGAGATACGTCGTTGGCGAATCTTTGTATGCCGACGAAGAAGGTCCGAGGAGGAAGCGGCGTTCTCTCTTGTTGACACCGAGGACGAAGAAGAGAGGCGTCGTTCTTCGTCGGAGTTTGAGCGTTCTTCGTTCTTCGTCAGAGCTTGAAGATGAAGAAGAAGCTCTCCAAAAGCTCTCAAGAAGACAAACAAAGAACTCAAAATAAAATAAGACTACATCTTATCTTATTAACACATAACACAAAAGAATTTCAAATGTTTGAAATTCAAAAGAGTTTAACTCCCATAATTAATTAAGTAACTTAAGTCAATTAAGAGGGGGTTAAGGGAACTTGAAAAGTCTAGGGGTTCATGTGGACCCCACCACACTTAATCCTCCCAAGGGAGGTTAAGTGGGTGTGGGTCCCACTTCCAACCCCCTTTGGTAGGATTTTAACAAACTAAAAATAAAATTTGTCTTACACAAATTTTATTTAACTCAACTGAAAACCCCAAAACTTAACTTTCAACCCGCAACAAACGCAACTCCCGAAAAGGGTCTCTTTAAGCGAATATCGGCGTTGCGAGTTCATCGGTACCCTCGGATTTCAATTCCGAGCACCGGATCAAAATTTAGGAATTCCCGCTCGTTCGTTCACTGAACGTACCCGAGCCAAACTTCGGAAATTAATTCCGGGCACTCCGGGCCTCGGAATCAGGTGCCGTCTGAAACCGCGCTCTTGTAAAATTCTAAAGAAAATTAAGAAAAAATTTCCCTTGAATTTTACGGGTCTTTACAGGATAATACTCTAAATAAAAATAAATCTATACCAAAGTGGTATCATCCTATACTAATATAAAAACACTATTTACCTATAACATAATTAACAAAACCATGATTTTAGTGATCACCCCTAGAGAATTAGAAAACATTAAACTTCAATATATCTTAGAAGGTGTAATATGAAAATTCACTAAATATCCTCTGAAGGGGGTGTGTAAATCCCTTAGAAGAAATTCCCCAAATACTTCGAAACATACACTAGTTAGACAAGATCAAGTTAGATATTTTTTTTAAAATAAAGTGCGATAATAATAAAAAAGTTTATCAAAGGGAAATAGTTTATGTATCCATTTAACAAAATTATACCCTTCCATATTCTCTTTTAATTTCCTGCTTTTGTACCCAAAACTTGTTCGACACCCAAACACAAATGCATTCCAAATGATAACCCATGTGATTTAGCAAGAAGTTATCTATGAGTTTCCTAATCATCCCAAGGATTATTCAAATATTCCTTTACTCGTAGGAACAAAGCATTAATATTTTTATTAATCCTCATACAATGAAATTTGTGCAAACTCCACCATGTATATAACATCCTTCAACCTACACTCCCAGATCCGGTGCTAACAAAATTATCATTACCATTTTTTGTGATAATGATGAATGTTACCCAATTTTACCCATCCAAAATATATATAATCAAAAGTAAATATTTGATCACTTACATTAACATGAAAATATTTAGATTAGTGTTTTGGAGAATTATAAAAAACTATAAATATACAATACCCATTTTATAAAAATAGTTTTTTCAAAACTATACACCACATTTCATATTCTAAATTTGATAGTAATCATAATCCATATGAATCCCTTCTAGATATTATTCGTTAAACATAATTCTTTATATCATTGGGAAATGTAATCATAAGTAGTGTGAGAAAAAATTTGATGTAATTCTAAATATGATAATTAAAAATTGAATGCCAAAAGTGGGTATAATAATGACATAATATTATGATGACATAATCCTATTTCTTGAGCATAACATAAGAGAACACATACCCATAAAACCTACATCAATAAACATGTGGTATATCATAAATCATTGAAAATGTAATGAGTCATAAAAATCAATAAAAATGATCCATGTGTTATCATTTTTTATTAATGGAAACATTTATAACCCATATAAAACCTAACAAATAACGTATTGGTATCTTAGAAAATTATCTTAATAACCAATATTAATAAAAAGTCCAAAATAAATAAATCACATTTTAATTAAAATAATAAATTCTTTGATTACTCTCTTATAATTGTCCTTAAATAAAAGTAACATTACCCAATGTATTGGAGCTCTATCTGGGAGAACCTAGCATATGACCCATATCAGACTCCATAGGTGCTATCTGTGATTACCTATTATATAACATATATCTTGATCATTTTTTATCTATAATGGGTCCTAAAGCATTGAATAAGTTTCATCTTGATTACCCATTAATCATAAATAATGTCTACGTACCATTAATCGTTAAAAAATTAAATGTATTTTATTTTCAATCAAGAAAAAAATCTTAATTAATAGCTCAATTAACCATTGAAAATAAACAGTATCCATGAAAACATCATAGTCGATCTAAAGAAACAATAAGGATGCAACCAATACAACATATCCACAATGGAGTGTATTAGAATGCAGTGTTATTGACAATGATGAATGAAAATACCATTAAATTATTATTAATAACATTATTGATGAAAATATTTTTTTTACATGAGTAACATTAATTGATGTAATATTATATGGAAAATGATTTCTAGTGATAAATTGGAATAACCATTGACTATATATTCTAACTATTTTGAAAAAACGTCATTTAAAATATGTAGATTTATTAAAAATTAATGAAAACATTTTGATAGAAAAGTATGTTTGAAACAAAAAAAATGGTCTTTTAAAATTGAGTGCACTTAAAGGAGGAAAATTATATTTAAATATTCATTTAAATAAATATAAAATTTATGAAAATATTTTATAAAACATTGATATTGAAAAAATATTCCCAATCTAAAAAAATATAACATCATTATCACTCACAAATGACTTTCATGATGTTTCTTTTTTAAAAAATATGGAAATTGAAATATAACATGTAAACCACATTAATAACCAAAGTAAAATAAAAATATATGTTTTAAATAAAATAAACACACATTATTTCCTCTAAAGGACCCTTGAACTAACAATATCATGAAAGAAATGAGGTTGCAAGATAAATACGTTTCCAATTGGTAACTCTTAAATCATGATCCCCATGAAAAAAAACATATAATGTTACAATAAGTGTTATTAACATAATACGATTCAGGGTATAACATGTAACAAGGTATTATCTTCACCAAAAAATGAATATAATTTCATATCATCAATTTATATATCAATGAAAAATTATTTGAGATTAATAACCATTACAAAAAAGCATACCATTGAACATGGGAATTAATCAACTAATATGTTATGTGTATCAATTTTGAAACAAATTGGAATAATTTTAAATAAAATAGAAGATAATAAAAATAAATTACACACATAATCATGGAATAATAATTTCAATGAATTAGTTATATAACACAATAAAAAGAAATAGAGTAATGGAATTCTATACCACTTGGTAAATTTCATGCCAATTACCCTTGAATGAAATAATTAAATTTCATACATATAATAGAATTATTAATGAAGGATTAATTTTATTTCAATTAAATGGGTAATATATCCATCGAACAATAAAAACAGTAGTTGAATATTTCATATCACTCATATTTATATAAAGTGACATGAGAACCCTTACCTTGACTCTTAAAATTACATGTTTACTTTAACTGATATATTGTAAAATTGTATCTATTATATGACTCATTAAGAAAATATTCTAGGTATAATAATTTATACATAAAAAAATTAAATAATTTATTTTTAATTATATATTTGAATAAAATCATTGAAGTCTACATGGATTATTTTTTGGACAATCGGTTCATTGTTTCAAAAATGGATTTTGTTTGTTGACCATTGATATAGAATTAATTATTTCAAAATATAAAGAATAAACATACTTATATATTTATCATATTAAAAGATATTTTATACTATTAAAACAAATCATGATATATGTTTTTGAAAAATATACTTTGTTATAATCATAGGGATGGTAGACTGTGTGTATGCATGGGTATTGTTTCCATTTTTTAATGATCAATATGGAATGAATGTAGAAAGTGTTATATATATGTAGAATAATAATAATATCATAAATTCCATAGTATTTAATTTAATGTACTTATATATATCATCAATTAATTTTTGTGATTAAAAAAGGATCACATAGCTTCACGGAGGAAGTAGTCTTCATGTACAGATGGACGATATTGTCATTTTTTAGTGTAAGATATAAAATGATATATTATATTTTAATAATGATAAATATTTCATGAATATAATAATTAATTAATTTATGTCACATATATCTTATAACTTTATCTTTATTATCTTATATGAAAATAGTTATTGAAAAATGAATCACATCACCTTGCAAGGTGGGCCTCTATCAAACACATGAAGAACATTATTGTATCCCCCACATAATTTAATGAAATTTGGTTATCTTGATATAAAATATATAGAATTATAAATATTATAAAATTATAATATATATAATTAAAATACTTCATCATTAATTATCTATGAGAGGTGACTATGGTAGCACAATGATATAACTATGTGGTGTAGTAGTCTATCAGACACAAGAAATATGATTTCGTATCCAATATGATTGAAGAGGAGATTATTTTAGCCTATGGATAAAAAATAATACCATCTAAGTATATATGATATATTTTTGTTAATATATAATAATAAATTAATAATTTTTGAGTGATATGGAATAAGATATAAAATAAAAGGCATGGTTAACAATGATACCTTTCCCCAAACTACATCATTGGGTAAGCATGAAAATCTTTCATAGGATTTTATTATGATACTTTTTAATGATCTAGTTGATGATAAGAGATATTATTAATATATTTCGGTAGGTATTATATTATAAAAATTGAATTTATGGTTTTATAATTATATGATATGTGTTTTCCTTTTATAAGTGATAAGAGTGGCATACTTGTAATTTTTTAAATAAAAAATGAATACTGACTTTTTACCCATAGAAAACGCACCCAAACCGAAAATTATAATTAATTTTACATTAATGGTCAATGTATGAAAATATAACATATTTTATACATGTTTTATGTAATTTTATCCATTATCTTTTTAATCTAACCCCAGGTAAATATGTTTTCACCTTAACTGTGGTAATTAATTTTCACTATTTTCATTATTCATTAAAGGTAAAAATTAAGATGGAAGTATTAGATAATATAAATTATTATGACCAAAAATAGATAATCCAAAACAAAAAATTTAATTCATATATGATTGAAATTGTAATTTAAAAACTAAAACAACATATGTGATAAAAAGAGGGTTTCAAGGATTGTATTTTTCAAGAAAATATGAATATATATTGAAAATATAATTAATATTATTAATTGTATGAATTAAAAATGATTTTTATATATTTAATAAATAAATTTGAGCTAAATAATTCCATTTATTTTAAAAAATAAATAAAATTTTAATCATTAACCAAATTAAAAAAAATTTCATAAAAACCCATCATTTCAGTACAAAAAAACCAGTATTAGAAGACAACATAAAGATGGAAAAATGTAATTATATAGATTAGATATAACTAATGAATAATATTTTAATTGAAATCATAATCAAAGTATAACTAGGCTTTTCAATAACTTAATTAATTAAAACAAAATGATAGTTCTTCCAAAAAAATTAATTTTCACTATTGTCGACAATATCAATATTTTTTAATACACAAATTCTAAACAATTTTAATTTTGATAAGATTATTTCAAATATTATTTTAATTTTATTAAATAAATTTTCTAAATTTTCAAAAAATTAATTATAATATTCTCTTATAAAAATCAGTAACAATATTTTTTGAAGAAAACATAATTTTGAAGAATGAAATTAGTTAACTAAGAATTTATTGATCACTTAATAAGAATTTATAAATAATTTATATTTTGTAGGAAATATATATAATAAATTAGTTAATAAAATTCTATACCAACTAATTTATTAGATATTTTATAATGGGTATATGTTATTGGTGTTTTATGTTGTGTGTTTCATTTTCAATACATTATCGAACATAATTATTTTATTTTAAAATCTCATTATGTTAAATGCAACCAATATTCAATAAATTATTTCCCAAAAATTATAAAAGGTTTATATTTATTACGATTTTGAAATTTGAAAAAAATTAACAATTTTTGGAAATCCACATAATAAAAAAAGATAATAATACAACCCATTGATAAGAGAGGAAATGACATATAAGAGTCTCTTATAAGCACACATATGAGGTTACCAAATTAGAGGACATTAGTGGGAAGTGACTATTTTTGACACAGAAGAAAAGATTAATTTCAGAATAATGATGGAATGTGATAGAGATCGTATATCATATTAACATAAATGATCATAAGAAAATGAAAAACCAAAAACCCATAAACCAATGTTGTGTGAAAAATGTCATTGATGTCATCATAAATGTTGGTAACACGAAGTTTTTTTGTTTCATTAACATAATTGTAATGTTGAGAAATTACATTACCATAATGAATAATACTACAAGGAAATATACTTACTTGATGATTAAAATTACACCCTTTAATCAATTTTCACAAATAAATCACATCTTTTTCTCCAAATTATATGTGTTAAAGAAAATTTTTCTTTCCTGAAGAACTAAAATAAAAATTAAATGCACTACATAACAAAAAAAACATATAACCTATTTATTTTTCATGTATTTAAATATTGATGCAGACCAAAATGGTAAGCACATGGTAAGATAAATCACAAAAGGAAAAAACTAACATATTTTTAAATAATACATTAATATCCAAAATTTAACAGTAATACCCAAGTTAAAAATAAATGATTCAATATATAAATGAAAAATTATACCAAATAACCTCAATAACCTCATCATTAAGGATTATTTTATCCTAAAAAGTTAAATAATACCTTTAATTTTATAAGTCCAAAAATCAAGAGATATTATTGTGAAATAACATTAATTACTATGTCACTAAATCAAAATTTATTCACTTAGAAATATTTATGATGAAACATATATTCCCAAACATTCCCTATTATACATGATCATGTAAACTTAAATGTTTACCAACATATTAAAACATGTTTTTGAAAAATGTGAAGGAATAATTTCTATTAAACTGAATGTTTATAGGTAATTAGAATCAATAAGACATCACCTAATGTTTCATTAATCACTTTATGATTTGAGAAATTAAAACCTAAAATGGGTATTATATATCATTTTAATTATGATAATCCATAATATTATAGTCCAATAAATATTTCCATAACACTTAAGGTAACCTCAAATTAAAAATCTTAATTTAAATTGTTTTATAAGACCTCATCTAATACCAAATATAAAAGCCTCCACCCAAAACTCTAGGTTCTAGTGGATATGATATTATCATTTCATTTACATCATTTTTATCAATTATGGTGACCCAATTTTCCCCATACAATACATAAAATATAAAATTTTGCTAATTGATCACCTACATTCTCATTGAAATTTTTGGATTAATGTTTATCATAATTAGGAAAAACTCTTACATATACAATAACCATGTCACAAGAGGGTATTTTTTAAAAAGTAACCATCTCCTACAATTCCATATTAAGTCATCATAATTATCCATGTGAATTACTTTTTGATATAATTTATTTAACAAAATTCTTGATATTGACAGAAAATAGGAAACATATAAACTTTGAGCTCAAATGCTCAATAATGCTAAACATAGGGCTTTACAATTGAATTCCATAATTTATAAAAAGAAGAGTATAAGGTTATGATGGAATAATCTATGTTAATGAGAATAACATAAGAGTTATTATACCCACCATAGCTTGATCAAAAAATACATGGCATTGAATTATTATTTATCAATGTAAAGAGCCATGAGAATTAATAATCATTGGAAATGTGATTTCACTATTGACCAATGGAAACATTTATAAGCCACATAAAACCAAAAAAAAATTATTGGTATATTAGAACATAATTATCATACCCCCATTTTAAACATGTATCACAAATAACTAGAGCTATGTAAACCCACATGATAAACCCTCTAGTAACTACCTCTATCTTGATCCTATAAACATGGATTACTACCCAATGCATTAGAGAACATTCTAGCCTTATGAATTGTATATTCTATATCAGTCTCACCCTTTGATATCTGTAATGATATGTAAATTTCAAGTAATTTTTTTTCATAAATTCATTGAAATTTTACGAGCCCATAGTTACTGACAACACCTGATTCGGAGGATCAGTGTGCCCGGAATCATTTTATGATGTTTTGTTCAGGTACGTTCAGTAAAAATAGGTGCGGGTTTTTCTATCTTTTGAACTGATTTCCAGAATTGAAATCTGAGGACACCGATTAACTTGGATCATCGGTATTCACTTAAGGGGACCTTTACCACAGTTTCATTTTATACAGATCGGATGTTATTTTAGAGGTTTTTCTAAATAATATAAATAAAAATATGATTAACACATTTTTATGTAGGTAGCTGTTAAATCTAGAAAAGGGAAGTTGGTGGTGGGGTCCACACCACACATAACCTCCCATGGGAGGATATTGTGTGGTGGGGCCCCCATGAATACCAAACCCCTCAACTCCCTTAAACCCCCCACCCCATTGAAACTCTTGGACTCCCCTTTGAATTAATGAGGCCACCTCTCTTTTCTTTTAAATTTTAAACCTCCCACCTTCTCTCGTTAATGTGCCAACACCATCAAATTAATTAATTATGTTCCCTCAATTAATTGATTTATTTGATTTATTTTGAATGCATGATAAGGATAAAAATAATATCCAAAGCTATTATTTTGGGGTTGGGACATATTGTTTTGGGGAACTTTGAGTAATTGGGAGGGCATCACCCTCTATAGTGAAGAACACAAGGAACTTCATCTTATTCCTTCTTTGACCGGGTCAAGAATGTGTGGTGCCCCCGTGATGAATGCCCATATTCTTTCCTCTTCCTCTGCGTCTAGGGAGAAGATGTTGTCCGCAAAGAATGTTGGCAATGACAACGTCATTCCCTCCGACGTTGACAGAACGACGTCCGTCTTCCGTGACACCATCTTCCGTGACTTAGACAATGTTCATTGAATCGAGGTAGGGGGAATTTGGATTATTTATTTTTACGTAAGAATTATATCCATGATCTTCAACGTTTATTTTGGAATGATGGTGGCCAAAATGTTATCACCCAATGCAGAGGTCGCGGGATGAGCGAACATGGCCCGATGACCCTCCGTTGATTCCTGTTTGCATTGACAATGGAGGCGGAGCCGGTAGGGCATTGTGCCGCTCTACCATGCCGGAAGAAGGAGGCCACGACCATGCGGTCTATGGTGGTCAGAAGAGGTGGCGGTGACCAGAGTCGACAACGACTGGAGTCGACGATGACTAGAGGCGGCAGCGACCGAAGACAGCGGCCAGGTGCCGGCCGTGTGGAGGAAAACCGTTGCCCGCATCTGCGGGTCACTCATGCTGAAGAACAGGTCGGCTACTGCTGGCTGGGCTGGTGGACCGCAGCACCCGCAGGTGCCGCACGGAGGAGAAATGACCCGAAACTGCAGGCTGCTCGGTGTGGGAACTGGCCGACCACTTGCCGGCTAGGCTGAAGGACTGCTGCGCCACTCGACGACGTGCATAAGAGAATCGCGGCCCACTGTGCGGGACACGTGCACTGGACAGAACCGTCCAGGTACAGCCCTCCTGGCAGCTAAGGGGGGCGACGCCCCTTGGCGTCGTAGGGCGAACCAAACCGGCCCGCAACGCGGGCCGTGTCTGCGGGTGGACCGCGCCCCACCAGGCTGGGATGACCCCCCAACCGGGTAGGAAACGTAGGGTCGGGTCCGCGGTTGGGCCGCACATCACTGTGTCGGGCCAACCGTCATCGTATCGGACCTGCCGAACAGGGTCTGGCCGACCCACCAGCCCACTGGGCCAGACGGGCCGGGCCCGTTTCACTTAAACGTGAATAACTCTTATACCGCATTTCTGATCGACACACCATCTATGGCACTGGGATCCTCGTGACGGTCGGTCCATTTGTGATAATCGAAGTGAGTTTTGGACAACTATGGAAAACAACTGGGTTTGGATCGATCGTAAATCTAACGAGGCCCCTAGAATGGAAAAGCCAATAACTCTCAGACCGGGCGTCCGATTGACGCGTCGTCTCTCGCATTGGGTTTCTTTTGATGAGACATAATATTAGGATACATCAACTCAGGACTTCGTGATAGTTGACTTATCGACCCATTTGCTCAAGGAGCGGTCCCTCCTGGAATCGAGCGTGTTGTGTGCGGGAACCACAGATCTCACTGCGACTGTGACGACTACAGTACTGGAATCCTTCAGGGGTTGGAAGATGATGACTATTGTTCTGGAATCCTCTGTGGGTTCGATGACGATGACGACTATACATGAATCATGTGTGGGTTCAATAGTTCTAACTTTGGTTCATGTATCCTGTGTGGGTCTGATAGAATAGCTGGTCCAGTATCCTGTGTGGGTCCGACAGCTTAGACGATATAGCTGGTCCTATATCTTGTGTGGGTCTGATTGCTTAGATGATCCAGTGGCTACATTTGATCTTTTATATCTCTCTACTATTTTGGAATACCTGTGTGAGGTGAGTCATGTCTTTCAACCATTATCATCGTGGTGATTGACTTTACTTCCTTTAGGGGATTGGTTTGTGCTTGGGATCGAGAGTTGGATCCAGACTGAGATTGGTAACTTAGGTATATGTATGGGCATATACCTAAGAGGGTTTCTTGATACTTCGTGATTGTATCTTTATTCTTATTTTTATCCTTAGTGGATATTGTGAGACCTCACGGGTCTCGGGGTCCCTACTAAGTATTGTTATACTCACTCATGCACGGGTTATGCCCGCACCTTGTTGTGTTGCATGCAGATGACAGACAGCGCTGACGGAGGCCAAGAGCGCCACGACTGGACGGTACCTAGAGGAGGACCTTGTAACGTGTTAGCACACTGATGAGACTGACAAACGTGAGTGCTGAGGTGGCCATATGTACCGACCCTTCAGGTAGGAACCCCGGAGGACGATCCAAGAGCTTCTCTTTACTTCGGCTATTTTCCCTTTTTTCTTGTACTTTTTGTTTAGTTGGGTTTGTATATTGGCCCATTTACTTTCCATGAAACTCTTTTGTATTCAGTTTTACTTAGTTTTTACTTCTTGTTTCTTACTTTATTGTGTTTGTTTAATTTTATAAAGGTCATTCCTTCCCAGCATAGGGATTCACGCCTTTAGAGCTAGTCGGCAGCCCCTGTCCTATGGAAGGCGGGCTTGGGGTAGTCATGGCACGGGCCCCAAGGACTGGTCATGACAAATTGGGATCAGAGGTGGCCGGTTCTACTGTAGAACATAGACTCTAATTCTTTTAATGACAATAGTGTTAAGTCTTTTGGGTGTGGTTATCAGTTTAGTAAAACTAGTGATGTTGTGGCGGTCAATGTATCGATACACCAGGATCATGAAATTTTGATTACCGACTCAGTGCACAAAAACACTGATTGCGTGTGTCATTCCGTTGAAAAGGTTTTCATGGTGATTACATTGTGTTAGCTCACCAGGTATACTGTTTTGACCTTGGGGAACCTGTTTCTTTTTAGGATGGCCTCACCAAGGTAGCCAGTTAGGGTTCCGAGTTATGTATGAGATGGTAGCCCACCGAACAACGAGGCCTCGGTATATGGCCCCATCACAGCAAAGACACCAGCTGTACCACAATCCACAGGGCCACCGATACCACCAGACCTAGAAGTAGAGAGCACATGCCTCTTGAGTGAACTTCACAAGTTCCAGCGCTAGAGGCCACCTAGGTTCTGGGGAGATATGGACCCACATGCAATTGAGGATTGGCTGGAGGCTGTCGTTAGAGTTTTTAGATTGGTAGGGACACCAGCTGACCTTCTGGTGATCCTTTCCGCGAGTCTCCTGTACGCAGAAGCTGGTAGATGGTGGAGCCTAATGATCTAGGTTCATGATGAGGCATCATTACTCAGGACATACTTCGAGAGTCTCTTTCTCTTAGAGTTTTTTCCAGCCACCCTTCGTGTGGTGCTAATTCAGGAATTAATTCACCTGCAGCAGGGCAACATGACAGTAGCTCAGTACTCAGTGAGGTTCACCGACCTCTCACGCTACTCCACGGATATGGTGAGGGACCCATTATTCCGAGCTCGGAACATCAAGTAGGGACTCAAGAATGAGATCATGGCTTCGACGATTCCCCACATAATTCTGATGTAGGCGGGGGTACTAGAGCGATCCCTTCTAGTAGAGAGGTTTCTCCCTGAGCAGTCACCAGTAGCGAGAGATAGGGCGACATGTAGCGGAGTCTTCTGGATCCTACAGTAGAAAGATGTCGGAGAGGTCCATGCCGACCAGGCCATCAGGTGGGAGATCCCAGGATACAGGTTCGGTTGTGCGGGGCACATGAGATAGAGTCATCTATACGAGGAGAAAGCAGTACGTTGCATACGGCAGGCAGGACCGCATGGCTCGTGACTGCCTGACTCGCCATGAAGATGAGCAGTAGACAGTAGAGGGACCTCATAGGCAGAGGTAGAGATTCGACTGTGGTGGTCCACTGGGAGCAGGCAGATATGGTAGAGGATTTGGCCGAGCATCGGGTGGTGGACGACGTTTCGAGGCTCTACCACCACCACCACCAGGTGGTCAACCCCGACCACATGGAGCTGGCGAACAAAGGTGGGATCAGCTCCAGGCAGTTGAGGCTTACGACCACAACACACCAGAGATGATTCGAGTTACTATCTATGTCTAATCCACTCTTTCTGTAGTACTTATAGACATAGGTTCAAGTAATTATTTTATTACCGCTACCCTTTTTTGGAGCTCATAGATTCCAACGGAGTCGTTGTCTCTATTCTTATGGCTAGAGACTCCAATGGGAGTAGAATCGATGATTACGCATTTGTACCAGTAGTGTGAGCTTACTCTAAGAGGCAAGATCTTTGGCTAGGATCTTCTTGTAGCAGGGTTGAGTCCTTAAAACGCCATCTTGGGTATGGAATGGTTATCTACATTCCATGCTTAGATCGACTATATTAGGCACAAAGTGCGCTGTATCCATATGGATGGGACCAGGTTCACCTTCGCCAGTGAGAAGGGAGCCATTGCAGCATAGGATGGACTTACACAGAGGAGGGGTATGCTGATCACACATCAGTTGGATAGTCTCAACCTTGGATCGGTTGATGTGCAGAGTCCATTTTTTCCTGTTGTGGTGGATCAATACGTAGATCTTTTCCCTGATGACATTCCCGGACTACCTCCTCATAGAGAGGTAGACTTCTACATTGACCTATACCCCGGGACCACACCGATATCTTCTTTAGCATATCATATGTCTCTCTCCGAGCTTCGTGAGATGCAGGTATAGCTAGAGGACTTACAGTGGAATGGATTTATCTGACTTAGTGTTTCACCCTGGGCATCTCCGATTTTGTTCGCCAAGACGGCAGATGGGAGCTTGCGACTGTGTTTTGACTACCTTTTCCTGAAGCAGGTGAACGTGAAGAACAAGTACCCACTCCCGAGTATTGATGACCTCTCTGATTATCTCAAGGGAGCATGATGGTTCTCTAAGATAGACCTCAGGTTAGGATATCACCAGCTTAGAGTTCAAGATGAGGATGTCCAGAAGACAACATTAAGGTGTCGGTATGGCCACTACGAGTTCATGGTTATGCCATTCGGCATAACCAATGCTCCTACAGTGTTCATGAGTCTCATGAACAGGATCTTCCAGCAATACCTCGATCACTTTGTCATAGTCTTCATCAATAGCAAACCGATTTACTTGAAAATTGAGGAGGAACACACATACCATTTGTGTGTAGTACTGGAAAAACTCCGAGAGAACCATCATTATGGTAAGCTCTCGAAGTACCAGTTCTGGATTCGAGTGGTTAACTTCTTGGGTCACGTTATCGTGGAGGCTAGAGTTGCAGTGGATCCACTGAAGATTGAGGCAGTTATTGCTTGGGAGCCACCTAGGATTTTGATGGAGGTGCGGAGTTTCTTGGGTCTGGCTTGGTACTATTTGAGATTTGTGCCATACTTCTCTAGAGTAGAAGCACCGCTTTCAGCATTGACGAATAAGGGTAAACCCTTCATGTGTTCAGATATATTCCAGCAGAGCATTCACGAGATGAGGTAGAGGTTGACCAGTGCACCCATCTTGAGGATACCAGAGGAGGGAGCACGACACATAGTTTATTGCATCGCATCGGGGACCGGACTCAGGTGTGTCCTAACGTAGGAGAGGGCAGTGATCGCGTATGGATCACAAAATTTGAGATAGCACAAGCATAACTAATCTACCCATGACCTGGAGTTAGTAGCAGTGATATTTTCCTTAAAGATGTGGCGGCACTATTTGATGGGCGAGCATTTTACAGTCTACTCTTACCACCAGAGTCTGAGGTATATCTTCTCACAGAAGAAACTGAACCTGAGACAACGACGATGGATCAAGTTCCTCCAAGACTATGACATCGAGATAGTCTATACTAGTGGAAAGGGAAACGTTGTAGAAGATGCTCTCATTTGGAGATCAGGCATTCAGCTTCTTGGAGAGGCGACAGAGCAGCTGGCCACGTTGTAGATATCCTTTGTGGATAGAGATGGAGCAGCCTTTCTTCAGTCTCTCATAGTCACTCCTCCACTTCTTCTACGAGTTAGATAGGCACAACGTGGGGACGTTGACTGTGAGACGTGACATGCTCAGATGTCATCAGGGCTGGAACCTGATGGGTTTTCTGAAGGTGGGGAGAATGTCATCCTATTTAAAAGACGTATCATGGTACCGGTTTCAATACAGGAGGAGGTGTTGAGGGAGTTCCACACTTCCCCTATAGTGGTACATCTAGGAGTGGAGAAGATGTATCAGGACATCAGACGACAACACTAGGGGCCGGGTATGAAGAAGGCAGTAGTAGAGTTTGTCTCGTGATGCCTCACTTGTCAGCAAGTGAAGGCGGAGCACCAGGTACCAGTAGGCATGGTTCAGCCCTTATAGGTCCTAGAGTGGATGTGGGATGGGATATCCATGGATTTTGTGATGGGACTTCTACACACATCCAGAGGACATGACTCTATCTAGGTAATTGCTGACCGACTCACCAAGTCGGCCCACTTCCTACCGATTAGAGAGCAGGTCTCGGTAGAGATCTTGGGATGCCTCTAATTACAGGAGATCGTACGGTTTCAAGGTGTTCCATCAATGATCATCTCTGATTGAGATGCCTGATTCACATACTGGCTATAAAAGGGGTTGTAGGAGGCTTTCGGGATGCATCTTTTCGTGAGCACCACATTCCATGCTCAGATGGATGGTCAGACTGAGAAGACCATTTAGAGTCTCGAGGACATGCTCTGTGCATTTTTCCTCAACTTTGGTTGCAATTGGGAGGATCACTTACCCTTGGTGAAGTTTTTGTACAACAATAGATACCATTTCACCATTGGGATAGCACCTTATGAGGTACTGTACGACCGACCATGCATATCACCTCTGTACTGAACTGACCCAGGGGAGTCAACACTTGTAGGACCAAAATGGTGTAGGCTACGATGGAGAAGGTGTGGATCATCTAGGAGCGGATGAAGACTGCACAGAGCAGGAAGAAGTTATATGGTGATAGGATATGGAGACCACTGGAGTTCGAGGATGGTGACCGTGTCTTTCTACGGGTGTCACCCCAATGAGGTCTAGGAAGATTTGGCTGAGGCGGAAAGTTGTCTCCGCGATTCATCAGATCTTTTCAGGTACTCATCTGGGTAGGTGTGGTGGCTTACTGCTTGGCCCTTCCACCTTAGTTGCATCGGGTGCACAATGTATTCCATGTATCACAGCTGAGGAGATAGGTGCACGACCTGTCCCACATCATCGACCACAGAGATCAGGACATGGATGACGTGGCGTCTTTCACGAAGGTCCCAGTAGATATTGAGGATCGATAGGAGTGTTTCCTACATGGACTTTCGATTCCTTTGGTGTGCATTCACTGGCAGCATGGGAACCTCCAAGAGAGCACATGGGAGAAAGAGGCTCAGATGCGTGCTCAATACCCTTATTTGTTTCCCTAGTGTGTGTTGTAGATTTATGGGGACGTAAATCCCCAATTTGGGGTAATGTAAAGACTCGGAAATTTCAAGGAAATGTTTTTCTAAATTATTTGGAATTTTACGAGTACACAGTTTTTGACGGCACCTAATTCTGAGGCCCGGTGTGCCCGGAATCATTTTCTGATGTTTTTTTCGGGAACTTTCAGTAAACGTACATGCGGGTTTTTCTATCTTTTGAACCGATACCCAGAATTGAAATCTGAGGACACCGATGAACTCACAACGCTAGTATTCAGTTAAGGGGACCTTTACCGCAGTTGCGTTTTATATAGGTTGGATGTTATTTTAGGTGGTTTTCTGATTAAAATAAATACAAATATGATTAACATATTTTTATGTAGGTGGTGGTTAAATCAACCAAAGGGAAGTTGGAGGTGGGGCCCACACCCGACATAACCTTCCATGGGAGGATATTTTTTGGTGGGTCCCACATGAACACCAAACCCCTCAACTCCCTTAAAAACCCCCCATTGAAACTCTTGGACTCCCCTTTGAATTAATGGGGCCACCTCTCTTTTCTTTTAAATTTTAAACCCCCAACCTTCTCTCATTAATGTGCTAACACCATAAAATTTATTAATTAAGCTCCCTTAATTAATTAATTAATTTTATTTATTTTGAATTGATGTCAAGGATAAAAATAATATCAAAAGCTATTATTTTGGGGTTGGAAAATATTGTTTTGGGGAACGTGGAGGAATTGGGAGGACGTCACCCTCTCCAGCGAATAACACAAGGAACTTCATCATCTTCCTTCTTCGACCGAGGTAAGAAATTGAGGCGACGCCCGCAAAGAATTCATGTATTCCTTCCTCTTCCTCCGTGCCAAGGGAGAAGATTCCATCCACAAAGGACACCACCAACGACTACGTCATTCTCTCCGACATTGACGGAATGGCGTCCATCATCCATGACACCTTCTTCCGTGACATCGACAATGTTATTTGAATCAAGGTAGGGGGAATTTGGATCATTTATTTTTATGTAAGAATTATATCCATGAACTTCGACATTTATTTTGGAATAATGGTGGCCAAAATGTTATCACCTAACGCAGAGGGCGCGGGACGAACGAACACTACCTGGCGACCCTCCATTGATTCTTGATTGCGTTGATAATGGAGGTGGAGCCGGTAGGGCGTGGTGCGGTCGCACCATGCTGTAGGAAAGAGTCTGTGGATATACAGGACATGGCGGTCAGAAGAGGTAATGGAGACCGGATTCGATGGTGACTAGAGTCGACGGCGACAGGAGGCGGCGATGACCGAATGCGATGACCGCAGGCCGGCCACGTGGAGGAAAACTGCGGCCCGCATCTGCGGCCACTCGGACTGAAGAACCTGCTAGCTACTGCCGACCAGGCTGGTAGACCGCGTCTCCCACAGCTTCCACATAGAGGAGACACGGCCCGCAACCACGAACCGCTCGGCGGGCGAACCTGTCAGCCACCTACCGGTCAGGCTGATGGAATACGGCGCTACGCGGAAGAGAAAAACTGGCTGCGGTGCAGGCCACATACACCAGACAGAACTGGACGGCTACAGTTGACCGGGATGCTAAGGGGGGTGGCGCTGCCTGGCGCTGTCGGGCGAACCAAATCAGCCTGCAGGGCGGGCCGGGTCCGCAGGTGGGACGCGCCCCACCGGGCCAGACCCATCGAGCCGGGTCCGTGGGTGGGCCACGCTCCACAAGGCCAGGCCATCCCCCATCTAGGTCAGACCCACCGAACCGGGTCGAGGCGACCCACCAGCCCACTGGGCTTGATGGGTCGGGCCCATTTCAATTAAATATGAATAACTTCTAGACCGCGCGTCTGATCGACGCGCTGTCTGCGAAACAGAGATCCTCGCGACGGGACGGTCCATTTGCGATACTCTAAGTGATCTTTGTACAAATTTGAAAAATGGATGGGTTTGGATCGAGTGTAAATCAAACTGGGCCCCGGGAACTAAAAAGCCAATAACTCTCAGACTGGGCGTCCGATTGATGCATCGTCTGTCACGTTGGGTTTTTTTTGATGAGACGAAACTTCGGGATACATCATCTTAGGACTTCGTGATAGTTGATGTGTCGATCCCTTTACTCGAGGTGTGAACCCTCCCAAAATTGAGGGTGTTGTGTGCAGGAACTATAGAGTTGACTTCGACTACGACGACTACTGTACTAGAATCCTCTGTGGGATCGACGACGACGACAACTGTACGGGAATCCTTCGTGGGTTCGACGACGACGGCTACTGTACCAGAATCCTCTGTGGGTTCGATAGTTCTGACTTCTGTTACTGTATCCTATGTGGGATCGACAGAATAGCTGGTCCTGTATCCTATGTGGTCTGACATCTTAGATGAGATAGCTAGTCCTTTATCATGTGTGGGTCCGACTGGTTAGATGATCTAGTGGCTACATCTGATCATCTATATATCTCTACTATTGTGGAATACCTATGTGAGCTGATTCATGTCTTTCAACCATCATCATCAGGGTGATTAACATTACTTCTTTTGTGGAATTGGTTTGTGCTTGGGCTCGAGAGTTGGAGCCGGACTGAGATTAGTAACTTAGGAATATGTATGGGTATATACATAAGTTGGGTTGGTTGATACTTTGTGATTGTATCTTTATTCCACTGTTTATCCTTAGTGGATATTGTGGGACATCGCAGGTCTTAGGGTCCCTATTGAGTATCATTATACTCACCACTGCATGGGCTCTGCCCACACATCGTTGTGTTGGATGTAGACGACGGACAGTGCTGACGGAGGCCAAGAGCACCACGACTAGATGGTACCCAGAGGAGGACCTTTTGACGTGTCAGCACATGGAGGAGAATGATGGACGTGAGTGATGAGGTGGAAATCTAAACCTACCCTTCAGGTAGGAACCCAAGAGGACAATCCAGGAGCTGCTCTTTACTTTGTCTGTTTTCCCTTTTTACTTTACTTGTTGTTCAGTTGGGTTGGTATACTGGCCCATTTACTTTCCAGTACACACTTTAGTATTCAGTTTTACTTAGTGTTTACTTCATGTTGCGTACTCTGTTGTGTTTGATTACTTTTATAAAGGCAATGGCTTCCCAGCTTAGGGATTTATGCCTTTGGTGCTTGTCACCAGCCCTTGGCCTATTGAAGGCGGGCTTGGGGTAGTCACGACACGGGCCCTGAAGATGGGTCATGACAATATCTACGTTCACCTATAATATATCTTATATTATGATCACCCTTGAGTTATAATGGGTCCCAAACCATTTTATAAGTTGTATTGATAACACCTCTTGATCATAAATAATCTCTATATACCTTTCACAAATAAAAACATTAAATTCATTCCCTTTTAAATCATGAATGAATATCAATGTTCTTTCATATTTCAGATAACCCATGAAAAGGAAATAGGTTTCATGATAATCACATAATCCATCTTAAAAAGAAATATGGATATTATTAATACAACATATACGTTGTTTAGGGTAGTAACATCTAGGGTTATTAACATTGATTAATGTAAATAAATTTAAATGATTATAAAAAAACAATCTTGAGAAAATAACTTTTTTAAATAACTAACTACAAATGATAACATCTTATATTGAAAATAATTTTGAAATATCACTTGGAAATTTTCCTGAGGAAAATTTCTATTCTTTTTAAAAAATAGTTCTTTAAAATATGAAATATAATTAAAAATAAATGTGATAATTATTTTTTAAATAATACTTGAATAATATAATATATTCTTTAAAAATGAGTGGTCAGTAATGTGTAATTTTATGTTCATTGAAAATATGTTTAAATGTGATTATTTTAGAAAAATTTAAAAAAACCTAACGGAACCTTATTAGAAATAACATTAGAAGATTATATTTTATTTTTCAAAAACCCAACATTTTATAAAAATGAAATTGATGAATTTTTGTACAAAAAATTAAATAATTTTTTGAAACAATTTCAAAAAACATTATTATGGGATTGAAATATAAAATAATCTAAAAATAAAACATCAGTATCAGATAAAAATTAATTTTATGAAGCTATGTAATCAATAAGGGTGGAAATGTAAATTAAAATAGTAAAACACAACTATAATGAGAGGATAATAAATTTGAGGTTTTTAAATAAAATTATATCACATTATTTCCTCTAAAATAACATTGAACATAAAAAATATTGAAATAAATGATATTGTAATATATAGTCAATTTTACTTTCAGTACTCTTCAATCGTAAGCCTTGTGAAAGTATAATATCAAATGATACATTAAATATAATAAAAATAAGTATTTTGAGGTTATAAAATGTAACAAGTTTGTATATACATCTCACAGATGAATATAGGATAATATCATAAATTTATGTCTCAAAGAAATATAATTTGAGACCAATAACCCTTATAAAAATAATACCATTGAATTTGATAATTAATCAATAAATCAGTTATATGTACCAAATGTAAACCCAATTAAATGATTTAAAAATGAAACATAAAATAGTAATATTTAACTCACACATAGTCAAGACCTAACAGTTCCAATAAATATGTTTTATTAATAAATATAATTAATTTTAGATAATATATTCTTTAACACTTTAGAAATTTAAATCTAATTCACCAAGACTGAAATATTTCAAATAGAACCACAAAAAACATAATATCTAAGGTTTTAATTTTTTTGAATTTAATGGGGTTGTACATTCACCACATAATAAAAATAAATGGTGAATATAGAATATATCTCCCATTAATAAAAAGGTAGACACAAAACACTTACCTCCAGTATAGAAGTTCTATATGTGTCCTTTATCTTCAGTATATTAAGATTATAAAAATAGATTTATTTATGAAGAAAAATTTCAATATTAATAAATTATAATTAAATAATTATATTTATTAATTTAAAATACATATTTAAAAATATATTCAGTTATGTCCACATAAGGTTTTTTGAAGATATTAGGTTCATTATTTCAAAATGGATTTGTTTTATTTACTGTGGTAAATATGGAAATTATTTCAACATATCACTAATAATAATCATGAAATATTAATCATATTTATAAATACATAACAATTTTTAAAATAATAATAATATATAGTTACAAAAAATTAACTATGTAATAATCATAGAGATGATAAGTTGAATCTCCTCATGTGTAACAATTCCATTTTTCAAAAAAATTATAGAATAAGTTAAATAATATTTTAAAATTAAAAATATTATCACAATATCATAAATACCATATTATTTTATCCAATATAATTATATTTAACTTCCATGTGATGTGGTGATGAAGAAATAATCACCTCGATACGTGGAGGTAGTAGTCCACACAAACACGTGAATAACAATTTAATTTTCTAGTGTAAGAAATAAAATGATATAATATTTTTTTCAGAATTGGAAATGCATAATTAATAGAATAAATATTTATTTTATATCATATATATTCATAAACGTTATCCTTTTAACAATCCATTTAAAGAGATAGTGAAAAAATAATCACATCGCTTTTGAGACGGCAGTCTTCCGTACACACGACTGACATTATCGTATCCCCCTGTAATGGAAATTAAGAAGGAATACGTGATATTATAATTACAAAAGAATAAATATGATAAAAATATCATATATATATATATATATACTATTAATTCATCATTATAACAATCCAGTAGAGGTGATAATGAAAAAATAATGACATCATATCTCAATGTGCTAGACCATCTTAGAACAAAATGATGATTTAGTATCTTATTTGATAGAAGGGGAGATGTAATTAGTTTATTAAATTAAAATAATTTCATCTCAATACATGGGGGTTAATATTTTTTATATCATAATAAATGAAGAAGATTTTATGGTTTTGGGAGAGGAAATAAAATAAAAAGGTATGGATAAAAACGATACTTATTTTTCAAAAACCCTCTATAAATTAGAATAAAAATACTTATTAGGATGAATTTATGATCAAAATAAGTCCAATAGGTTGTGTGTATATAATTTATCAAGTAATTGTTTCACATATTGTAACACACCATAATTATAAAACAAGGTAATTCTATATAATAGTTTATATGACAGAAAACACCAAGCCTAAAAAGGAATATAAAGTCACCATACTTCATGATATATTTAATATTTTACATAAACCTATTATATTTTTTCTAATTAATGAAACACTGACTTATCTTATATTACAAGCATAAAAAACATAGTTTGGTAGTATGGATTACATGACAGAATAAGTCTTTCTGAACAATGATGTATTATTAATAGATTGTTATATAATAAAATAAGATAACACCAATTCATTTAATTGATTTTCATTAATATTATTTACTAAATGATGAAAATATATGGGGGATACCATATTTATAATCTAATTAGAGATAAATATAATAACCCCTTGAATATAAATGGAATGGTTTTTAAGAAACCATAGTTACACTCACAAATGTATTTTATCTTAATAAATTAAATAATTAAAATTTATGAGTGATATTAATGTACTATATAGATTATATATTCAATAAAATATTTCTTCAAATTCATGTAACGAATTTTAAAGACATAAAATATGAACAAACCAAATTTTTCACATAAAAAGCTATATTTTTAAAAAAGAATTTTTAACCCATTTTTGGATAAACTATATCAAATCCAAAACATGGAACTTTTATAAAATTAATATTATAGTAAAAAATTTAATTTTTAAATCAAATCATTAAAATCGTGATACTTTTATTTTTTGTTATTTTTATGTGATGTTTCCTTTTTGATGAATATTTACAAATAATGGATTTTAATTCAAATACAATTTTTATTTAATTTATTTATAAGGTAAAATTAATTTTTTTTTAATTTCATTTATAATTCACTTTGAAAAATTATATATAAAATAATCCCATTTAAGAAATTTTATACAATTTCACCTTGAAACTGGATATAAAACCTACAAATCATTTGAACATTTTTACTTTCTAAACATGCATTATCATCCCATCTATTAGATTAAATTGAAATTAATTTATGCCACATCTGTGATTGGAATTCAGAAAAAAAATTATTCGTAATTTTTAATCATAATAATTTCTATTTCATAATATGTTGAATTTAATTTTTGACAAAAATTATTTGTGAATATTTTTAAAATTAATTATAGCAATCAAATGAAATATAAGCATAACAAGGGCCTAATCATTAAACATAGAGTAAAATTGATCTACTCACTCTTAAAAATATATTTCAAGGACATATATCAATCATATTATTACCTTAATATTATTTGGAAAATGTTTTGAGAAATTTTTATAGGAAAAAAGTGGGTTAACTTCCCTTTTAAATAATATAAAATAATGCCCCTCCTCCTCCATTATAAAAAGTAAATCACCCCTCCCACTTATTCACACCACCAAATCCCATTATCTCTCTCGAAAGTTACTCTAATAATCTCCCAACATCTATACCTTCATCCTATCTACCTCACATTGTGAAAAAATGCATCCAAGGAAGACCTTTAATGAAATCCTAGAGGAGTTACCCAAAGAAGAGGAAACATCCTTCGTCAAGCTCTTTTTTATTATTTTCATTATATACCACAGAAATTAATCTTATTTCATGATTAAATAATAACATCATTATCCTAAATATAAATATTTTTATTTTAATCTTTATACCTACACCTACACACATTCTAACTATTGGGTAATGAAATTATTGTTCCTGTACGGAGAACTACCACCTTCCGAAAGAATGATTGTTCATTTTTTATTTACCACTTCTCTTATTAGGGAAATATGATGGGGATACTGATTTTATATGATATATATTACTTTTATGTTTTCTTAATACTTCTATATTTTTTATATAACACATACTTTCATGCTTTATGTTTTTTGAAAATAAGATAACATCATCTACTGAATTGTGGACTACTACCTCCCCAAATCAATGTGATGCGTTCAGATATTATATAGAATGTATTAAAGATAAGTTTCACAAAAAATATCTAACATAAATAAAATATATATGATATTAATGACATAACTAAATTATTTAAAAGAAAATATATCATTTCCACTTTTACCTTTTTCACAGATTAAAAGGTTATAATGACGATCATGGGTGTGTGGACTACAATCTCCTAGACTTGATATGATTTCATTTTCTTAAAAACAACTATATTTAAAAGTATATAAGATTAAATAACATGGTATTTATGATATAATTAAAATTTTTAATGATATAATTTTACATAGCTTCTTTTAATATTTATCACTAATAAATGAAAATATTACACATGCGTACGTACAGCTTACCATCTCTACGATTGTAATGTTAGATTATTTTTCATAACTACCATTCATGATTGTTGTAAAAAGTAATATTTATTTATTAATATGACAATTATGACATAAGTATTTTTTATTTGGGTTTATATAATAAATCATTTTTCTTTATGTAGACCTATCAAATTTATTTTTGACACACATTCAAAATATGGTTAAAACAGGCGACGCAAACATAATTTTGTAAGTAGTCTATTAAAAAAATTAATAAGTGAAAAAAATTAATAATAAAAATGAAAAATATTATAAATAATATAAATAATTAATGAATATTTTATATTAAGGAATATAATGACACACATGACCAGTTGTACTCATGGTAAGGTATTTCTTCTCAATTTCATTTAAATGAGGCATAATATAATGTTATGAAACAATTTTCTTTTTTATGGTTTATATAATGCCATTTTATATGTTATACCATGAATCTACATATTATTTTGATATTATATGTTTCATTTTATTTTATTACTCTATGCGTATTATGATTCAAATGTTTCAAAGTGGCATTGAACACATTGTAATGTTTAAAGATTATTTTCCTCAAGAATGTATTTAATGGTATTTCCATTAATCATTATCAACAGATTTTTTTGTTATTTATCCTTATTTAGGGAATTATTTATAAATCTATATTATTTATTCAATCTCTATATTTGATGATATGGAACATTGTTTTTTATTTATATCTATTATTCGATATATGTGGAATGCTTTAGACAGGTACCACATGGGTTGTTTTAGGCTATAGATAGCCCCATGATTACTCAGTATCCTCATGATTCAAATTCATTATCCAGCATTTTGGGATTTTTGTATCCAATATGCTAAATCGTTTTTTTTTCAAAGGTCTTGATGGTAAAGGTACAATGTACCATGAAAATATTTCATCCAATAATTAATCATTTCCAAAATTTAGGCTAGGTTATAATTTATCCATGAAATTTTTATTCCACATATCTATGGATGCATTTCATTAATATTTTATATATTAAATGATAATTTATCCAGTTATTTACCCTTTCATTTTGATTATTCTTTATCTAGTTATTTTAGTGGCATGTTTTCTCATATTTCACCATAGAATGTTCATTATTCAAATTAATTAATTATTGATTATAATTTACATAACCTTACATATTATTGGAAATCACCATTATATTTGTTTACATTACCCAGGATATGATGTTTAATCTTTTGAATCCATTTGAAGTTTGATGAGAGTTTATTTTCATTATGATGTATTTTCTTTTCTAAATGTAATATATGCATCATGTGTATAATTTTTTTTCAAAACATCAAAATACTCAGTACATTAGCATTTGATTCATTGTAATAATTCTAATGAAATGGTAATAGTTTCTGGTTTTGGGATTATGGGGTTAGGTAACTCTCGTTGGTATCAATGCTAGTTTAGAATAAACCGTGGAAACGAGATTTGAAAAAAAAGATTAGGGTATATAACCCCATGATAAACATTGATGATATGTATAGAAGAACATCATAGAATGTTGTTAAGGTAAAGATTATGTGGTTCTTCAGAGCAATATATACATTTCTAGATACTACATGCTGACATGGTATTAACATATATTCACTTATAGATACCAACTTTGAAAATGTGCATTAGGACAGAATCATGTGTCACCTAGTACATGAGAACAATCCTTATTGTGTTCCGAGATTGATACACCATTGGAAATTCATAGGATAATTCATACATTATATATAAACCATTGTTAAGGATTTTAATGTAATTATACCAACAAATAAACCATGTTTATGATTATGATATTATCTATGACTATAATTTTCAATTTTTGTTAACTATTGCACCATATTTATAATTATACAAAGATCAGAATTTTATAACCTAATCCAGTATATTCCATTGTATAGAAGGAAAAATTCTAATTATTTTAATAGAAAATTTCGATATTTCCCTATTGAGGAAACAAATATAGATGGTATTGGAATGAGAAAATTTATTTGTGATATTAGAAGAAACATAATTAGTTTATGGAAAAACAATTACTAAACAGAGAAACATGACCCATAATGGAAATATGTTATATTTGATCATTTTATAAGACAAATTTCCCAATAATTTAGTGATCCTACTAATCCAACTATAGGTGAGAAATGGATTGTGTCTTTGGAAAAGATATTCATTGTATTAGGATGTAGTGGAAAAGAAAAGGATACACTTGTAGTGTATTTTCTCAATAGTGATGCTGATAAATAGTGGTCGTTGATCTAAAACACTAGGGATGAAGAACAATTATAACTCTTAGAAAATATAAATTTTAATGAGACAATATTTGATTAACATTTCCATTGTGCTCAAAAAATTTATATGAATATAATTATACATAGCTAAATATAAATAAATAAGTTAGTTTTGCAGATTACCGAGCTACCTAAACATTTTTGTATAGTTATTACATGGATTTCATATGGAACACAGTGTGAAATATTAACCACTTCATTGAATGTATAAGTCCAAATATCCATAGGTCGTTGGTTTCTATGACATTTTCATCATACAAAGTGATAATTTTAAGTGACATATTATTTAATAACTAATTTTCTAGGATAAATTTTTTAAATAGGAATTAAGAGAAGAAGATGCCATATGAACACCATGAGAAATATAAGGAATCAAAGAAAATGATAAATAAATTTCGATCATGTGAAAACAATCAGATGAATCCCCTTGAAAAATTCTTGAAAGTAATTGTAGTTAGATATAAGAGTGATGAGAAGGAAAATCTAGAAAAATAATGAAATGGTAAGAATAAAAAAGATATTATTCAGTTTTATAATTATAAGGTGATGCGACACTGTGAAAATAAATTTCACATGTTTGAAAATAATATACCTCTAAAGAAGCTATGTGATCATTGTAAAAAATATATTATTGAAATAACCTAATTGGAAAGATTAAATTGAATTTTCATATGGATATATGAAATATATTTATCTATATTTTATTGATGATATTCTAATCTTACGAGTTATGAAATTTGTAAGGATTGTATTACAGTACTAGTTAATTAAGAATTAGAGATCACATGATAAATGTAAATAAAAAAGTTTATCATTAGTAAGGAAATGTTTTGGAAAACACATAAATATTTGAAATAAACCCCTAAATGTGTTCTTGATACTATGTTAGAGAATATTGAATAAAGATATGATTAGTTTGGATAAATTATATTCGATATTGTCGACTACCATGAAATTGAATAATTTTTTCTTAAAAAGGTTTATTCAGTCATCGATAGAGTTTAAAACACTTTAGGATTTAATATTTACATAAAGAACATGTTATTTTATTAATTATAACTGTTGAATGTATTTTTTCAATAATATTTTCGGGTAATAATGGTTAATACCATGTTTTAAGGGAATACCTATTGATGGTATTCTAATGTTTCAAATGTGAAAAATAAGAGCAGATTTATATGGTAGAAATATTGATTATATTTTCATTTTGAAAACACTATAACCTTATTTATAATGTTTTTTATCGCAATATATTGGAATTTTTTCAAATTATGAAATTGTTTTAGTTGATATTTGGATGAGGTTTAGAGATTATTGTATTACATCAAAATATAATGGAACCTGTTCTTAGAGAATAGTATAATTATTTCAATACATGACACAAATATAATAATGTGATGATAGAAATGTATCAAGTATGTGTACTTCTTTATATTATTAGAGATTGAATGAATTTCTCAACTCTACGGAAATGGGTATGGGAACAAAAAAATTGTCTTATTGTCCTCATATTGGATGACATCGATGAACATTCTATTACATTTATGTTGTTTTTGGACATAAAGAAAATTAAATATCTCTGGATCACCAACTTTATTAATATAAATTTTATATATGAATCTCAATCAGATTCTAATAGTTTTATTTTTATTCCATGTGCGTGTTTTTATTAATGTTCTCTTATTTCAAACCCTTGTTTTTTTAGTGACCTATTCATTTCCATTTCTGTCAGATTAAGTGGATGTGTTAATAATACAATTTTAAAAATGTTTTTTTTCAACAATTTTATTTTAAAATATCAATCCCTTATTAAACAAGATAATTTTTAAATTATGAGGATTCAATTTAATTAAGAAGATTATAATGCAACACTGTGAAATTATTAAGCATGGACATTATATTTAATAGTCTGTAAGACACACAACATAAATAGTTGAAAGGAATATAATTTCCTAATACATTAAGATATATTTTATGTTTTAAAGAAATTGATTCTATAGATTTTAATTAATGTAACTAGGATTTAGCTTGCATTAGATGCAGGTATAACTTCTTTCAGCTATTAGCATTGCACGCAAGACCATGTTTTATAGAACAACACTGTCATATTAAAATATTATTTTTTATAAAATAATATACAACCAATCATATAAACTGAATTTTATTAATATGATTTTTATTAAATTAAAATATATGGTTAACTTCATTTGTTATGAATTCATTAGAGATGAATATAGTAACTAATTAAATATAAAGGGAATGTTTTTATAAGAAACTATTATTATACCCACAAAAGAGTTTTATCGTAAAAATTTAAATTAATTATAATTAGCGAGTGATATTAATTTAATATAAATATCATATATTCATTACATATTTTTTTTATTTTCATTCGATATATTTTATAGGAATAATATAATAATAAACAAATTTTATGCATAAAAACCTATATTTTTTTATAAAAATGGTTTTTCATATTTTTGATGAAAAACCTATTTTAATTCTAAATTTTGTAACTTTCTTAAATTTAATATGTCAAAATCAATATAATTATTGAAATATAAACATCATTATTAGTTTATAATTTATTTTTGTGATTTTTTGTGAACTTTCATTTTTTCATTCATAGTGAAAAATACTAAATTTTAAATCAAAATTGATTTTTTATATAATTTATTTTTAACGCTATGTTATGTTTTTTCTTATTTATATAGTAATATTAGATAAATTATACCTAAATTAATCTAATAGAGTTAATCTAATCTAATTTAATGTTTAAATTTGATATAAAAACATAACAAACGTTTTATCATTTTTTCTTTAAAATCCCTCTTTATCATCCATTTTACAGGCTATAATTAAAATTATTTTCCTGCACTTAGATGATTTCAATTAGAAACAATGGATTTCAAATTTATATTAATAATAATTTCTAATTTCTAATTCAATTAAATTAGTTTTTTTCTAAAACTATTAATTAATGTGATTAAAATTAATTACAACGATTAAAAGATAAAATATCTTAATGGAGGAATAAACCCAAAACATATGGAAAAAATGAAGTAGAAAATTGTAAAAATTCTACTTTATTAAAATATTACTAACGTTTCTAAACTTTATCTAATAATTACCACTATTATATCTAATTTTCATAGAAAAATGTGTGTGGAATTCCCTTTTAATAAATTTACATGAATGTTACTCCTCCACTATTAAAAGACACTCAAACCTCCCACTAATTTTCACCATTAATTTATTTTAGATTACTAAAACTATACTAAAATAAGCTATACAAATCCCCCAAATAATTTTAGAACCTTCACTTTTATCATAAATGCATCTAAGTAATCCCTTTATAGAAAACCAAGAGGATTTACCCAAATAATTTGTAACATCCTTCATCATGCTCCATTTTTTTATTTTCATAGTAAACCCAATGAATAATCTTATTGAATTATTAAATAATAACATTAATATCCTATATATACTGATATTTTTTTATGTTATGAGTTTTAACTACACCTACACACACTTCCATCTAAATGTTAATGAACTTATCATTCATGTAGGACGAACTACTACTTCGTGAAATAATGATTGTTTCATTTTTCTATTACCACGTCTCATGGGTTGGAATTATTATGTATGAACTATTATTATATGATATATTTTATTTTTTTGTTTTATTCATAATTTTATACGTTATTTATAAGACAATCTTTCATTCATTCATTTTTGTGTGAATACGATAACAACGTTGGTGGATGTGTAGACATTCACCTCCTCAATGTTATGTGATAGGTTTACACATTTTATTGAATATAGAATTAATTAATAATATGTAATATAAATATAATATATATGATATTCGTTAAAAATTTAAATTTATTGAACTCCAATATATCATTTTATTTATTACCCTTTTAAGACAATATGAAGTGGCAACAACGGTTGTGGTTTTGTAGACTACCGCCTCCCCGAAAAGATGTGATTCATTTTTCCTAAAAAGAATTATATATAAAAGTATATATTATTAAGTGAAATTTTATTTATAATATAATTATAATTTTGGAAATCTATAATTTTCTTACCTTCTTTCCAGATTGATCATTGAGAAATGAGAATGTTACTAATTTGTACGTACAACTTACCATCTTTATGATTGTAATGTTGGTTCATTTTTTATAACCATCATTCATGATTGGTTTTAAATGTATAATTTACATAAAAATATTATAATTATTTCATTATTATTATTATATATATGTATATAAAATGTCCCATTGACCATAAGATTACTAACAAAACATAATTTTACAAAAAATCTCAATATGGTCCAAACAGCAGATAAAAACATAATTGTTTTTGTCATTTTTAAAAAACAATATTAAGTGAAATAAAATTAATTATAACCATTAAGATGGATAAAATGAAAATAAATAATTAAAATATTTTGGTTGTTCAGGAATATAAATACACACATGATGTGTCAGACTCAAGGAAAGGGATTTCCTCTCAATTTCATTTCACTGAGGCATATTTTAATGTTATGAACGTTATTTGTTTTATATGGTGTATATATTGACCATTGAAATGTTATATCATGAAAATAATTATTATTATGATTTTATAAGTCTCATTTAATGTTATTCCTTCTTGGTTATTATGATATTAAAGTTTAAATGTGTATAGGACACGTTGGAATGTTTAATGATTATTTTCATCAAAAATGTGATTAATGATATTTCAATGGTATTTCAATTAATAGTCACAAAAAACCCATTATTATTTCATATCCCCTATTGGGTAATTATTGATAAATCCATATTATTTATTCTATATAGATATTTTATGATAATTAATATGTTTTTATTAATTTAATCAATTATTTGATATATGATTAATGCTTTTAACATGTATGACACGGGTTGGGTTGGGTTATAGAGAGTGCCTTGATGAATCAATAGTATCATGATATGATTCAGCATCCCATGTTTTATTTACCTTTAATATATATTCAAAAACTAATTTTTAAAGTTCTTAATAGTAATGTTATTATATACCTAGGAAACACAGTGTGCAATAATTAACTGTTTCCCCTATTTAGACTCAATTATTATTTTTAAATGAAATTTTCATTAACATATCTATGGATAGATTTAATTATTAGTTTATTGATTAAATGGAATGTGTTTTAGTTACTGACCTTTCCATATTTATTTTTCCTTATCGCTTTATTTGATTGAAAAGTGTTATATGGTATTTTTCATAACATGTTTATTATTTTTATTGACTAATTATTTCCACCATTGTACTTTCTCTTACTGAGAATTTGGGAATACACATAATTTTTTTCATTACCCAAGATATGAAGATGGATCCACTGATTGAGTTTCTAGGATTTTGCTCTTTTATTTTTTTATGCTTTATTTTCTTCTCCATATGTAAGATGTGTATCATGTATGTAATTTGGTTTTCCAAAACTGCATAATTGTTTTTTCTATTGGGATTTAGTTCCTTTTAATCAAGCCAATTTATTGGTAGTATATACTATATATTGGCTACTATGGTTAGGTAACTACATTTTTCATCTTAAAAATGTATTTTATTGTTTAATTATTAGTGGATAGGGTTTGGCTATTTATATGTGAGGTGAGTGCCACACTTGTAATTTAAAAAAAATTAAAAGTTATACCCCACATTGTTTCACATGAAAAACATATAAAAAATAAATTTATAGGTAATTAGAAATTATAATCTCAATATATGGGAAGAAAATTTATATTAGACATGTTCTTAGGTTTTTTAACCCATATCATTTAAGTTCAATACCTAGTAAACTCGTTTTGACATTAACTATGGTAATTTATTATTTCTGTTATAGCTATTATTTATAGTCCAAAAATTAAGTTAAAATTATTTAAGAATAGAAATTTTTCTTATTAAAAATATGGAATCCATTTTACAAAATTAAATTCATATATGTGTAAAATTTTTATATAAATGATTAACCCATAGATGCGATGAAAAAAAGGTTTTTAAGGACTATATTTTTCATGAAAAAGATGATTTCACATTAACAATATCACATATAATAATAATTATATTAATTCAAATTATTATTATTTGATATATAGTATAAATTTTGAAATTATATAATTTCCTAGATGGAGTAGTATTATTAAATTTAAAAGAATAATCTTAATGAACATTAAATCAATTTTCAAAAAATTTCCATTTGAAACCGAAAAATAAATTTATACTAAAATATAATATTTGGATGATTAAATTGTAATTAAATGGATTAAATATAATTAATTTATTATTATGTTAAATAAATAAATCTTAAAAACTTAATATTATTTTCAAATTTTTTAATTTATTGAAAATAAATGGTTGTTTTAAAAAAATTGATATTTTTTACTATTAATTGAAAAATCAATAATTTCCAAATAAAATCCAAAAATATAACCCAAATTTGTTTTTAATATTAATACTTACAAAATTAATTTAACTTTATGAAATAAATTTTATAAATGTTCAAAATTTAATAATATTGTTTTATCACCCAAATAAATAATTATCTTTTTTTGAGAAAATATATTTTTGAGTAAAAAGATTACTTTACTAAAATTGATTGATTATATACTAGGAATTTATAAATAAATTATATTATGTTATAAATTTGTATATTAAAGTATATAATAATTTAGTAAATACTATTTATTACCTCTAATATAATGAAATTTTATTAATAGTTTTATATTTCTTGGGCTATTTAAACTCGTGTTTTTATTGAATCTACAATCGAAAATAATTCACTTAATTTAAAATATCTAGGTGTTACACACACCACTAATGAAATTGTTTCCTTCCAACTTTAACATTATCATGGTGAATAAAGTAATAAAACATGATAAAAATTACTATTTTGGAATCCTATATCATAAAAATGAACAATAAAATTTCCTCCTTCGATGAGAGAAAATGAAGTACCACTGTCATTTAAAATAATAAATTATAGCTTTCCAAATTGGATACCATTGGTGGGATGTGAATATGTAGACATATAATAAAAGCATAATGTCAAAATAATTATGTATAGTGACAGTTGTCATTGATCACAAGAAATTTAATGACCATGAAAACATGAACAACCATATATCTATAAACTAAAGGGGAGAGAAATTCTCATTGTTATCATTAGAAAAATGATAATGTGATATTATTTTATTTTAATGTCATTTTTTAATAATTTTGGAATGATTTTTCCATCTATATTATTAGTGTAATGAAATTTAATTAATTGATGATTATGATTTCATCCATTTATCATTTTTCACCAAAATCTCCTCCTTCTCCCAAATGATGAGTAATGATAATTATTTTCATTATATGAAAATCTAAAATTTACCTCTAAAAGAACAAATTACATTAAAAGGGATAAAGAAAACATTCCATCTATATCTTTACATTAACTAAAACCAAAATTAATTGCACATGTTTGGTAATTTCCAAAATTAATACCCCTTCCTATAAAAAATAATTCATTAATCCATGAAATTTTACAGAAATACAAAAGTTAGAACTAAATCATTACATAAACAAATGACCCTATATCAAAAATATCAATAATAACATGAATATTATTTTTTACATAAATGTTTATATAATACCTTTTATCTTAAACTTCTAACAAAATATAAATCTTCTTTAAAACTGAAATTTATCGATTACTCACCAAATAACTTTTCAATCCTACAGTCATCTTTATGATAAAAGATGTGTTCCCAATATAACCTCAATATCCACTATCATATAAAAAGGTGTTTTCATGTACTCAAAAAATATTTAAAAAAAATATTGTAAAAATTCACAATAATCCAAAGATTTACATAGACATAAACCCAACAAAATAACTCATAAAGTGTCATTAGTCACTTTAATATCAAATCAAATAAAACCTCAAAAGGGTTGTGTAATACATTTATCTTATGATCATCCATAAAATTATAGTCTTATGATTTTAACCATATTTATTATTATAAGAACACATGAACTAATAGTATTCTCCAATGTTTATTAAACTATACTGTGATACCAATGAAAAAACCCAAAACCCACACAGCTAGATATTGACATAAAAATATTATCCATACATTTTTGGATTTAATACCAAATAATGTGACCTAGTTTTTTCAATTAAAATATATATTATCAAAAACCAATATAATATTAACAATATTCCAATAGAAAATTTAGTTCCATAGTTTTAATATAACAAAGAAAACTATTATATAAACAATAACCTTTTCCTCAAAAGATTATTTTTCCCACTCTAACCATCAATTTATTTTTTATATTTGGTCTTCATAAAAATATATATGAATCCATTCTAGAAAAAATTAATTTAAAATTATTGTTGATAAAATGTTAAAAATGAAACATAATATGGGTCATCTAAAATGCACAATAATGGAAATCAAAAGAATTAACAAATGTATTTCATCGTTGAGAATATAAATATAATAAAAGTATGATGGGATAATTAATGTGTGAGATTATAACATTAGAGAACTTATACCCATAAAACCCTGATTAATAAAAAATGGGGCATCGAATAAACGTTATCAAATTCAACTTTAATGATAATTAATAATCATGAACCATGTCATATAATCCATGAACAGATAAAACATATATAACCCAAAGAAAACATAATGAAAATCTATTGGTACTAGGGAAAATCATCTGCATACCCCGTTTTAATCACATGTCATAAATAACTAGAGTTGAGTCAAATCCATACAAGAAACCCTCAAGTAAATCCATGAATATTTCTCTAATGAAATTAATAATTACCTAAATAATTGGAGTTATATTTGAGTGACCCCATCATATAAGATATATCATGGTAACAAGAAACTCTTTAGGAGCAGACATAAAATATTCTATATCAGGATTAGAAATGATCTATAATGGGCCTCAATTAGTTATATAATATATATTGGTCTCACCCATTCATCATCAATAATATCAATGTATCACTCGTGAATAAATTTTTTTAAGCATTACTTTTCAGTCCTGAAAAAAAAAGAAATACTCATTCATATCTTGATTAACCCATGGAAAAGTAAAAAGTTCCAAGATAATCTTATAATACGCCAAATGAAATAATATGGATGGTACTAATATAATATATACCTAGTTAATTAGCGCTAAATATATGGTTTTTTAGTTTGATTAATGAATATAACATTAACTATATTATTAAAATAATTATTTAGTAAAATTACCTTTTTTTTCTTTAGTAACATCAAAGGATGTCATCTTATATGGAAAATGATTTTTAATGATCAGTTTGAAATTTTATTTAGGAAAATATAATTTCTATTTTGGGAAAAAATATTTATAATAAAAAAATTTAAAAATTAAGAAAAATTTTTTTCTTTGAAAATAACCATTCGAACATAAAAGTTGAATGTTTAAATAATTTTAGTGGTCCTGATGTGGAAAATCTTCATTCAGGAAGAATATGTAGAAAACAATGATTCGTTTCACATTTCATTAAGAATTGTCCAAATGTATTGTGTTTTAAAAATTAGAGGAATTATCATTAAAGAAAATTATTATTCTAATTATGGGTAAACATTACATTAAACATTCATTGTAAAAAAATATAAAATTTATGAACAAAATTTCAATAAACAGACATGGGGGAGAAAAATTTTCGATCATGAAAAATATATTTTTATCAATTAGAAATGAATTTCATAGTTTTTTATAAATCAATAATTGAATAATTAAAAATTAAACTTTTTAAACACCTTTATAACTAAGGTAAAATAAAATATATGTGTTTAATGAAAATAATGTCACATAATTTCCTCAAATATAAACAGAAATATAAACAATCCTGAAAGAATATATACTATAATATAAAGCCTTTTACCCTTTGGTAAAACTGTAATTATAATCCCTATATATTAACATCAAATTATACATTAAATACAAAAAAATAGGATTTATCATGATATACTATTTTAAAAGTCAGTATATTATCCTTAAAAATGAATATTGTTTATTATCACAAATGCATTACTCAATAAAAGGAAATTTGAGATGAATAACCCTTAAAAATTAAAACATTCAATTGAAGACAAAATAAATGAATAAATAATATATATCAAATATAAGACCACATAAAATAAGTATAAATACTATGTAACATAATAAAAAGTCATTATAAATATAATCATGACATAATAATGCAATGAAGAAGTTATATAACAAATTTAAATGAAACAGAGCTAAAAAATATTTTACAGCATCGTAAATTGAAATTCAATTCTCCTTGAATGATATATTTTAAATATAAAAATAAAATAACATTATGTATGAATTATTCATGTTATTACATGTAATGGGGAATTAAATACACCACATAAAAAACTATTGGTAAAGATGTAATATTTCTCATAGAAATAATAAGTGATATGAGAAAGCCTTTCTATGAGTCAATAAATTCCATGGGTGCGCATTAACATCTCTATAGAATGATAATATCAATTTTATTTTTTGATAAGAAAATTTTACAAGTTTAATATAACCTAGTTACCTCATTTATTATATTTATTTTCAATGATATATTTGAATTCATAATCAATTATAACCACATCAATTTTTTTAAGAACGTTCGGTTCATTGTTTCAAAATGTATTTTATTTGTTGAATGTGGAAAAAGAGTAAAATATTTATTATTTTATTGAGTAATAATAATTAAATATTTATCATATTTTTAAATGAATAATAATTTTAAAATAAATTAGGAAATATGGTGTTTAAAATTGATCCATGTTGCAATTATGGAGATGTTAGGTCATACATACATTAAAGTAACGTTTCAATTTTTCAATGATCATTATGGAAATATGCTAATTAATATTTTATCATTAAAAATATATAATTATATCATCAATAAAATAGTGTTTAATTAAGTATTCATATATATCATTCATTTATTTTGGTGATGAAAAAATAATCCCATCAATACATGAAGGTGGTACTCGATACATATGCGGAAATAAAATAATAAATTTCCGCTATATGAGACAAAATAATATATTATATTTTTAGAATGATAAATATGTGGGGTATATAATAATTATTTCATCTATGTGACATATATTCTTTAATTTTATCATTATAAAATTCCTTTTAATGTGCTAGTGAAAAATGAATAACATTGCTTTAGGAGGCAGTGGTCCTCCATATACCTGACCGACGATATCATATCCCCCAAATAATGGAATATAATAACTTAGATGGTATATCATAAATCAATAATTATAAATATGTCACTAATATCATATATATATATATATATATACACTATAGATTTATTCTTAAAATAATCCTTGAGATGCATTAATGGAAAATGAATGACATTAGTTCACGAGGAGGTACTATGTCATACAAATGAATGATGGTTTTGTATACCATTTCATAGGAGAGGTGATATATTTCTACTTTTTACCCTTATATAATTAATAATAAATATATTTTATATATTTTTTATTATATACAAATAATTGAAAAATATTTTATGGATGTGGAAGAAGAAATTAAATAATAAATAGCACTTAAACATGATACCTCTTATTTATAAAACCAACTTATGTAAGCAATGATAGCCTTTATAGAATGGATGTATGATTAAAATAATGAATAAATGTAATGGTAAATAAATTTATGAAAATATTTTTATTGGTTCTAGATGAGAAAATTTAATTTAGTTTTTTAATAGGAGAGGATAGGTGGTAGATTATTATAAGTTATGTGAGTGGCACACTTGTAAATTTTAAGTGAAAACGTTGTACCCTTATTTTTTATTTGACAAAAGAAACAAAAATATATAAATGTAAAGTTATAAATATTCCAATAAAATAGAATTGATACCTTTTTAGACTATTTTAACTCCTATATTTTTAGTTTATCCCTCGAAAAAAACTTTTTCATTTTAGCAGATGTAATAATTTTTGAGTGTTTTCACAATTAATTATGGTAAAAAATTATATTCTCCATATTAAATAATATATATTATTATTATTTTATTTATATTATTCATATTACCTTATTCAATTTAAATAAGTTCAATTATTTAATTTTTAAATTAAACACATAAACATGATTAAAAACTGGTTTTCTAGGAGTGTATTTTTCAAGAAAAAGATTATTTTATATTATAATGAAGATAAATAATAATAATTACATAAATAGCAATAAATTTGATTCATATATACTCTATATATAAAATTTTAAATATTCCTCATTATTTTTTTCATTAATTAGAATGATGAAAAGATATACATCTTATAATTGTTTTTAGAAGAAAAAACATATTGTTTTTAAACACAAAAATAAACATATACTGAAATAAAATTTAAAAATGATTACAACGTAATTAAGGGAATTTCATAAAACTAAATTATTCCTATGATAATTTAATTAGTAAAAAAATATATTGGGTTTCTAAAATTTCATAATTTATTGGAAATACATGATAGTGTTACAAAAAGTAGTATTTTCCAATATTCACTGAAAATTAAATATTTTATAAAAAATCAAAAACATTTATCGGAAGTTAATTTTTGTATGTTTATATAAAAAATTAATTTAATATCACCAAATGAAATTTAATATTTTTTCAAAAAAATAAATATAATATTTTCTCCAAAATAGATATATAAATATGTTTTTGAAGAAAATAAATTTTTGAAGAGTAAAATTACATTACAAAAAATTAATCTCTTACATACTGATCATTTATAAAAATAATTACATTGATTATAAATTAACTATCTCTCATGCACAAGATGAACATGTTCCAAAATTTTTGATAAATGTATCAGAATCTGAATATCATGTAAATGATGTTGAATAGCACTATAAGGGACAGAATACAAGGATACGAATCTAGGACGTTGGGGGCCACTTTACAAAACAAAATGCCAAAATATATAATAAGACTGATCTATGGGTTGATAATGCACCGTCATAATTATTTTACACAACACACATGGATGGAAAAAATTCCATGACTCGTCACTATATTGGACAACATGCTATAGAGTATGTTGTGGATAAATAATTCTTGAAATTATTCACATCCATTAATGCCAAGATAAGTATAATTACTAACAAAACACTAAATCATATATTATAATGCAAAAAATCACTCTACTGAGTGGAGTCTTATTGTTTTATGATGCTAAGAATTCATAACTAACAACAAATTCATAGAAAAATGTTGATCGAAGAAATTTTGAACATGTTGCGATTGAGGAGGAAACAATAAAAAACTAAAAGTGAGGGAAAAGAAATAAGAAACAAAAAATGAGGTTACATAGGTGAATGGGACCCAACAATAAGGTCCTCTAATGAAAAGAAATTCCCTCAAAATCTGAGGTTGTTTTACTGTAATTCTCACCCCTTAAAGAATTCCGAACTATCCAACCCCCTTGGAAATTATATCAGGGTTAATAAACCCATGATTCCAGGAATTATAAAACCAATAATAATATTTGAGTGTTGGAAAGATTTTATGTTTCCCTCTCTTGGATTCAATTTTGTCTCTCAAAATCTATATGACTCTAATATGGATTATTTATGGATTGTCCAATATGAAAAAATTCATATTATGATATGTAGCAAGAAAACCTAGAGCATCTGAGTTTATTTTAATACCTTATGTGTTCAATATGAATTTAAATTTTGTATTCTTCCAAATCCTACATCAAAATAAGGGATCTATGGAAGGATTCTAAGAGTAAAGATGAAAATTATAACCAGAAATGTGTGATAATGGGAGATTTTTATAATTTTGTGAACACAAAATATAAAATTAGATATGGATTTAATAAAAAGAGTCCTTTATTTTTCCTCCATTATTGTACAATGAAACCTTATGGAAGTACCAATTTATTTAGTTGAAATTACATGGAATAGTTACACATTGAATGGGAGATAAGAAAGTAGGATTGATATATTCATTGTTTAAATTGAATAATTATGTTCTATAAGAGGGGTTTCATGTTTCACCCACCAAAGAATCACTCAAATGTTTACCACATTGTTATGGAGATCTACCAATAAATTATTCGTTTTGTTCCTCACAAATTTCCCTTAAATAAATATTTTCTTATGACTCTTGGATGTATGGATGTTATTTTTGGGGATTAAAAAGTAAAAACACTTGGAATCCCATTTGACATACTAGTGCTGAAATTAGAAAACACCAGGGTATTATTAATATAATTGAGTTCGAAATCCTTCCCCAATATTCATATGGACATCAAGTGTGCTTTATAAAAACATTCCCATTATCAAATAATAAATCATCGATATATTTTTCCAACTAGAGAGGAAATGAAATCTCATTCCAAATTAGATGGAATTATATTTTTTAAATAATGTCTTGACCATAGACAATTGAATGATTAATGGTTGATGTTTGATGATAAGGAACTCCTTGTTCGTCCACCTATTTTAAAAATAAAAGTGAATAAATGAAATTAATAATTCACTTAGCATTGTGGGAAAATATCATACCTCTAAAAATGGAATTCCCAAGGTTGTGGTAGAATAGTTCAATGGTCTATATTCTAATGATGGAGTGGATAGAAAAAAAAAATCGTTGAAAAAATAACCCCTATATAAATTATCATTAAAAACAAGAGTTAATTATGGAACCCCTGAAGGATGAAGTCAGTGTGATATATTCTCCCTTAATATCAAATATAGATCTAGTCCATATGGATTTATAAACAAATTTTTAATGTTTTACTGGTATATTTTTCATAGTGAAGTGTCCAATGAAGTGAGGGGCTTCTTCACTACTTATTTATTTCCCTATCGAGTCTACTCATACATCATAATTAATTGTCAAAAAGGAATTTGTGATTGACATAAAATATTATAGTATAGCTTCCCTTGGGATCACTATAGAAAAAATAAATATTATGAACATTATGACCAAGATGCATATAATTTTTATTTAGATCATTACCCCTACTAAATTTCCAGTTGTACCAAGTAGAATCAAATAATACTGCTTATTTAGGGAGTCAAAAATTAGTAATATGATGAAGTAGAAAACAAAGGAATGGAAATTTTCACTCAATTTTGACATCTCAATGGCATTTTATACATTGAATTGGAGATTAATTTTTTCTATCCTCAGGAAATATTAGTTCGCAAATGATTTTATCAAATTTTCCACACTACACTCACCTCTAAAAGGACTTATTTACTCATCAATAGATCACAAAGGGGAATATTTTAATTCACTAGTGATGTAATAAATGGTGATCCAATCCTAGGGAATTGGGTATCCATTTATGAAAATAATATGAGAATATTTATTAATTATCATTCTCGAATTTCCATTAACATCTATGCCATATCTGGAAGAAATGGCTTCGCCCCATCACATATCATTTATGCATAAGACATTTTTATCTTTGTTGATGCCTCCATTAAAACTATATATACAGATAATGTTCAATTTTGAACATTTTGAGGATTTCTTAGGGAAGTCCATTAGTTGGATAAATTTTTAATTGTGTTTCATCATGTAATTATCGTAGAGAAGAAAATAAGGATCGATATTATACTTGGGGTTAAAAAATGGTCCTTAAATTTAATTACCTTAGTGTCCCCTTATTTTGGTTAAAAGTGGGTAGGGACAACATGGTATTTTTTTCTAAAATAATTAACATATTGGCTAAATGTAAAGGTAAATTCATGTACCATGAAGGAATATATGGAATTTCAACTGAGTTATTACATGTAAGTTTGTTTATTCCTTATCTAGGTACAATTGGCCAAGAAGTGCCCTAAAAAGGTTTGATAAGTAATTTCATATGGAATGTGTATATGAATGAGAGGAAATTGTCTATGGTGTCACAGAAAGATTTCATCTAGATTTTTTAAATGGATGGATATGGAACTAACGATCTAATTATATGAAGTGATGCTCTTATTATGGAATTCACATGGAATAGCAGGAATCCTAGTGACTCTCATTGTGATTTTCTTGTCAAACATGTTTAAAATGAAGTTGATGGTAGGATTCCAAAACTACCTATCATCATCTATTTGGACTAATATTAATCATTATTTTAATAAAATCAAGAAAAAAACAAAATTATAGGTGAGATTAAAATATATTCTCAACTATTAGACGACATTATGGCCAGACAACCCATGTAATGGAATTATCAATGTAATGGTGGATAGGGAAAAAATATTCATATCTGATCTTTTGTGGAAAAACAACATCCTTAATGGAATTATCCATCGATAATCTAGACTGTAGATTTGAATTATTCTTTCATAGAAATGTATTTTCGTATCTGAAGGCCCAACATGAATTGGAAATTAAATCCTAATAAATAAAAAGCGTAAATTTTAAGGATTTAAAATACCACTATCATGGTTGTTAAATTTTAATATGAACTTTATATATCCCATGATATTTTCTATTCTTTTAAGGATATAAAAAAAGATGCTACACACATGACTAAATAATGAGGGTCATCTGATTTATAGTTTCATTATGAAATTTATGTTTGATTGTTGAAGAATATATACAAAACCATTTCATGATATGTAAATATTCACAGCATCTATGGGTTTAGGTAATAAATACAATTTTTATTAAAATATTCATTGAATTTCATCTTGAACAACGCTTTGAGGTTCTATGTATCCCTAGGGAGAGTGAGAAAATATACAATATTTTATTGTCATCATCATAACTTTTCATCCCATTGGTATGGAATGTAATGTATAAGAATATATTGGTTAATAAAACACCATCCACACATGATTATAGAAATGAATTACATATAGAGATTCATGATAAATTTATGTTTAAAATGGGTATTATGAATAATAATATTAATGATATGAATATTCTGAGAATTATTGGTGTCTTTGGAAGACCAAGGAAACCCCTTGTTCTTAAATTCATATGATAGATTCCCCCGATAAACTCATGGATTAAAGTCATTAGTGAAGATGTGACCTCCTGTATTAAATATACCTTCTGCTGTTGAAGTATTTTATACACCCCCCATAGGGGTTTAATATATGTTTTTACTACTACCTTGGCATTGGAATTTCTTATGAATATGAATTTTTTTAATTATATATACTATAAAAAAATTTACAACATTATCTGAAATAATTATGGATTAAATATGACCCTAAAACTACTATCAAGGCCTTGAGGAAAATTACCAGAGTTGTTCCATGGATGCAGAATAATTAATTGATTATTTTCATTCAATATATCTAGAATATCAATATGAATGTTTCACATCCCTATAGGGAATAAAATCAAGATTCAGATGCATTGATGAAGAGGGAAACCAAAGAAATGTGCTCAATGTGGTAATTTATAACCCCAAACCAATGTACAATAATAGTGAATATAAATATTCTGGGAGTGATCTACTTCCATTTTTGTAGAACCCTAGTATTTCTTGGTTTTATATTCATATTTCCATAAAACAATTTGTCCATTTTGACCTTGACCCTAGATATTCTTTGTATATGTATATATAAAAAATTATTTAATTATATTAATTACCATAAATTTAATATCTATGTTATAACGGTTATATATTTCACAGTTCATTAAACTCGGTGTTGTGTGTTGAATATGCTATCAAACATATTGTACATGGATTAAAATCCCAGGGTGTAATAATGTATGTAAAGCACATATTATGATAAATCGTACGTTTATATATTATTATTATTTAAAAACATACTTCATTGAAATTACATCAAACACAAATTTTTTGAACAAAATTACCAAAATATTTTCATCATGTAAAAACTATTTTATTGAAAACACGAGAAAAGATGTTGTATAATCGTAGACTGGTAGAAATCCACAATCCTCAAGTCAGATTGAAGAAAAAGATATTAAATGATTCCTTTGAGAAACATATCCCTTCAATTCCGCTATAAATAAACAGAAACACTCCATAATCACTAATCCAAATCCATTTATACGGTCTTATAAATTGATATTTGTTTTCAGGAAAAATAGCTCAAAGAAATGAATGATGGGAAACATGTAGGGTCCTCTAACCTGTGATTCTTCAAATAAAAACTCATGGAATCACTACCAATATAGTTGAGATGTTGATTTTCATTGGGAATATCCTAGGGTATTCCTGGAAATTGATTTAAATAGGGAAGGAAGTGTATGATTATATATATCTTCTAAACATATTAAAAATTGATTGGCCTAAATGATTTATAATGTAAATATAGAATTAAAATTGTAAACTAATCTGGGTTAACATATGTGAATATGAACATCACCATGGTTGTTTTATTACCCAAATAATCACATATCCTTAAAACTAATAATGTTGTAAATTGATTTTATACCATGATCTTATACCTTAAAAATTTTGGTCCAAAAACCTCAATTTATATTGTAAATGTTTTATACTGATTTTCTAGTAGCTAACTCTTAGTTATTTCTATTTTATAACTCTAAAAAGTTATAGAGGACAAACAAAAGACTCCAATTATAGAGAAAACATAAAACATTGATGTTCCAAAACATTTGGGTACTAAATTCACCCCACCATTGACTTTTCCATCATCATAATGTTGGAATAATTCCAGCCATTTCACCCACATAAAATTTTTCTATTCCCATGTTTTCCCTTGATTCTTACTACACTACCATAAAAATCACCCCAAGGAAATAGATCTACATCAATGGGTTGTTTCATTCCATTACATCACACATTAATATTCATGGATAAATTTCACATCCACATTTAGTGATACATGATCCCAACCAATTACATTTAGTGAGTTGAGAAGATACTTCTTCAGTTTTTAAACATGTAAAAAATTATGAATGGAACTAAATCATGGATGTAACATAAAATAATAGGAAATATTTTCAATTTTTTCTAGAACTTTTATTGGTCCCTCATATCATGGTACTAATTTCACTAGTTTCCCCAAGAATCAAGGACTATGTTTCAGTGATAATTCCAAGAAGATGTGATTAGTCATATCAAATGATATAGGTCAATGATGATTATTTTCATAGGGAACATGTTTACATAGTGTTTTACCATCTATTCTTGAATATTTTGTACATTTTTAATAGTATCATGGGAAAGAAAAAGTATAATCTTAATATATATCTCTTGTTTCCCCCAATATGATATAGAACAACAATGTTATCCATACCAAGCCTTAAATAGCAGAATCAATATTTTTGTGTCATAACAGTTTTTAAAGGATAATTATACCAAGGTAATATGATCATCCCATGGACCAACAATGTCCACCAAACACACTCTTAAGACATATTTGAATTAATATATAATTTGTTTGACTACCCATCCATATGTTGATGAATTATTGGCTCATATTTAATTTAATTCCATGATCCTATTATAGAAATAACCAAAATAATGATTTTAAATGGGGGTATATATCAGATTCAATTAAATAAATAACTCATTGTTACCAAGACACCTCTCATATGTACACTATCTCCATGTTCTCTATCATGTTTGATTATTTGATAGGGATAATTTTCGTTGACGTTGTGATTTAGTCAGCTACTACCCATATATCAAAATGCTTTAATAACATTCTTGGAAAGCCAATGGGAAAATCAATCTCAATTTTATCGCACTTCTATATTGGTATATGAATAAACTGAAACATACCAGACAGTTTCGGATGATATTTTTTAACATTTTTATAATTTAGTAATGTCATCGAATAGTATAAATCATGCATTTCTTACCTTCCCACTAGATACACAGATTCATTATAGTGTACATTATCAAAAAATCTGGATTCATAGAAGATTTTGAATAGTGATACATTGAAATAATATATTCCTAAAAATATTGTGGAAATAAAATTAGATTCCTATATAATGAAAAATATTTTACATCATTTTTTTAGACATTAGATGTCTCCCCACTATTGGGGTTTCAATTATTGGTGATACATTTTGAATCTGTTGTCAAAGTTTCTTTCAATAACATTATTAACTCTGGTGCATGATAAAAATGAATGAAAACTAAATTCAAACCATATGAAGAAAAATTAAAATTCATATCAACAATCATACTCATCAATTTCCATTGGTCATGATCTTCTTAGACCACTTTCCTATATATTTTTTGACTGGACACATCTTTTATGGAATTCTATTTACTAAGATTGTATACCATAATAAAATCAATCATATGTAAGTACTATATACATCTTCACTACCACACGTACATGTATTTATTATAAAATATGAATTTAAATTTCTTTCATCTAGTGAAACAATATACATTTAAATATAGTGTAATAATTCAATTTTATTAGGGTATGGAATAATGAAGAAAATTCAAAGTCAGGGGTAGAATAATTATTCTAATTCACTCACAAAAACATCAAATAGTTGGAATGAAAATGTTATCTCTATATGAGAACAAAACCTATAGTAGATCTGGATGCATGAAAATATACCACATAGTCATGTCTTAGTTTTGGAAATATTTGGGAGGTAAATCCATTTATATCAGTTTGAAGACTCAAAAATAATTTTTTAAATTCCTTATTCCATATGAATGGAAATAATTCTCTATCTTCTAGTCATGTGAGAGACAATTATTTAGAAATCCCAAAAGAATTGAAATAATTTCATGGTACTCTATGAATTTTCCATATATATTGAACATTATTTGGGGTCATCCAAGAGATTTCAACATTAATCATTATAGGTACAACTAATATCCATACATTATAAAATACATAACTGAGGAAATGAAAATCTTGGATCCAACACAAAGAGAACATAACATACAAGAGATATTCCTATAATGTAATCAGTATGATTTCTATGTGATCCTCATGTTCATTACTATCTCTAGAGTAAACCAGAATATCAACAAAAAATAATATCATTAAATAATCTAATTACCTATAGAAAAAATGTTTCATGAAATCTATAAAAACATATTGTTCATTATTTATACCAAAAGGAATGATGTAACATTAATAATGGCCACACGAACTCTAAAATAATATCTTTCGAATATCCATTCATTTAAATCTAAAATAATGATATAATAATAGGAGTTCAATTTTAGATAACCACTTGGATACCTTTAATTGATTAAACAAATCATCGATTTAGAGAAGCTGATGTCTATTTTTAATCATTACTTAATTCAACATAAGCTAAAAATTACATAAGTGGGGCGTAAATTCTAAATATTTTTTTTATTAAAACAATTGTATCCCAAGGTGATGTAAATGCCCTAATATGGATTTACATTCCATATCTTCTTGATAAAACATTAAATCTAGAGACATATTAAGATTCATTTTATACGATGGCAGTGAAATTGGGATTTTTAATATGAGTATGAAAGTAGTAAATTAGATTTAACATCCTTTTGGTAACAGAAATAAATTATTTATAATGATATGTCGGTGTCAATATTCTATTTCAGGAAGAGTCCCAATACTTATTTCATTAATTGTATCGCTAGTCATTTCTACTAATCGGGCTGAGATAATTAATTGAATGTTAGTAAAGGTTCCTCTCCTCTTGAATTTAAGCCCAGATCTCCCTAGAAATGATGGACAACATCGTGAGATGAAAATATCATCTGTAGGGTGTATAAATCAATATGAGCTTTAAATCCCCCCAAATAGTCCATACCAAACATTAAATAAAAAATATCCATATGTTGGACTGTATACTACTAAATAAAATGCATTTCATTAATGGTAATAGAACAAGATGTAAATTTGTAACCTATGAACTCTTGTTGTCCAAGGGGTGTCATGATGCTCCTAATGTGAAGCATCATTTCCATTTTAAATAAAAATCGTTTATACATATATTAAAAATTAAATGAATTTGATAAACATTAATCAAACAAGAAATTCATATTATAATTACAATGAATTTGTATTTTTCATATCGACCCTTAATCCATACTTAGAATTCTAAAAATTTAATGTTAGTGCTAAAACACCCAATTCCCTAATGCATCGCAACATAGAACATATGAATTTGATAATAATTTGAGTCAATATTTATACATTAATATATATTTAAATAATTTTCCTATACATATTTATGTGCATAACACATTAAATGATACACTGTTCCATAAATTTGTTGTTATTATTCCACATAGTTATAATTCTCACTCTAGATTCACATACCCATTTTTTACTTTATATATAAAAAATAAAAAATAATTTATTAGGATTCCCCAAAGAATTGATTTATCCACACAACTACATGATACAGTATCCAATATTTATATTTTTACCACAATTATTTTTTTAAACCAATACATTTTTAACAGATTTCTCTCTAAATCAATAATATGTTTTATCACTTATTTTAAACTATAATATCAGGGTAATAATAATAAAACATATTAAGGGAAAATTATTAAAAATGTTATAATAACAACTAATATGGTATAAAATTAAAAATTATTTCTTTTGGATGATAGATAATTATAATGAGTAAATATAAAAAGTGGTTATTAAAAAAATGTTTTTTGTTTACATTTTTTATTTTCATTAAAAAACTAAATTAACAAATTTTAGTATGTAAATATATTAATATATAATTCATTTTTTAATTCCTAAAATAAAATATATCGTTGTCTGATTTTGCAAATATTGTTTAAAAAAATTCAATAAATATGTTTTCTAAGATAAATTCTATTTTTTAATTTTATCTTTATATAATAAAAAACGGATAGATGAAAAAAACTTTAATTTGATAAATATTTATTTAAGTATTATCATAATTCAATTAAAAATATTTTTTAACCCTTTAAAATCAATGATAAAAATATTGTGGTAAAAATTAAAATGTTATATTAATATAAATGTATTAATTATTTTCTTACATTAATGTATTTGGAATTGGATATTTTGTTTTTTATTTCTAATAAATCCTTAGATCATTTTTTAATTATAATAAACCAATTAATGTAATTTTATTTTTCAATATTAATAAATATTTTTCATAAATAAATTTTAAACATAAAGATCACACATTTAACAAAAACTATTTTTTATAAGATTATGTGTGATTATTTAAAAATTAGTATTAAACAACTTTTAAATTTTTATTAGATAATTTGAATTTAAAATTTTAAATAATATTTATAAAATGATTTCAAAGGGATAACTTAATTTGTTTCATTAAAATTATTTATGATGTATAAAAAAGAATTACTATGGTGAAATATAATCGAATTAAATGTTAAAATGTTTGAAGAAAAATACTCAAAATATAAAATGTTTTAATATAAATGATTGTTTTAGGTTATTTTCTCTCCAAAAACACATTACCCGCATATTTTTTCCATTTCTTATCATTTTACCTATCAGAAATAACATAAAAGTTTTTAATGTAAGTGTTACAACTAGAACTTATCTTATTATCACCTATAAAATGTTTTATCACCACCAATTGATGAATCATATTACCTTATAATTTCTCATTGAAAATTAAATAATTGATCCTCATATAACACTATATTAGATTAATCATCTTCATGAAACTATTAATTTGGTTATTTGAATCAACTATAAGATTCGTTCCAAAAGAAAACACATGATTTCAATATTCGTATTACATTCACTTACTGTATTATTATGCAAAAATACATCATATATATACAATAATATATTTAATATAGTGAAATATGAATCATTACTATTCTGAAATATTGTTACGTTAATTCAAATAAAAAATATATACTATGTTCCATTCACATACGAATAACTATCCAATGATAACATAGAGTTGTGAAGACTACTTCCTCTACAAAGTAATTTTAATCTGTTTTCATCATTATTTTAAAAGTTCACACTGAATATAGAAAATATAAATAACCATATTGAAAGTATTGAAATAATATCATTCTTATAATTTTAAAATGATATTATAAATTTATTTAACCACACTCAAGCATCGAGATATATCTTGTTCATTTTTGGGTTTGATTAACCATATATATGAATAAATGCTATAAAACTATATCTGTGACGACTATGGTAACATAAATTATAATTTTTTATAATTAAATATGAATTTTTTTTGAAATGGAATGATTATATTAGATATTGAACTTATTCCAATAACATATTTTTATCATTATTTTAATGTAAGTTATTTGAAATGAAAATCTATATAATTTTTAAAAATTCATGGTTCATTGAATTGAATGATAAAATAATTGTATGTATTTTATATCTCATGCTATATTCATTACAATATTTTTAATAATTTTTAACAATTTCATATTTATATGTTCTAAATACATTCAAAGGATATATTTTATCATTATCCATGCCATTATTTGTTATAATTATTGAACCATTTGATTCTTTATATTCAAATTAAGATTATTTAAAAAATTACTAATGTTTTAAGGGACTAGTTAACTAAAACATCATATTTTTAGTTTTATGTTTTTTATTATATTCATTATATTTGTTCTCTAAAGATTCTATTTTAAATTTCTGTAATTATTTATTTATATATAAAAATATTTTATAATCTAATTAAATTTGAACTCAAGTTTTTAATTTCACTATTTTAGCAATGGTTATGTTAGAAAATATTGTCAAATATATTACATTTACTACAAATGAATAACATAGACTTGAAAAATATATTTTCATTATTTTTTAAATTTTATTCAAAATATTTATATCGAATAGATTTTTTTCTTCTTTTACACAATATTTTCATTAATTTTTTCATTATTTTGGGTGATCATGTCTTTGGTGTTAAATAATTTAATCATGTAATATTACACTATTTGTATATTTTATTGGAAAAAAATTATACACATAGGTTATTAATGAAAAGTGACTAACTTTTTTATTTTGAATAAATCAATTCATTTCACATATTTTATTTATATTACAAGGGTCAATAAGCTTTTTGTGGAACACATATGTATTTATGATAATGACTAAGTTCAAATATCACACTCCAAGGAAATTTTTAAGGTTTTATATCTCATGAGATGATGAAATGTTTTTTGAATTAGTTGTAGGAATATTTGATCACATGTTGCTGAAATAATATTATTTGTGAATATCTATTAAATAATATATATGTTTATGATTTTGGGAAAAAATTTATATACTATAATCTAATGGAATTCCATATTTCTATATCTATATGTCTATTCTTTAGGATCAAAATCTAATGTCTCATGACTCCAAAAACAATTCCACTGCATATGTTTATTTATTTAAGACTACATGTTCTTATTTTATAAAATATTAACAAATAATATAATTCCTTGTACATTTAATTATAAATTTATCCCATTTCCTTGTCTAATTTTATGATTATGTTCAAAAATTTGATGATGTTTTGATATGTTTTTCAATACACTATATATGATGTCATATATTTATTATTTATTCCATTAAACATGTTAGGATGATATGTATAGATTTCTTTAATGTATATAAGTGAATTATGAGGATTATGTTCATGTAAAATGAAACAAGCCAAATATACATTATAGATAATCACAAAAACATGAAACCTTTCGATAAATGAGTTTTATTAATATTTGTGAGATGTATTTGAAAATCTTGAATTGGTTGTATTTAAGTTATGTTTATCATGGGGTCAATATATGGTTTAAAATGTAGGTATAATTTTTTAGATTATTTTAGCTAATTTTTTTAAAAACCATGTTAAATGAATAATGAATGAATATAAGTAGAGGAAAACATCCTGATGTTTTTCTAGAGTAGTGATTCTATGGTTATTCTAGAAATAACATCCCTATATAGATTCAACAAGTTGATATAGGATTTAGAATGTATGTATCAACATGTAATATCACTGAAGAAGGTGAGTCTCATATTAACTCAATAATGACATAGAGATTGAAAATTTAACCCAATTTCACACCAGGTTCAACACCCCAGGAGATATTTTTTGTTTAATCACACTATCTATAGAAAATAATATGAATGATATTAGTATATATTAATATTTTAGTTATAGTGTTAACTAGAAAAAAATATAATGAATTATATTAATTAAAAGGATAAAATATGAATAATTTTTTTTAAATTCAGATTTTAATATTCTAGTTTTTCTTGTTCATTCAGTAATTTATGCACACTCATTCATAATTTTTCATTTTTCAAGGTAATGGTGAGAATATGGAAGAATGAAGTTAAAAATGGTTGCAGTGTCCAATGTAGATATTTTCTAATAGGAATCCTGATTAGTTTTGGTTGGAATACAAAACCTCATTGAGATTATCACCCAATTATCCCCTATTTTTGTAAATAACTATACACATGTTGATTACTCTAATGCACCATGTATAGAGAAAATCACTATGATGACTTTTATGAGAAAACATCCACCTAATTTTAGCTAGAATTATTTTATACCTATTATTGATAAGTGGGTTCATGATATAGAGAATATATTTTATGTTATCTAGTGTTCATACCCTAATATGACCATTATAGAAGTCAATCATCCTGAATGTGATATTCACCGCTAGTTGAGTGTCATTATGGATTAAATGAAAATGGAGGATATAAAATATATGGTACAAGAATATTTCTAGAATATATTTTTCAGTTTTAATTCATATATAATTAAAAAAAATGCCTTTAGAATTATCGAAATAGGAAAAAAAAGATGAATCTGTTAGATCATATGATTAAAATTTTATAAGACTAGTGAGGTATTCCTCCAATTTTATCAGTTCTACAAAAAGAAAAATATATTATGTATTTACTTTATTATATCATGTCCTTCAAAGTGTGTTAGCTATAAGATACATTGGTATATAATAAAAAATTATTTGATGTTCTCTTAACATAAAAATTGAAGCTATACAAACTCATTAATCTTATTTTTTCAGTAATTGAATGAAAAATGGGTTCCCATGGGAACATCAAGTAATAAATCATATGTAAGGATGAAATATCAGTCACCGACATAATAATGTTCTGGGAAGAATCATCTTGGAACATTATTAAGAGGAATATATGGGTGTTATATATATATATGTATAAGAGATATAGAAAACATAATATTTATAAGGATAGGTGTTACAAGATCTAAGGAAATAACGACCAATGTTATAGCTGAGATGTGTTCGTGAATAGTATAAACTAATACCATTATCTATGGGATATAAATGAAATTAAGCCTCAAAACATATAAAAAGGGAATAAATATTTTTGTATTCATTGATAACTATTGAAGTGGAATATGGTAATTAATTGAAACTTAAACCTCACCCCAAGGATGTTGACTTATTTTTGGAGTTTTATTTTAAGAGTATTACTATATCCTAATGTTTTTTATGATAATTAAATCTCTAGAAAAAGGATTTGGTTTTCATGGAATACTTCTAGATGTATTGTTTTTTTCTTCCAATATGATGTTCATTATAATATTCCTCAAGTGAATCTTATTATTCATTAATTAATTTTAATTAAATTATATTATGATCATTGAATATCTCTCTTAATATGATTTCCATATCAATTGTAATAATAAGGAACACTCAAATCATATTTCAATTAGAAGCATTATAACTTATCAGTTCAATTATAACTTGAAACTCTCCCTGAAATATATTTCTATTATATTTCTCATGTTACCCACTCATGAGTGATACATAGTTAAAATGATTATAGAAAACAATATATTAGGATAGAAATATTATGGGGAAAAAAGATATGTTTTCTAAGTTGGAATGATTGAAATATCTATTTAAATTATACCTTTAGTCAAATCTATCATTTAAAAACATCTAGATACTTTCTTTAGTAGGTAACAAATAAAATTATTTAGACACATTTATTTTCATGGGAGATAATTTCAAACCTACTTATTTGGGAACTAAATTTTTATAAAAATTAAAATTATCTTCCATATCATGCTTTATATAATACATACAACATAAAAAACAATAATATTTTTAGAAAAAATTTCTATTAACTCTATAAACAATATGAATGTAAAATATTTAAAACTCAACAAAAAAAAATAAAATATAAAATGCACATGAGCCTCAAACTAGTTCTTGGGGACTTCTTAAGTGCATCCAGGAGACCTGGGATCAAATCCAGGCGGAGGCTAACTTCTAGGTACTGTTGCAGGAACCGTGTAGTACTATAGTAGTTACTGTAGCGGGTATTGTAGGAGGCACTATTTTGAATTGTAGCAGCTAGGAATATTCCCTCGTTTGGTCTTTCAGGCCACTGATTTGGTCCCTGAGTCCTTTAAGGCCTTTGATCCACCCAGGCCTTCGAGTTAGTAATGCCTTCGAGCCACCTCAAGGCCTTTGAGCCACCTTAATTGTAGATGCAAACCAGACAACCTACAAAGAAAAATCATCAGAAGGAGATTGAGCAAGGAGCTTTCACCATAGTAGAAGATAAACGGATTTCAAGAATGAGAGGGTATGGCACCTGTCATCGAGACAAGCTTGTGAATGCCTAGGAAAGCCAAGCAGAACTGCCATGTGAAGGTGGAGGGCTGATTTCATGATGAAGATGTCGGAGAGGAGCAGTTCCAAGGAGTTAGTCTGGGTTTTACAGAATGTTTGAAGCATATGGGAAACAAATTCTTCTATAGCCTATGGTCCATGTAATACTTACGCCTACAGGCCATGTAAGGGTTCCACCTCACCCCTTGAAAGGTGGGTTATCAAAAATAAATAAATAATGAAGGCCTTCAGGACATTGGATGGATGTAAAATGTTTAAAACCCTTACCTTTTTTAAGTAAATAATTAATATGAGCTAATATTTAAAATGGTTAATTTCATTAAATTTAATTATTATTATTATGTTCTACTTTTTTAGAAATTTAATAAATAAATTTTGTGTGAGAAATTAATAAAATAAAAATTTTCTTAAATTCCCCACATTAAAATGTACATAGTATTACAAATCTATTTTTTTTCTAAAAAAAGAGATTTTTAGTCAAAAAAATATGATTTTTAATAAAATTAAAATTTATTCTGGTTTTCTTCATTATTTAACCATGTCCTATAAGAAAAATTAGCCATTTATAAAATTAATTAAGTATTTAATTAATATACTCAGTCATCTTAAATTATTATTCAAACTTAATAATAAATTTTTGAGCGTATTTAAGACTAAATTAAAACGTTAGTTTAATAAAAATAATTTTCATTATTTTCTCTAAATCTATTATTTTCAAGGATAAAGTCAGTTTTAAGTAGACAATAAGGCCCCATAAAGATTATATGTACTATTAAATACCAATTTATTTAATATTAATTGTAAATTATTATTAATATTCCTTACGCATAACATTTTATCATTAAAAGACACATTTATTAAAAATTATTTTTACACGATCAAGTCTGTTTATATTTAAAATTACATTTCAAACCATTTTAAATATTATTTCAAAAAATAATTTAAAATTTATAGATTGTTTTTATAAAATTATATCAAATTTTAAATCTTAATTTTTTAACAGACCTATTTATTAATGATAAAAAGTAGTTATAAAGGAAAAATCAAATTACTGTAAAAGATAATGGTTAAAATAATAAAATCATAAACAATTAATGATATATTATAAAAGACTAATTAAAGTTATTTTATACCTATAATGATATTATAATGTTCCATTGCTCATTTTTATCCATTTGAACATGAATATTTTCATACACAATTGAAAATATAAAAGTTATTCCAAAAAATATATTTTTCATCAGTTTTAAAATTATGACATCAACACCACATAAAGACACACCATACATTTTTATTTTCCCTTAAACATATAACACATTTACCCTACTAAAATAATCTCCCACTAACATGTGATTTTTGTCACAATTATTTTGGTTATGTATAAAATAACCAAAGAGTTCCAAGAGAAAACTCAAGCTTCTATCATGGGTTTCAATATCACATAATTTGTTTTAAATATAAACCATAAAAATAATCCATAAAAATCTTAATATAACATAAAATTTATCATTTTTATAATATATATTAATTATATATTTTCAAAAAAATAGTTACCCCATTCCATCCACATAGGAAAACAAAATAATATTGACCATTCTTTGTATGCCCCACCGCCTCCACAAGGTGATATTTTTTTTCATTTTGATTATTTTTTTATAAAAAATAATTTTTATGATTAAAAAACATAATAATCTTTTTATAATTTCATTATAATTTAGTTAAAATTATATTATAAAATTCTAAAAACATACTCACCAATAAAGATGTATTGTGTTCTTGAATGGGTTGGTTTAGCCCCTTCTGGAGTATACGATATAAAAATAAATAATTAAATAATATAGGAACAAAAATAATAATACTATAATATGTCAATAGTAATTTTATGTTTGTTTTTAGATATATAAAGTTTTTATTTTTTATATCATTTATTCTTAAAATATCATTTTCTAACCCTTAAATTTCCAAAATAAGTGGAAAATGATTATTTTATCATCCAATAACGAGGAAAACAATAAAATAAATAAATATAATCTCATAAAAAATGGTTGATATTAAATTATACATTTATAAAAAATATTCATAAGAATATTTCTAATAAATAAAATTTTATTATCATGGATGTTATGAACGTGTGAAAAAAACAAGTATCAATAAGGTAAGGCCTTCATCTAAAATTTTATTCTTTGATACTCATTTCCTTTTATGAAACTAATTTCATTTAAATTTTTTTATACTAAATATTAGACGTATAATATCATGAATTATATTTATTGATTTTATATTAAAACAAAATAAATTCCCCCTCTCATTTATGGGGTTTTTAGAATGTTTTTTAAATCTCAATGGTTTTTTATCTCAATTTAGCTTCACTGAGATATGAGTTGTATTGAAAAATTATATTCAATTTGTTGTGTATATATATTGAAGATAAACCTTTTTATCATATGTTTCAAGTAATCTTATGGATTTAGATATCCATATCATTATCTACCATTCATGGTTCTTCTGTTAGAATGATATGATATTTATAAGGTATTATTGTCTACATTTCACTTTATCAAGACAGTTTTCAAAATCTTGTTCCAATTTACAATTTTATTGGTGTATATATATCCTAATGATTTATTTTATTATTCAATCATATATTATAATAAATTACATATGGCCTACTCAAATTTAAAAATTTCTGTTTTACTCAAACTATTGAAATTAATGAATTATGGGTAGTTAATAGAATGTTTATAGTCATACCTAAGATATGGTGATAATATATTTTATGAAATATAAATTACTAATTTATTTAGATTCATTAAAAATAAAAAAAATTAAATATATGGGTTTTAATTAAATGGGAGAAATTATTATAGGTATAATAAATTATATGTTTCTATGATAGTGAATTATATAAAAAATTAATTTTTTTTATTTGTTGTAGGTGTTAAGACAAATAAGATCCTTGGTAATGGTATAATATCCTTATTGTTAAAGGTCTACTTTTACATTTTTGACTAATTCAGTTTATTAATAAATTAATTAGTTCAATATAATTTTTTAAACATGATCATCTATAATTGTACAATGGTCATGTAAAGCTCAATGTGATTAGTAGAGGCATCAAATTTTTCATTCTTATTCGTGTGGTCAATGGTAATATAAAAAATAATATAAACATTTAATGAATAAAACATAAGTATTATAAACCAAACAAGAAAATATAATTCTAATATTATTCACATGAACACTCCCCCTTTACTTATATTAACTAAAACAATTTGGGATTACCCCCCACTTTCTAGTCATGAGATGGTGAGAGGGAAAGGGAAAATAAAATAATTTCTAAAGGACTAGAGGATTATCATGGTAGAAGATTCTTCATTATTTTAGAATATCAGAATCATGGATAGTTACTATTTTCATTTGATATTTTCTGCATCACCCTGACCTTAAACTTATTAGTGTTAATTAAATATAAGTATGAATTAATTTAATTTATTTATTTGTGGAATGTTTCAGGGTTAACCCCAATGGATAACAGTGAAATCCATGTGTTTCTAGAAAAAAAAATTATAGGAAACAAGAATTTTAAAAATACTATCGCCCAATATTATGATTTGATAATGCTTACCACATAGTGAAAAATCATGGTCTAACCCAACATTAAATATTTCAGGCTATGGCTTCATGGAATGTCATAGGGAGTGTGTTCATGGATTATCATTGCATGATTATGATTTTCTATCCATGAATGTTTTTTATTTGTTTTTTTTGTTTTTCTCTCTTCTAGGTTCATCTTTGAGCCGTGAATTTATGACCTAAACATATCAAGTCAAGAATATTAAATTTATATTATGAATCTTGGTCATCCTGGATAATTTTTTACATCATTAATAATTCACTATCTCCATCCACAATATTAATAAACCATCAAATATTAGGGGAAATAATTATCAATATAAATAAAACACAAAAAAATATTCAAATATAAATGCATTAAATTTAGACATCAAATCCTCCTACACATAATATCATGATTTTCCTTATGAATGTAATATCAGAAAAATTAAATAAGGATTCTCACCATACCAATTTTTAAATATACATTTGAACAAAATTATGTCATTAAATGGGGAATATAATGTTGAATAATCACATGGAATAATTTCATCAACCCCTCATTTCCCAAAGAATAAAGACAATGATTTCTATAAATCTTTATATGTTTTTTACTATTCATTTTCATTTACTCATTTTGTATTTTTTAATTAATTTTCAATATATAAGACAGTTTCAATTTACATCAAATAAATTTCTTTTTAATTATCACTAAATGTATAAATGTGAATGAAATTACACTCATACCTCAAATCATACTCTTTACCATAAGATTTTATTGAATCTTTATTATCCACCCCAAACATAAAAAATCACAATTATTCATAATAGATTAATTTTTATAAATAAATAAATCAACGACTTTAGGGTGTTTAGGTAATTATATAGAACAACGAAAGACCAAGAAGAGTTTATCTCAAAATTATTTTGAAATTTTATCAAGAGTGAGGATCAATCAAGAATTCTCCCATGAAAATGGAATCTCCTTTTTTATCAATACTCTAACAATGTTTATGAATCAGAGACGTATATATAATCATCCAAACTTTATTATTTTTCTCATTTTATTCCATTTTTATAGTTGAGTATATAAAAGTACAATATCCACCACTCAACATAGATATAAAAAAATAATTTCTCATTTAAATGGTATGTTTTGAACCTTGAAAAGACAACCCATTTTTTTAATTTTACGATGGTTTCCAAAAAACCCAATTAATTAATATCAATGATCCTTCCCAATATCCCTTTAAAATATTCTAATACATATATATTTCAATTAACATATCCCTTTATCCATGGAACCTTCTCCCAAACACATATTCTTATAATCATTACAAATAATTATGGTATGTTATGATAGGATAAGAAAAGATTAAAATTAACCTCTTCCCTGATAAATTTTTTAATGGATTATATGATATTAATAATGATTAATGTAATTTTTTTCAAATTGTGAATTGAAAATTGTAAAATTAATATATCATATTAATTGTGAATTTTAATATCATAGATGTGAAAAAGTGAATATATATTCTAGAAGAATTCAAGATTGAGTTTCACTCAAAAAAATACACTCATAACATAATTGAAATATTAGTCATAGAAACATATTAGGAATTAGAACACGTTACTTGGATAATCACTCGTCGAAATTGTTAATAAAAATTAAATCAATTCATTTAAATTTCATATCTAAAAAATTTGTAGAGTCAAATAAAATAAATTTAATGTTATAAATCTATCTCTAAAATAATGATTTATAATATACATATAACCATGTAATTTATTAATAATTCAGTTTAATATTTTTATTAATAACATTTATTGAGGATTTAGTTTAGAAATTATGTTGATTTTTATCCTAATTAGTTTTTATCTCCATGATTTGAAAACATACAACAATCCTAGTGTGGAGCCTGAATATTAATTCTAAACATCATTAAAGTAATTTAGGGATACAAAAAATACTAAATCTAAAAATCATACCAAACTATCGACATGATATTTTTTGGATTATAGTCTTTAAATCTTCTTTGAGAAATCATTTCTGTAATTTAGGAATAAATGTTAATATATAAACGTGATGTTTCATTTTTTTTGAATTTTTTACATGATTTGGGGGATATTTAAAATACATAAAAATAAAAAAAATAATAAAATATTGATTCTTATAATATGATCATTTATTTAACACCAATTAATCAACCAAGTCATTAGAAAACTCAAGTTATAGAAGGTTGAAAATATATTACGTAGCCTTGATTGATGAATGGTCAAAGATACCTCAAAAATATATATGTTTGACCATTTTTATTATCTAAATTTAATTTTATTGTTCATGTGGGGCACACCATCTATGTTCTCTATTTATCAGATCAACAAGGGATTTATCAGATTTAAAAACCAGTGTCATGATTGTGGAACATCAAAACCTAATGTCCCTCTTCAAACATTTCTTTTACAGTTATTCCTATATCATTGAGAATTGTGTCCCATTGCTTTTACTATATTAAAATATTTGAATTATTTCTTCTCAATATTAGTGAAATCAACTTCTTATTGGTTTGTAATGATTTCCTCATTGAAATCTTATTCTTCCGCATCATAATTCATAATTATATAGTTAATATAGATGTTTAATTTATCAATTTTGATTCTCCAACAAATATTGTTGCTATATACATTTGTTAATTATCATATAGTTATAAATTATGATATCTCTAGAATAATGGGTTTACTCTCTTAATCCATATCATGTTTGAGAAATAACATCGGGATGTATAACTTCTATACCATGACCAAAATGTCTTCAATGATTCCTCATATATAAGATTCTATTAAATCATGTGATAGTTGTGGTACCCTCATGGTACTCATATCTCACTTTCATATGATGTTAAATATTTTTTAATAAATTATTTTCAAACCAGCACATATGAGACAAAAAAACCCCCCAAAACACATTAGAACTTGAATTAATTGGAATTGAAATGATACATGGATCTTATTGTTTCACTTGGATATAATTTGACATTACTATCGAAAATTAAACATTGTTTCCAATCATGCATAATTTTTATACCCTATACAACATGGATATGGGATCCTTTATAACCATTATATAATTTGGTATCTTTTTCCGGGATTCCCCAGAGGGAATGTTAATTTTAAAATTTTAAAATATTTTTAATAAAATTAAATCTTTATGGTTCAATTTTTATTTATGTTAGAAAATCATCAAATTTTATTCATGTATTGAATAATGAGGTCACTTTTTTTATTATTCCTTAACTAAACCCATTTTTTTCTTCTTTTATATCAATTTATGTCCTTATAGTCTTGGGACTAGTTCATATCTGTCTTATATGTCTTCACCCTTATAGGTTGGGTTCCTTCAAATCACCACATGAAATGACTCTTGGGTATCCTAGAAAGAATAGTTTTGTTTTCTCTAGAAGTATTGTATTATTCTTTCCAACCTAAAATTCTATATTACATAGTGAAACATTATAGTCTATTCAATTATCCTGTAACTACCCAACAACAACCCCTTGATCTTGTCAATGTTACTTTACTTCTCTGATGGAAGCTCATGTGGTCATCAGTGGAATGTATATTGTCTCTTACACTGTGTGGATTTGGAATTTGATATATATTATTTGATATGCTTAGATGAATGATTGGAATTTATAGCATCTCTATCCATGTAATTTTTGTTGGCCTCAACACTGATATTTATAACCACAATTGAAATCAGAATATTTATATTCTTCAGGGTATAAACCATTGATATTTATTCCCAGTGATGGTGAAAATTATTTTCATTAGTTATTCAATCTAGGCTAACATCACTTCATTTTTTTCTCTGTATAACTCGTTTGTATGGGTTTTTTCACCCTAACCCTAGGACAAATTACTTTCCATATCGTTCATTAAGCATAAAATTTCATATGGTAATTTATTCATCCTTGATCTTCCTAGTTAGACATATATAAAATATAAATGTACTTTTTATAAATAATTTTAAAAAGTTTGATTTAGTACAATATTTAAATAAAATGGTACGTTCACTTTTTAAACCATCATTTGGAATTATCACATGAATTATAAATATATTCTTCTTTAAATTGATTAGAATTTAGAATATTATGACACAATATTCAATTTTTCTATTAGGGAAATAATTGAGTTAGATTGTTTCCTACCAAATAATCTTACATAGTGACGAAATGGGATGGAAAACATTGGATACAATCATGTACCCACTCATTTGAATAAAACCTAAAATGATCAATGCATAAAATGTCAACGAAAATGTTTTGAAATTAAACTGCATCATAGAGCTCATGAAATCTATAAAAATTCTTGTTTGGATCTCTTTGTTGTTGTTTGGATAATTGTATGGTTTTTGATATCGGTTGAATTATTTCCTTCTTGATTTCAATATGATTATTTGTCATGGGTGGGACCCAAATTCTCTAATTCAATCCTACGATCTGGTTTCTCCTAAAATCTATGGGAATTCGATAAACTGGATCTATTAATTGGTTTTCATTAGTATCTTGATTCTCCTCATTGCCAGTTATTTTGTTATAGTTTTTTTTATTAGACTTATTCCTTGTTCTTGTTTGTGTTTACATATTTCTTTTGTTTTTTCTCAGGTTTCATCATTGTTCAAAAATGTTTAAATAAAAAAATACTACCTGAGAACCATGTGTAAAACGAAGATAAAAAATAAAATAATAAAAATTAAAATACTTAATTTACTTTAGTTATCATACCCAGAAACAATTCTAAATTTTTTTCCAATTGGGTTGCATTAAATTCATAAAGGTTTCATCCAATTTATTAATTTATATTTTTACTCAATCTAAGATGATTGAATAATTTGACATAGTAAATGATGAATTTATGGCCGAACACATTATAATTTGAAAATATATTTTTTAAATTTTAAATAATTTTTTGAATAATACTAATTAAAATAATCCTAGTGAAATATATTATTATTTATTATATAAGGAATTACATGAAATTATTGTAAATACTATATTCTTATTCTTTTAACTTTTAAAAATTTAATTTAATTTTTCATGTTTTCTCAATGCTAATCTGACTAATATCTTCAGTCTTAATATAATCTCATTAAAATAAAATTATCCACTTCATAAGGATAATTAATGTGGAATATTAGTTATTATGTCAAAATAATATGATGAGACATAAGAGGGGGTGAGTTTTTTTATAAATCTTGACATATTCAAATTTTATCCACCTTCATGTATTATAATGATATGTAGTTTTTTTCTTCTGTAATCAATGTTATGAAATGTTAAAAATGGAAGAATAAAAAAAATTAGTGGTTTGGGACATAAAATCCCCTAGTCCACTCCAACAACACTCTCTCAATGATCTTCTTGATTTTTAATCGATATAAACTCTTATCACAAGAACATAACAACTATATACATCTAGTTTACATTGTTAAAATAATTATTCTACAGGTCCTTCATATTTTTTTTACATAGAACCATAAATATTTATAGATGATTATAATAAGATAACACTCCACCATGACATTGCACAAGAATATGACATGCTGTGAAATCTTCATTAATTGATTTGATTCAGAAATAGATTTAGCTTATAATTGTTGTAGAAAATAAAAGATGACATATATGCTTCTTCATATATACAGGTCTTAAAGAAATCCCAGCATTGATATGATATAGGATAGAAATCAAATTCAAGAAATGTATCATGTAAAAACTAATAGCATCTACAAAATATTAAAAGTCACATATCATAATATATAAACAAATATGTCCACAATGATTATTTTTTCATAGTAAAATTCCAATTTTATTTACAATGTAAATTCATCTATAAATTATTTAACAAATTGTATTTGATTAGAGAAACATGATTTTCAATCTCATTAATAGATTCAAGAATATCTCTTAATAAATATTGAGTATTTTATTTGAAAATGATAAAATAAAGTAGTAACATACATTATAAATAAGTTATATTTTAATAGTTTATTAGGATCCTTTGAATAAGTATAAAATAAACATAAAAAATATTTTTAATTATGTTGAGACCATTTCTAAAGATACATAAAATATCTTGAATTAAAAATATATCATTGACCAAGTCAGACATAGGGTTAATGTTAAATATATAGTTGAAAATATATTGTTGATCTTAAATATGGTGGGCTATTGAACCACATAATAGTAACTCTAATGTATGGTTTTTAATCAAAAGTTAAGTTCATAATCCATACGTTTACTATATAATATGTTATATGATCCATAAATGTATTTCAAACATAGGGTGTAATAACTATAATTTACGATATCATACGTAGGGTGTGAATAGTTTCACTAGATTATATAAAAAAATCCATAAAACATTAGGTAAAAACCTTAACCTACCAATCTAGGTAAATTTAGTTATGAAATATAATCCTGAAGAATAATTAATGTAATTTCACTAGTAAAATTTAAAAAATCTATTTATGAGCATCTAAATAATCAAGATTCATAGTGTATTGTTCAAATAATTAATTTCCACCAATATTCCCATTTTTATGATCATAAAAACCATATATTAAACACTTATATACTTTTTAAGGATTTTAATCTCAAAACAAAATCATTTTAACATAGATTTTAGTAGTTCTTGTTTAATTTTTTTTAATTTCTAAGTAAAAAATAAATAAAAAACATACAATTATATTTCTAAAATAAATTTATTTTGTTTTGTTTTGTCAGATATTATATTGAAATTATTTCATCCATTTACAAAAATTTTTCACCATTTGTGATACAAAGAATAATTTATCGAAAACGAGTTATAACACATTTATTAAAGAAAAAACTATGAGAAATTTTTTACCATAAGTAAAAAATTATTCATGTTCAGTCTATGGAGATGGAAATATAGTAATAAATTTCCAATTACATATATAATGAATAAAAAAATTAAAACAATTTCTATAATTATAAGGAATATTTTATTAGAAGGGATAATAGTCTAGATTAGATGAAGGAGATGGTGTTGTTTTAGATGCGGTTTTAGGATTTTATAAAATGTATATGGTCTGATGGAAATATTTCTACTCTTACATAATTCCATTAAAATTAAAAGTGATGATCTCATCCAAATATTTAATCCCTTATTTGAGTTTTTCCTCATTTTCAAATTTTGAACTAAATTTTCTTTCAAGAACTCATTGGAATATTCATCATTGTGGGAAAATGACTTTTATAACTCAATTAACTAATAGATAAAACATATTATACCAAGATCATCAAATGTATATTTCCCAAAAATATCATTCTGATTCTCCTGCAACACATGAAGTGGAGCTATATCATAATTAAATTTAAATATAAAACATTTTATTACAAGCATATATTCATTAATAGATTCATGTTTTCTTTTCATGTGATGATATTTTTGATGACATGAATTATATTCCCTTTCCCAAAATTGAATACTTTATATCGATTCAAATTTAATTCAAAATTAATTATTTACATTACCAAAGTATATCATGGAAACCGATTATTCATTGAAATTCAAAATTTGAGCATAGATTTCTCTTTGAAATGCATCAAAATGCTTTTTTAAAATTGAATTTTTCTTGAAACTATTTAGCTGATCATCAACTTATTCCAATTATCCTATAAAAATTTTTGAGCATTTAAAATCCCCCAAATACATCTTAGACACATCCATATCATTATTCGTTGTTTAATTCTATTATTTCACTTTCATAAATTAACAAACCATATATTTAATCAGATAATTGAGGGAATCAAAAGAATCATCTCTATGAATTCGATGTGGTTGTCCGATTTTAACGACAACTAAAGAGGGACCTTAATCATTTTCACTAGAAGATGGTGAATACAGAATAAGAAACTCTATTATTTTTTTGGATTCAGAATAATCCTTTCAAAAATATTATTCAACAATGGAAACTATTTTATTTTCAATTATTTTAGTAGTCTCAACTATATATGGTTGCAATCTCTCACAACCATAAGAATTATCCTCATTATATTTTTCTTCTTAAGCATCTGGATCTTCTCTATTCATATAAGTTTAGTCTAAATATATAGTTCTTAATATTATAAAAATTATTTTATTAAGATTATTAGATAATAATCTCCTTCCAAAAACATAGGTTCTTATCTCTTTATATGCATTGTGACAAGGGCGTCTATGTTTTCTTCCTCTAATTGTTTATCAGAAGATTGTTTAAAATATATTATTGTAGGTGGGGCACTAACATATACCAAGTGTGACACCTTTGTTTCTTCAAAAAAAAATCTCTATTAATGGTTCTCCATCTAATTCACCATATTTTCATTTTGATGCAAAAAAATATGAATACCTTTCTCCCCCTAGTCATTATCAATAGAAACATACTGGTCATATTCACTAACAGAAACCATATTTCATTTATGGTTGATCCAAAAGAATCCAAATTTTCATATTGTTCTATTAAAAAAACATTACTACGAATCCATATAATTGCTATTTGGATATCATGAATCAAATTCATCTTTTTAGAAATTAGAAAAGTAAGCCTTACATATGAATAAATCACATATCATTTACACTTTATGAAAACAATAATGAATATATCCCAACATTTATCTTCTAAAAATAATCATGATATCACTTAACATAAAAACAATATACATATCTGGAAAGAAATTTCTTTCAAACTCACCTATCCTATGTATTATTTTAGACTAGTTGAATTTGACCAATAACATCTATTCATCCCTAAGAATGTTGAAAAACATATTTCCAAAAAAAATATCCAAAAACAAAATAAATAATATCCTCATATTTATGCTTCTCATCCCCAATCAACTAAATATTCAAATGAAAAAACTCATCATGGGGGAATTGAAAGATCTTATCTACTTTTACTGAGGGTAAAACATCATATCAGTTACCATGAAAACGAAAATGGAATCTATGTTGAAAAAACTAAACATAGCATTTTCATTAAAAAAATAATTATTTTCAAAAACATAATAAGTATTCTCTCTATTGAAATGAAATTCTAGTCCTTGATAATCTAAAGAATTTTTAAAAATAATATCCGTCTAAAATAATCTCTCAAATTCAACTACCTTCCCCAAAAGGATTTTTTTTATTAGCTAATGAACTGTGTTGATGCTTATCATCACTCGTACTGAAATTATCAATCATATGTGTCTACACCATTTCAAAAAAATTAATGGTTTGATGTTACGATTTTAGGGGTTTGAATGAAAAAAAATATCTCTCTATGTCCGGGGGTTCAAGATTTATGGTAAGTGAGATAGAATGGGGTTTTTTTGTGGTGTTAGTTTAGTTTATTGAGAGAAATACTCAGAGTAATAATTATATACTATTATTTTTAATATTCATGTTTTAGAAAATTACGATAAATTCACAATTTATTAATGAATAATTACATAAAAATATAGATCAACATAATTAATAATTTGATTAAAACTAATTTAATTGAAATAATTGATAATAAAATTTATTTAAATATGAATATTCATAACGTTCCCTTAGTAAATTCATAACATCTAGTGGGAAGAAGTTTAATGAAAGTATCAACATGTTTATATTCAATATAAACATATTCTAAAGATATATTATATTTTAGAACATGATATCTTTTTAAATGAATCAATATACTTATATTATTAATTTTCATGAGATATACAATATATTTTTCACATATTAAATACTCATGTATTGTCATATAAATTGGAATATAATTGAATTTGGGTCCAAAATTTAATATTGTTGGTTTCATCCATAACACTTGGGAATATAAACATCTGTCAGAGACGTATTATGCATTTCTTTAATGATAAATAAACATAATGGGGTTTTTTTACTTGTCCGTGAAACTAATTAATTCCTTAAAAAGTGGAATTTTACTAAACTACACTTTAAAACTATGTTATGCCCTCTAAAATTATCATTTGAACATGTGATGAAATTAATATAAACATTTTTAGGGAAAAAATATTGAATAATAGTTCTATTTAAATATATAAAATCTAATTTATTAGTAGTAAAATTATATTCATTGTATTTTTTTGTAATCTATCAAACATAATTATGGAAAAAATGTTTAGTCTACTGGGAGAATGATACAAAAAACTGCAACTCATACCTCTATATAGCATATTGTTAACTAGTTTTCCAACTTTATCCAAATCCTATTTCATATGGGTACACTTTAGAGTTTTTTTATTATTATTTTTTTAGAGTGCATAATTTTTTAACAAATAAATTCTAAATTTTCATTGGTTTAAAACATTCATGTCATATTTTTGATTGATTTTCAAACCAAGAATGACTTTTATTTCTCCCACGAAACTCAATTCAAAATAATTTCTCATAAGTTTTGAAAAATAATTACAAATATTTTTATTAGATAAACCAAAAATAAAATAATATATATAAATTATTATTAAGAAATTACCAAAAAAAATCTATTTTAGGATATGTTAATCTAATAAAAAACTAATTTAATATATAAAATGAACTTAATATTTCATAAAATTATATCGGTGATTATTTAAGGACCCATGGATCATTATTAGGTTTAAATACATATTTTGGTAAATAACTATTTTCAAAACCTTATGGTTGTATATTATAAACTTCGAGCATTAAATATTCATTTTTTAAATATGGTTTCAAATCCATATTATTTAATTTAGAATTCATATGTGATACATAATATAGATACATTACAATAGATTATAATCTAGTAGCAGGTGGAAAGGTTTCATAATAATTTATTCTATCATCTTGATTATATCCATTAAATTATTTCCTAGATTTATTTATTGTAATTATTCCCTGCATATCTTTTTAATTTCAAAAACACCATTTTGTTCTTTTTACGAGACCATTATAGTGTTTTCAACCAATTTTAAAATACTTTTTTTTTCTGAACTAGTTAATTGTTTCATGTATATATATTAGTTAAATTTAATATTCTAATTAGTCTATTATAGTTTTTGGTTATAATTGAGATATAAATTGAGATAATTTGGTTATATTTCATATATTACATGTTTTACTAAATCTAGTATTAAGATTTACTATTATTGTTTCAAAACGATAATTATTTAAGATCGTATATTTTCTAGGTAAGGAAAATTCAGGTTCCCTTGTTTCATGTTCTTCAAGAAAATGTTAAATATCATTATATTATTGTTTTTAAAAATATTCTTTAATAATTTAATGTCTAAAATTTTCTAATGTATTTTTTTTATTTTTTTGTGATAAAAATGATCAGTTTCATAAATAATAACATGAAAATTTTGATTAACTATATTTAAATTTTTTTATATACTGTAAAATAATTTTAATTAGGAAAACATACATGAATATTACTTTATCATCCCCTTATATAAAATTTACCAATATTTTATTTTGTATGGATGATATGCCCATTTCAAAAACAAGATTTAAATTATCTTACATTATTTTTTATATTATATCATAATTCATTGTTTGTCTATTTAATAAAAAGTATTATTAAAAGCATATTCATGATAAGAAACTTTGTGTTAACCTCATCTTTCTAAAAATAGGCAGGAATAATTTATTATGTTAAAATAGTTGATTCAATTTCATGAATATTGAAATTTCATCTTCCTATAATTTTATAATTTTTTTGTATTTGTGGTAAATAGAAGTTGTGTTTAATACCAAGTTCTAAAAAAAGTGATTTATGTTATTCATTCTCAAACTCCCCACCACGATCACTTATCAATTAAATTATTTTAAAATTATTTTCATTTTGAACAATTTTATAACATCTTATAAAAAATAAAGAAAACATCATTTTTATGTGTTATAAATAATCCCAAGTATATCGTGAAAAAGTATCAACTAAAAAGAAAAAATTTATATCAATTATTTCATAATAATATTCTTTATGGTTTACAAAGATAAATGTGTTTATGATCAAGAGGAATAAATGTGGTGGCTTTTAAAAAAATTTAAATGTTGAAATGTTTTTATGCATATTTCACATCAATAAAAAAATTATTCGTAAAATATAAATCTGAGAAAATTATAAAATAAATTTTTATTAGATAAATTATATAAATTAAATATACTATTTTGTGAAAGTCTAAAATTAAAAATACAAGACTCACTTTTCTCATCAGTTAAAAAATTTACACAAACAAGGAATTTAGATCAACTGTATAAGCATTCTCAATTATATATTATCCTAATATAAGAATTTTTCATTTAAAAACACTACTTGTATTTATATAGAAATCATCATAAAAACCATCATAGTATATTTTATAGATACTTATAAGATTTTTCATTATGTATAGATAATATTGTACTTTTTTGATAACAATTTATTTTGTATTTACAGGAGATCCAATTTATACTTTTAATCCTTTTACATAATCACCAATACTAACATGGCCACCATATATGTTTTCAACTATATGAAAATTGGATGATTCTAAAATCATATTCCCTAATAATACAATTTTTATATACTATGACACATTTTTGTTCCTTTAACATTCTTCCCAGTAAACTTTTAAACACAATTCTGTTTTGATACCCTAATTTACTTGGCTCCAGCTATTTCAACAAGAAATTATTTTGGTAAATTTATTTTACTATTTTTTCTAGATTTTGTCGAACATGATTTAGAAATATTAATGGAAAAAAAATATTTCTGTATTCCACTTACATGGGGATTTCTAAAAAAATATTTATAAAAGAAATGTTCATTAATTCCATAATAAATACTTGTTATATTTTTAGGACTATGTAAAAATAGTTTATGTACTAATTTTTATCATTTCTTCCTATTCAATATTTCATATTTTTATGATCATTTTTACCAAAATTATTATTTATAGATTCTCTACCCTTAGCTAATATAATATAATCACTTTTTAATTATTCTATATTGAAATGAATCTATATAATTCCATTTTGATTAAAATTATTATTTGAGGTATATATGTTAAATTTTTCCCTTATGTCAATGACTTATTTTAGCATTACATATTTCCATTCTGAAACACATTTATGAATATTTTTTAGTGACTTTTTATTAATTAATAAATATTTTTACTTTTCTTCAAGCGTTGAACTGTGAGCATGTAATTACTATTAGAACAGCCTCGAGAATCACAGGTAGATGAATAGTAATATTGGACATCTTGTTATTCTTTATCAGTAAAGCACATATTTTCAATTTATATTGGATGGATATTTTTCTGAATCATATTTATAAGTACGAATGGAGTCCTAAACAAACTAGGCAGTCTTTATAGATTTTTTTTCACTTTTCTCATAATATATTCTCATCTAGCAATTTATTTCTTTATTTTCCAATTTTCATTTCTCTTGTTTTAATTATGGAAAATCCGGTCTAATGTGCCCCATTTTTTTTAATAAAATCCTAAAGTATTAGTTCCTCAAAAATATTTATTATAGGGATTTTTATAGCCTTTCATTATCCTATAAAAATTAACAAAATATATGGATCAAGGAGCTCATTCCATTTTAGAATATGAAAATTCTATTTCATTTTAGATTCCAATATCCTATTTTGATATCAATTCATATTTTTTAGATGATACTTTGATAGTAGTATTCTCTAATTTTACCATACATTTATCTTTATCTTTATTTTAAATTTTTAATTCACATATAATTAGTGATCAAATAAAATATTTCACTATCATTTGTGTAACTAGATTCGGTGGTCTGAATGTAGATGATATCCCTTTCCATTTAAAGGATAATATTATGAAACCCATTAATGGTGGATCTTATTTTTTAATTGGTTCACCCATGTTAGTAACATAATTTAATAATTTAGTAAATAATCCATTCATTCTAGTAATACATTCACCATAATAAATTCTAAAAGTGTCAAATTTTAGCTTCGTAGTATTATACCTTGATTATTTTACATTAATATTTACATCATAATAAGTAGTGATATTCATTACTATATCATATAAAATAGTATATTGATATAAACTATTAAATACATATGGAAAATATCCAAATATAATTGCATTCAATGATCACAAATTAAAATCATACTCAACTTATTTAGCAGCATCCAATTTTTAGGGGTCATTAGGGATCTTGACATAAAGATATTTGAATGAATAATTGAATCATTTTATAATGATTTTAAAAAAAATTGTGAAAATAACCTAATATTTCATTTTTTTCTCAAATATTGGTAATATACACAAATGTTTTAAAATTATTTCAAATGGGTATGAATTGATGAACTTAGAATTTTTCGATTTTGGAATGAATTGTTTTTGTTTCCTTATTATGTTATCAAATTTTAAAACTTATTTCACATAAAAACTTATCCAAGCTGTCTATCCCTCATCTAGTGGCTTATTAGCCACCTAGATAGCCCCTAATAGAAATGACTGGACAAGATCTCAATCAGGATAACCAACCATGGTGGTGATTTGGAGAGACACCATGAAGAGTACTGCTTGAAAGAGTTTAGAATAAGCCCATGGGGGCTGAGCAGTGTGGCTTGTAAACTTTGAGTGTGTGCATGTGTATACAGGATCGAAACTTATTGTAGGCTTATGAGCATAGAATCTTGCTGCTTTATTTCTATGAAATAATTTATATTTGACTCTATTTTAAACTAGGATAAAATTTAACCCATCAATATTCATTTTAAATAAAATAATACCTTCCTCATTTCTAGTGAGGACACCATGTGCTAAAAAATATACCAAGCCATGAAATAATTATTCTTTACTAATTCCACCACCCGACATCAACAAATTCCACTTCAATCGTAGGATACCACCATATCTTTTACCTCTAGGATCCATCCATAAATAAAACTCCACTATTAATGCCCTCAACACCATGAAATACATCAAAGAACATTTCTTACCATCATGAAGGAGAGATTGACTCATCCAGTCAATGTGAATAACTAATGAGGATTATTGATTTTTGCCGCCTCCCATCAATCTCCCTCTCCAAAACTCACCAATGACACATCACCATTCATCCATGATACCAATCATGAAAAAGTCATAACCCTGCCAAGGCCCATAAAGAACTTCAATTTTTGATCTCCTAAAATCATTAGGTGTTTTAAAACATATTATTCAAACACATCTAGAAATACTGGTGGATTTTAAAATATTAAAATATTATTTTAGGAACAAAATCCTGATGATAGAAATTAGATGATAATGATGACACACTTTAACCGAAAAATGATATTTGGTGTCGTTGTTGAGGGTCGAACACCTATAGAGTTCCACTGATGAGGAGGAAAGGCTATATGCATGTCTACTACATTTGAATCTTTTCTTTTTCCTCTATTTATATTTTTCATCCAACATAATTTTATTTTGTTTATTTTATATTATAATTCAGGATTTTTTTTTCAAAGTTTTATCACCCACTATTCTTCTTCCTCTTCTTATTCTTCTTATTCATCTTTTTATATCTATTATATTTTCATAATTTCATTTTATATAATTTTATTTTATTTTCTCAAAATCTCTCATTATTATAGATTTTATTTTTATTTTCATCTCTTCAATATTCAGTTCACCGCATGAATCCATTTCATGTCATGTTTTTTTTCCACCATGAACACATATATTCTTAATAATGAATAACTAACTCAAGTAATATCCTAGGGAAAAAATATGGTTCTTGAATATGAGAACTTATTTTAATTCTGCTACAAGTTATTCAGAAGATGATTTAGATTCTGTGTAATCCTCTTTGTGGTTATCTAATATTTATATTCATATTTTATAACTATTATCCATCAGTTTATGAGGTGTATGTTTATTTTTCTTATCATTTGTTAAGTATAATTTTAAATTAATATTTTGGTAGATAATATTCTACATACATTTGTTGAAGTGTTTTCAGTATGTAAATTTTAAATAATAGAAAAAACATATTTCATAGAATAATATTGGGAGAATATTATTTTCTTATCTAATTCTGTTTTACGTTCATAGTGATTTACAATTACATGTTAGTTTTTTGTTGTTTTTCATTTCATTTATTTACAAGGATCCAAAACTCACATTTCATTACATTTATAAATAATGAAAACAATAGAAAAATTTATTTAGCTGAATTGAAATAATTAGGTGATCATATAAAGGATCCAAAAGTTAGAAGAAATTGGTTAGGTACTATATTGAATAAGGAAAAACCTAAAAGTTTATCTTGAAATTCCCTAAGAGGGACGTGTTTCAAAATTTGGGTCTTTGATGGGGAGATCATATGTGTTTTTTTCATTTTATTTTTCAAATAGTAGATATCATTCACTTTTGATACAACAAAACCATAAAAAAATCTTCTTATTACGTTGTTTTCAAATGATTATATGTTCAATTCTTAGAATGAATATTCATATGTGTGGGGACAATAAGAATAAAAAAATTATGATAATGTCTAGGTGTAGGAACCTAAAAAAACCCAGAACAATAAAATAGAATTATTGAAATGAAGTTTGAATATACTATTACACTGATAAAGAAACCAAAACCTACATAAGAACATATGGAGTATATTGATGAATGCATTAATATTGAGATATGTCTTGGAGATCAACAAGATCTAGAAAACTTCTTGAATATGTTTAAGGTCAATATGGTCTCCACATGCCTGACAATGTAGATTATATATAACTATTACATATCTTTTAGTAATTGTTTTAGTAAGACACAACCCATGTGGTGTAATTTAATGCAAAAATGGAGTATCCCAACTACTCACCTTTATAAACTAAGACACGATTTCAAGAGGAACTTACAACTAAATAAGTGATTGAATGAAAACCAACGTTGAGAGATTTTATTATTTTCAACTCTTTATATTGGGATTTTATTCAATCTAATTTTAGTATAACCGCTAATTTATTTTTATTTTCATATTTGGTAAATTTTATCTATTTATTAGAGGAAGATGAATAAACAACAACTCCTCCTATAGTGGAATATATGGTGATAACTTTTTTGATAATAATGCATTTGATGAAGCCCATGAATAAATCCATATTGATAAGCCTATGAAAACTAATATAGAGGATTAAAAAATTAAAAGGGGTATTTATAATTTTTATTTTTAATCGTTAATATCTTTCCAAACAAAAATACATTCTACCATTGCTTCTTAAATTAAAATTATTACATCCCAATTTGCAAAATCTCTGAACAAGAAATAGAAGGTTTCAAAACTATTGACAAAGAAAGTAGATGTTGAATTTTTCATCATACAACCACCATGTAGTCTACACGTGATTATGATGTATATGGGTCTTGTATAATCAATCCATAGATATTTATTCACTAACAATGAATAATTAAAATATGGGGAAATAAACATATAATGGTTCAGATCCATGAGGATATACCACTATAAAATTATGGATAATAGATGGTACTGGCCTCTAGAGGCAATGAAAATAAATGTAAATCATACGGGATCAAGCAAGGATTTATCTTTATATATTCGTTTTAGGGTATTCAATTTAAGTCTTAGGACTGGTTTTTTATGAACCCACACTCCATCTATTCAATTTTATCTTAAATGAGATGTTCCTTATGATTAATTAAATCATTTAATTTTGGAGGAAAATTATGGAACGTGGAATAAACAAAATAGTAGAGGAAGAATTATTAAGATAAATTTCAAAATATATTTTACCTTAAAATTATTATCGTTTAATATCCTTAAATCTCTGTATAAAAAACATTTTTTGATATTTAAATTGAGGGTTTCATTCCCATATTTGAATTTCTTCACTAGTTAACTTATCTAGGAGAAATTAGTGTCTTATTAATCTTGTGATAAAATTATTTTTATTTCCATAATATAAATATTTAATGATTAAAATGGATAATTGAATGATTATAATAAAATTTGGATATTGAAATGGGGACTGTTTATTTGAGGAAATTAGTTGATTCATTTAAATGAAATATTCCTACAATCTTTCACATATTGAATATATGAAATTTATGTGAAATTATTTGTAGTTTTTTTTTCATGTAATGTTTGTTTTCATAATATTATATTACATTCTTTTGAGTATTTATATACCAAGTACTTTCTATTTATTCTTGACCATATCTATTTTGTGATCTTGGAACATGTCACCTACAAGAACATTCATTTTAACATTTAAAAGATATGTTAGTACAAACCAAAATTTTAAAATGATTGAATATTTTCATTTATAATTAATTACCCTTGAATCCTCATTTAATATTATCTTTATTAAGTACATAGAGGTCATGAATTAACTTATTAGTAATTATCCATGTTTCAATCCATTTTTATCCATTTCTACCCTCATTTTATAATTTTCATGACATATTAATGTTCAATAGTGTGTGTTAATTGATTCATGGTGGAAGGTATGATTTACATTGTAAGGGAATGTGTTTAGGTGATATTTTGGGTGTGGGGAATGGTTTTTTATTCATACATTGAAGTTTTTTTACTTCACGGAAAAATTAAATATATTATATATTTATATATATATACTATATAAATATATATATGAATGGGTTGTGACTTGGGAGAATAAAATATCGCCATTACTAAAATGATTGTTTTTATCATGTGTTGTTAGGTGGTGGGTCTAAGATTAACTCTAAGAATTTTTTTTAAAAAGTATGAATTTGATAGAACATTGAAAAAATTTATAAAAAATAAAAGAAAATTCTAGAAGGTGTATATAACTCATTATGTGTTTGCTATTCTTCACTATACATTGAGCTTGGTAATTGGGAGTATACACATTCTGAATAGGGAATTTTATTTTAGATTTTAGTTTAGATGTCATTATTTTCATATTAATTTATAAAAATCCTTTTTTATCAATAAATTTTAATCATGAATTCCTACAAAACATAAGGCACATAACCATTATTACCTTGATTTCAATTATATGTGATTTTATAAGAATTTTGACTTTATAATGTGTATAAAGTAATACCATTATACGATGATAGAAAATGAGCATGTTATCTTCATATGGCCTTAAATCTATTTGAATTATATCATGCAAGATGAGAGAAAAGATTCAAATGTGAGGTAGATCATGATTTGGAATATTTTTAAAAAATGAATTAAGGATCTTGAATTTATGGAAAAAGATTTTCAATCATTTTCAATTGGAAAAAGTAAAATGCAATGATTTATTTTTTCTTTAAAAATTTTGAAATCCAATTGATATTTTATGTTGAACATAAAGATGTGATATACTATTAATAGTTTGTTTTATCTCATTACATTGAAATTTTAACAATGTTTTAATTGGGTACTTCTTGAATTAAATGTTGAGATTTAATACTAGAGGAGAACCATGGTATAATTATTGAGGTATTAGAAAAATCGATATTTTTGTGAAAAGTTTGATACATATTTTAAGGAATCCAAATATCTTTTATTAGAATTTACAATATATGTAATCGTTTTCTTCTAAAATGGGATATCAAAGAAAAATTGTAAAAATTGATTCAAATAGGTAAGATTTTATAAATTTAAAACTTGTGGATTTTGGTAGGAATTTTGATTATGTTTGATTATTATTTCTACATATTTTCATATGTATTTTAGTTAAAAAGTTTACCCTGCTAGATAGACCTCATTTAGTGTCTAGAAATCCAACTAGGCATCTCATAATGGGGTTGGTCAACCATTCTAGACATTATAAGATCCTACAAAGCTAGTGAGTTAGAGAAAGAACTTGTCTAGGACATTATGTGTGGATTATGCAAAGGCCTGTGGGGACTAGGTAGTGCAACTCAACACAATTGATTATGTTCATGAGTATCCAAGAGACCACCATTTCATAGGGTTCTAATCCATGAATCCTACAGATTTCATTTTTTATCATTTTATATCTCTGTATCAATTTCGATTTGGGTTGGAATTTAACGGGTCACTGTTCATTTTAAGTAAAACATTGTTGTCCGACTCACCCATTAAATACCCCACCCTTTAATGTTTCTTGATCAATGATGCCACCATCCATCAACACTACCACCCCCCCCCCCCCCACTTACATCATCTCCCCCCACTACTATCATTGAATACAACCATATGCACCACCTAGAAGCTATATTAAAAGATCAAACCCCAATATCAATTCCCCATACCATCACGGAAGCTCTAAAATGTTTTTTATAACCACCCTAGAGGAGAGGTCAAATCATTCATCCACTTTTAAGGCCATATGAGGCTCAGTGAAGACTAAAACCTTACCTCAAGTTTTATCACCACTGATTTACACTACCATTTCACCATGAAATCATGCATGAATATTATTCTTCCTTACCAAATCCCAATCCACACTATAATGTTTGAAGACCTTAAATAATTATATTTTTAAAAACTAAATTCTCAAGGAAACATGGATATGTGGAAGGATTTTAAAATATTAAAATTTTATATAATGAAATTAATATCATAATGATTTAGATTATAATAGACGAAAGAAATAATTTTATCCTATAAAAAAAATTCATTACAACTACCAAGGGTTGAACACCCATAGAGGTCCATCTGCAAGTAAGAGGGGTTCAAAGCTTAGATAATAAATTATACTATTTTTTAATCTTATTTTTATTTTCCTAATACATTAATTATTTTAGTTTCTTTTATAATATTAATTCACAAATTATTTTGAATTTGTTATCAACCACCATTATTCTTCTTATTTTTCAACTTATTCATCATCTACTTATTCTTATGTCTATTCTATTTTATTCATTTTATTTTTTTTATTTTTTTCATTCTCTCTCTCTTATTCTTGTTATATTTCTTTTTCTTTTCTTCTATTAAATATTCTCCTCATGGCACGAATCAATTTAATGTCCTGAATTTTTCCTCAAGAACTCTCATACTCATGATAATCCATAACTAACCTAAGTTATATCTCAAGGGTTTAATCTTGTTCTCTAAACTAAGTTAAAGATTAAATTATAATTTCAGTGAATATATGGATGGTTTTTAGTGGGTGTTATCCTCACTATGGTTATTTAATTTTTTTGCTTCTTATACTTCAACCATTTTACCTTGGTGAGAAGTTGGATGTGGAATACAATTGGAATTTTCTATGTAAACATGTATTTCAATATTTTTGTAGATAACGGGAAGAACACATATGGTGGATTTTGTTCACAATAAAAATTTGAAACATTAAAATGAAGGTAAATCAAAGAAAAAATCTAGGGAGAACTTTATTTCTCTTCCAAACCCATTATTTGTTCATAGAACTATAATATATACTATAATGTTTATTTTATTTTAAATTTATGATTCATTCATTTCAAAAAATACTGAAAAATAATATTTCATTTATTTCATCAATATAGAAAATACATAAAATAATTAAATTTAGGTGAATTAGAATAACTATGTGAGCAGACTATTGTGGTCCTCAAGTGAGATTTCTATGGTCAACTATTCTGAGACACTAGAAAAACCATGAAATTTTCATTTTTGAAGCCCTGTGATTGGTATGCCTCATTTCTCAGAATATTTTACAATCATGATGTAAAATATGAATCCAATATTCTTTAAATAAATCGTGATATGATATTAAAAACATCCATAATTACCACAATTAAAATACTAAGCACAAATCATAGACATTCCCCCTTTTAGTAATTCCATCGACACATGTATTTATATAAATAGTTTACTCAAGCTTCTTGAGCTTATCAGATTCTCTCAAAAAGTACTAATCTAATAGTGATAGAGCTAATACTTCCAATATTTTTAATTTCTATCATAATGATTTAATCGTCAATAATTTATCTATTTTAGTATAATTTAATTTTTTATTTTAATGGTGTTTGGAGATTGATATTAAAATTTGAAAAATTATTTACTTTTATCTTTTTTCAGTATTATCAATATTCCATTTATATAATTTTCCATATTTGTCTAAATAAAATGATTCTTTTTCAAGTATTAAAATGCTTTTGGGATAATTTTTTTTCAAATTTCTCCTATATTTATTTGGCCTCATAGAAGCCTAAACAATTCAGTATTTGGATAATGTTTTTCTAACTTGAATAATGGTCCCCACCTCATTGAATCATGTATTACATTGTCTAAATGTTTCAAAAATATTTGATTCAAAATTGAGGTGAAAGAGGACTCAAAGAAACTCATGCATGATAAATATCAAGGAAATAATTAGGGAATATGATAGAGAAAAAATCTTTAGAAGATTCCAGATGAATAATTGTGGGGAAGAGCCCCAATACTAGGAAAGCATTCTTTCAATCAGATTTGGATAGAAGACTTCCACACCCCTTTATCTTTATATTTTCAAGTTCACCTTCATTTGAGTGTGTTTGGAATGTGGGAATCGTATTTTATGGATGGTATATGATGGGGATGAGGGGTTCTAATGATTTTAATGAATACATGAAAGGAAAAAACTCCATGTGGTGCTAGGAAGCAGAGATCTAAGGATTCAATCATTTTGAATTGGTATTCTTCAATGTGCACATTTCCCTTTTGAATTATGCTGGATTAAATTTTCCTTTTTAAAGGATGTATCTTTAATTATTTTTTCCATGTTATTATATATTTTACTAGATAATTAATCATATTATTAATGTAAAATGATTGTCTTTTGTTTAAATGTTTTTGGGCAAGGTCTCCCCTTTTAGCACAATAAGTTCAATTATGTTTTATTTCATAGTGCTATTTGGGTAATTAAATCAAATTAATAAGAAGATAAACACCAATAATAGATGTATTTTTATGGGTTTTTGTCAATATTAATTTATAATTTGAGGTCGTGATGTATAGAGTGGATAATTTAATGTGAAATAATGTTTTTAAAATGATAAAGGGTGTGACTTAAGATTGATGTTTATCTGTCGATGACTTCTTTAGTTTGTTCTCTTCAGTCCATTGTTTTTGTAATTTTCAATCCCTAATATATATTTAATGATTCTTTCTGATTTTATATCATTTAAAAATGTTTAACCTTATTTAATCCCCACTTTTAATTCTTACTTTTTACAAAAACAGATTAAAAAAGATACAATTTGATAGCGTAGTCTACAAGTTCCTCTTGAGACAACCTCATGGTCACCAATGTGCTAAATTTTTATGGGAAAATTTATTTACTAGGGTAATGAGACTAAAAACACCTTCATTAGATACCAATTATTATGAAAAAAAATACGAAGATATACAAGGGGGAGTTTCTGTATTTATTTTACAAATCATGAGAGATTAAACTTTTATCCCACAATTTGAAATATTATGATATGTAGTGTTGTATTGTTTTATAAATAATACAGAGAAGAAAAATATATAAGAATAACTCAATATATTTTATAGTATATCATGTCATAATGATCTCATAGTCAACTCCACCAACACTCTCTTGGTGAGTATGGCGATTTTCAATAGATAGGTGCTCTTACCAAAAGACCATCACAACTGAGTACATGCAGTTGACCTTTTTAAAAAAAGAATTTTACATGGACTTATGGATCTTCTATAGGGAATAAAAATATCCATAGCATAGTCCATGTTTCTAAAACACAACCATGACTGAGAATAAGCAATCAACACTCCATGGAATAATGATTAACTTATTTCATTGATAATTGTATATATTTTATAGTTGTACCACATACTAAAAGATTACAGATTATATTTTTTGTATATATATGTCCTCAAGATATAATAGATTATATGTGATCCTAGTTTAAAATGATAATTAATGAATATAAAATTAGTATAATTGCAACAACAAGAAAGGATTAATAGTAACACATCACCAGATCAAAACATGTATGAATAAATTTTGTACTTATTTGGAGGAATATATAATTACTATTAAAAATTATGATGTATTTTCAAATGATATAAATATTTTTTATTAATAAGATAAGATTTATTTTCATTCAATTGAATAGATCCAAGAATATCTACTGATAAATCGTGACTATTTGAATTTAATATATTCAAAAAAGGCATAACTTCCCTTAGAAATAGGATCGATAAAATAGGTTAAAAATTAACCTTTTAATCATTATTTAATATTTTTTGAAAATTTATTTAATTCTAGTCAGATGTCTAAAAAACAAGGAAAATATAATTAATTTAAACACCATTGTTAACCAATTCAAATTTAGGGTTTACATTGAATGTCTGGTTGACAAGTTTAGTTGATCATCAAAACATTAGTCTCTTGAACCATATGTTAGTTTCTCAAAGATAGGGTTGATTATCAAAATTACGGCTCCTAATCTATAATTTGACATCATGGCAGGGTATTTCATCTATTCATTTATTACAAACAAATTCTTCAGGATACATATGTAATGATTTCAAGCATATGATATACATATTGTATCAAGAATACTTTAAAAGACCAAGAACAATTTAGTTAAAATCGTTAACTCATAAAAAAGGATAGAATACTCAAGAATTGTAATCATGAAAAAATATTATAGTAATTACATTTGATAAATAAACAAGGGTATTTTTGAGACTAAAAATCTACAGGACTCATAGCATATTTTTGATAAAATACATTCCCAACAACAATGAATTAATTATTTCAAATTGTTTTTTTAAAAAAAATTGGTACCTTAAATTACGTCATGGTCATGTGGAAGATAGTCCAATCAGGTGATGCATTAACTTATTCTTTATTATTTACATTATCAATTATTTTGTAACAAAAATGAAATATTGGAAGAATAAAAATTGAATAAAATAACCAAATTAAGAACATAATATAGATAATTAATTCCCATGCACAATTCAACATTATTTACATTACCCCACATAAATTGGGTAAAAATCTCATGAAAGATATGATAGTGAGAGAGGAGAATATATAATAAAATAAATCCTAAAGGATTGGTAGAGTATAAAATACTCTATAGTAGCACAACACATCATAATAGGGGATGGGATTTATTTTCTTATTATCATTGAATCACCACCCTATCCTTTTATTTGTTGGTGTAAATATGGTCTAAGAATAATTCAATTCAATTTCATATTTAATTGAATGGGATTAGGTCAGCCATGAGGATTACAAGGGAATGAATGTGTTTCTAAACAAAATTTGATAAAAATTTAATTTTCAAAAATAAATCACTTATTTTAACACTATGAACAAGGGTTTCATGCCCAAAACAAATTCCATCAACCTAGGCTTTGATTTCATGGTACAATTTTTTCCTTACATTTTATAGGCCATGAGTTATTGGAAATTCATAATGTGAATATAAGTCTCATGACATGAAAGATTTTTTCTAGCCTTCATTCATTTTAATCACTTACATTCTATTCATAGAGAAATGAACTCATTTCAAATACATTTCATGATGTAAATTTTTCTTTTCACAGAAAAAATCATGATCGTCTTGGCCTTTTTTTATTTAACTTACATTTTATTCTTCCATAATATTAATTAAACAATATATATGATGGCATGAATTATTAATTTAATTATAAAATCAATACACTTTATATTCAAATATTTGTGCATGAAACATGTCCATAATTTAGCATAAAATATAATTTAATGCATTAAATTTAACGAATATTTTATATTCATGCTTCCAATAAATTTCAATTAAAAAACTACTAAATACGTAAAGAACATGGTAAATCAAATGTATTCTATTCAATTATAAATTTACTTATTGATTTTTAGTTTCTAATGGTCACTATATTTGAAATTTTCAATGACAATTCTTTTATTTATTTTTGTAATTGTGATTTTTTATCTACATATATCTGCATGATATGTTTTCATTAAACATTTTTTGAATATTGTAGAATATAAGGATAGTTAGTCTTAATTATTTAATTTATAATGTTGAACAAATGATTCTCCAAAAACTTCCTTTCACTAATATACTCCTTATTATAAAATGATATATCTCTCATATAGGTAATTTGATGTTTCACCATATATTTTCTTTATTATGTGATTTTTTTGGGTCATAAATTTTTTAATATTAAAAAAAATTATTGATGATGTTATTCTATAATATATTGATTTTTTATTAAATCCATATCATTTCAATAGGGTAATTATGTCAAGTCAATGATTAAAATTTAAATTAAAAAAAACCATTATATTTTTGTATTTCAATTGACATATGATGATGATTGATTTTTATGTGGAACTCATGTATTCAGGATGATAAATTGGTGCTATATCACTCTCCAATCAAACTTTTAAGGTTTCATATCACATGAGATAATGATATTTTCATGAATGATATGTTGGAATCATTGATAACATTTAAAAAAATCAATTGCGGCAATCTGTTTTCATTAGTATTTTGTGTGAATGAGAAGTGAGATGCGTTTTTCAAAGAAACAATTATGTGAATCAGAAAAGGGAAGGTTTATTGAGATGATTTTTTTTCTGTAAATTATATGTGGCAATCATTGTTCACGTGATTTTTTTTGTGAATAATACTTATAATACATTGCTCAAACATTTTTTTTCATTGTGATATAGAAGTTTTGAAAATATATTTTTATTCTTATGTATGATCCACAATTGTTTTTTATAATAAAATTCATTGATATTTCATATTTCCATATGCCAGTAACATTTCTCCCTGACCTAGGTTTAGTATATAAAAATTCCAAACACTTTTTACCGGATATTTGATTTTTCATTTAATATTACATGTCCATATATCAGGAGTTATGTATATCTCATATAGTTCAACTTTATAATAATAATAAATTTTGGAATTACCTGTTTTTTATCATATTTTTTTTATCTAACCCATTGTGACATTTTGATTTGTTTTCCATTTTTGAGAATTTGATATCAATTTTTTACTATGTTTTCCTGTATAAATGTTTTAATGATAAGTATAAATTTTTGAATATCAATATAGTATTCTAGATTAGTTTGGTAGTGAAATTAATGTAAATTATAACTCTTATGTCATTAATCCCTAAGAAACAATACCTTTCAATGATTGGGTTATGTGACTATTTGTGAGATTTTGTTTCTAATTAACAACCTTAATATGTTATTTCTGTTATTTTTTATTAGGTAACACTATATTTCAAGTCACATTGACTTGTGATTATAATAATTATTCTTGTTTTTTATTGAATTTTTACGTAACAAATTAGATTACTATGTCCATGTATAATTTAACACTAAATATTTACATTCATATTTCATTTAAACATAACTTCAAAAAGATAACATAGAATAAAATACCAATCACTAGTATAGCCAAAAATCAAAATAAAACAAAAGTATATTGGATACCATTTCAACCATGCCAATTTCATTAGTGCATCTTTGACATTTTAAAAACTTTTATTTGAAATTTCATGAAATATAAATTATCACTACAATTGACTATTATGAACCCAATATATCAGTTAATATGTCACATAATGTGATTTTGAATCCAAAATCATTTCATGTTTCACCTATGAAAAAAAACATATATCTATTTTCCCAAACAATAACAAAATAAAGTCCAATAATTATCAATTAGTGATTGATCCAATGAAAAATGAACAATGGTGTGTAACAGAGGGAATTAAAAACACCATTTAATCAGAATTAAATAGGATTACACATCAAAAAGAAAACAACAACATCATACTAAAATCATGATTTTCAACCAAACCTATAGGGACAAAATTATTGTTTAAATATTTCATATTATAACATATATTTTAATGTATGGAAGGCTTTGAAAAATACCTTAAAATAATAGTTGTGTATCTTCTTTCCATAAAACCCATAATATTATTCATGATATCCACTATTTATAAACATATATATCAAATAAAAAATTCATTTCTAATTTATATATAGAACCATGAAACTCATAATTCGTTATTCAACCAAACAAATCCACAACCACGATTTGAACAGTAATCATCTTTCAAAAATAATCAAAAAACTGTTTATTATAGAAACATATCATCACAATTCAAATTATTTTGGATGATTTAATAAATATAATTTTTAGATCTAGATGAATTTATTTATTTTAAAAGATTATATTGATGTAATATCTATATTTAATAATTATAAACCCTTTATGTGAATCATTTAATGTTTACAAAAAATAGTTTTGTGAGTTAAACCCAAAAAAATTAACAATAAAGTGTATAACCGATTGGTTAATTTATTTATCACCATAATTTACTCCTAAAGGAATTCTTATCACTAAAAATGTTTTTTATTTACAATTACCCACATTAATGAAGTTCTATTTTTTAACCTTTTACCAAAATATATTCCTTAAAAACATATGACTTTAGATGTTATAATGTTAACAAATAGAAATTACCTGATTAATAAAATTTACCTTAAAAACACATATATTTATAAAGAAAGTAAATATATAATTATCTTCAAAACATTTCTTTAACACTTTTTTAGTAAATTCATATTTTTTCATTAAAATATATTGTTGTTAAATTAAATTATTTTATTTAAATGTTCTATATGAAAATAATATTGTGGTCTATCAAAACAGAGTTAATATGGGAACTGTTGAATGAACTATTCAACAGGGGCTATACATTATTTCATAGACTATATAATTGGTTAAATCCCTATAAAGTCTTATGTAATTTATATATAATTAAATAATCATACAAAAAATTGGATGATATATTAGCCTATTATATCTTCCAATTTCAACCTTTTTTAACGCATTTATTCATTTTTCTAATATCAAATATTGAAAAATTATTTTATATATTATTCTTGAATGAATAAATGTATCATATTTATTTCATAAAATATGAAAATTCATATATATATCTTCATAGTAAAAAATTTAAAAAACTTAAATAATGATGAATGCTATAAAAAATTCCTATAACGTCATCCTAAATTATGAGAGTGATGTACAATGAATGTAATCCATCATTTCCAAGAAACCTCATAATGGAAAAAATATAACACAATCCACTTTGGGTTAAATAAGGCACTATAGTCCTTGTAATACAAAGAAAAATAATTTTCAATTTAAATATGTTGATCATTAAATTATATAGAATGCATCTTGAGTTCTAAAGCTTTTACATTGATACATAATAGACCCTAATTGATTTCCCTAACCAAACCAAACCGATATAATTTGAATCTTACTAGCGGATCCCAACTCAATGAATCCCAAAAACTAGGATAAATTATAATTTCACCTAATCAGTGCTATCATTAATTAAAATATCAATGGAAATGTAATAATAAAATAACCACTAAATTATAGGGGATATGATACAACTAAGACATTCAAGGAAAATATATTTAAAATAAACACCCAATTTACTAATATAAAACATAATCTACCATTGTAATATGAAATTAAAATTCATGGAAGATCAATCTATATAATAATAATTTCATAAATGAATCTAAAAATCAATAATATCCACTATCCTCTAATGGGAGATGGTACATATTCCTCAAAAATATAATCATTCAACCGACTCATAAAATTCAAAAGAATACATTCACACAAAAATTCTCATATTGGGGTATTTTCATTGAAAATGTAAAATAAACCAATGATTTATCAAGCATGGAAGATTAAAATTATTAATATGTCAAAATTTTATATAAAACATGATGTAATGTATGAAGTGGAATATTTAAATGGAAACTCATATACACATCATAGTGTAATATTTCCAAATAATATATATTTTCTATGGTTTTGACTGGGACAATAATTGGATGCATGGAATAGTCATGATCTTGTCTATTTTTACTATATCCTAAATATATATATATATTCATTGGAGGGGTGATGATTAAACAAAAATTGATTTGGAAGAGAGGATTGGATGTTGGCTCATCACTTTGAAGAGACTATTTTGATGTTGGATACTCCCTTGTAGATTTAAGTCACCCACATGAACCTCATCCCAATATCAACCTTATAGAAATTGGTTATTTACATCTCATAGTGTTGTATTAGAAGTAATACCTTATAATTATAAATATGAATTCAATTATAATGATAAAAACTACGATATATTCTTAAACTAAGGACATGATTCCATATTATGATCATCACATAAGGATTGTTAGTTATATGTGATTAAAATAATGTTATTTATGGAGATCTATATGTAAATACATAATATGGAGTTACTCATAGTATAGAGTATACTAGGGACACTTCTTCTAGTGGGGTGTAGGTAATTTGGTGTGTAATATGACAACCTTTATTTTTATTACACACATAGACATGATTTATTAGATAAAACCTTCACATGAAAAACAATAGAGAATATCTATAGGTCTAGTATATTTCTGTAATAGTAACATTATATAATGACTTAAAAACTGAAACACAACATCTTATGGAAAACATCTGTTACATTACACCTAGATTCCCTCGTACTTAGCATTCGATGGGATAACATGAGGACATACATAAGAAAGGGGTGAACTATAAAGCCCAGTAAAGGAATAAACATGGAATAACATGAGGAATACAATACATTATACTCAATAGGAATATCAATGGATCATAAGAGAAATGTCAACATAAATGCATGATAAATCATGATAATCATGACTTGTAGATGTAGAAACAACACTTAACCTGGAATTAGCATGAGCCAAGTCTCATTGCACATGGACCATGTAAAAAACCGCATTACACATGAAGCACAATTAAACCCTAATTTCACTGAATTATCATGAGTAAACACTTATTGAACATGACGTCTCATTATACAATACTTTACCCAATGCATTGGAGCGCTATCAGTGTGCACCCTTCTTAAACATTTCATTTCATGTGTAAGTGTGCCACATGATCATACAACATTGGTATATAAAACATCATAATTTATTCCATGATTAAGGAATGTGTAATTGATACATGAAACTATTCCACCAATGTGTAAATTTGGATAAAGGTCAATACTGTTGATAGATAAATGGGTATGGTATTCACTAAACAAAAATTTTTTCTTGGAAAATTGTGGCATAATTTCGGCAACATTACAATGTGACATAATACATCATAAAAATGTTTGATGATGGATAAAGGGGTGTCTCATCATATTTACATGAAATGGACAGTAATTGGATTCATATATATACATGTACCAAAATAGGTAAAAGAATTTATATTCATAATAAAAAATAATTTATTGAATGTAAACGAGGAGAGACAAATTCTGTATAGAATATCGGCATGGTAACGTGTACACATGGAAGGCACTGATGAGAGATAAAGGGGTCTCTCATCATTCAAACATAAATATGGAAGTATATGGGTGGTGATTAATCATACGCCAATATTTATAATTGAAAATAAAAGGGCATAGAAATATTAATAAACCTATATAAAATGATCAATAAAGGAATCCATTACATGGAAGTGTGATCCCAAAGGCTTGGGAGGGGCTTTAGAGAGGCTTCGTGAGAGCTTGGTCCACATTAGGAGGATTCTAGAGCATGGAAAGAAGGTTTTGGTTGATCGTCACAGGATTTTATGGGAGAGGAAGTGGGATTATGGGTGGGTTTATATAGGGAAAGAGAGGGATTTTTTTATTTAGGTTTGGCTCACCACACATTAATATAATTTAAAACAAAAACTAGCCCATGGTTTTTGCCAATGGGTTTTTCCAAATGAGATTGTAAAGAAATAATTTTCAAGGAAAATTTTCCATCTTCTTTAAATAATAGGGTTTCTTATGTGGAGGTGATCACACACTAAAGGATATTAATAGAAAAGATATAATTATTAAAAGTTTTGGAGGGTCCACTAATGCAATATAAAATAAATCAAACAAACCTAAAATCACATTATTTTAATGATAAAAGATATATTGTTAGAACATAATTTTTATAGTATTTTATTACATCACTATTGGGTCATTATGATTTCATAAAACACATTATATAATTAAATTGTATTTAATTTTTTACCCAAAAATTCGAATGTCTCAGAAAATTGTGAAAAATTCACCATTGGATAACTTTGACATCCTGATTCCAAAAAATATTCATTTTATCCAAATAATTTTCTACATATTTTAATTTTTTTACTTTTAAATTAAAAACTGATATTTATTGAAAAATCATGGGTTTGACAAAAACAACTTCCAAACATTAATAAAAAATACAATTGCATTCATAAAATTATACGATCATTTGTATTTAATAAAATGTAATTTTTTAATTATAATAATATTTTATTAAAATATTATTTATTTAAAAAATCCATTAATTAATCAAAATAGATTCCTTTATTGAATATTAACTAAAATAACTATTTGTGATTTAAAAACTATTGACAAAGTAACAGTAATATATTGAATGTATATTCTTTATGATAAAAAAACAAATACACATAATCAAACTGATATGGTCTTGTTACATAACCCCTTATAACACCTGTATAGGATAGAAGGCTAAGGTGTGTGATGGTGATAGACTCTTAGGATATCTCAGATAACATCACTCGTGTGTTAATGTCTATCAACATCAACTTCTCCCATAAGCATTTCCTTTCAATATTAACATCTTAAAGCTCATCTTGGTCATGGTCAAGGGAAATTCCCAATGAATCCACCTCCTTTCCGAGATCTGACAAATGGACTTAATATGGGGCCAGTCTACTGGATGTGTCAATCTCTTCCATTGTCAGAGTAAATTGGATTTATTAAAGCACTATAATTATAATAATAATGTGATCACTGTTCAATGGTTATATTAGCAATGATCACAGTTCTTAACGGTATTTTAAAATCCAAAAACATAAAACCAAGGAAGTGAATATGTTATTTAACCATTTTACATAACATGACATTTAATTAGATCATGATGAATTTTAATTAATAAAAGTTTGTGTCATTACAATCTTCCCCCCTTAAGAAATTTCAACCTCAAAATTTCCTTTTCCCCCACTAAAATAAATGTGGGAAACTCTGCTTCATCACTTCCTTCAATTCCAATGTTTCTTCTTCTAACATTTGGTTTCTCCACAACACCTTAACGAGGGGAATTGTCTTATTTCATATAATATTTTCTCTACGATCTAAGAACTTCACTGGTTGCTCCTCATAAGAAAGATCATCATCTAAATGTACTACCTTTGAATATAGTACATGTGATGGGGATGATGTACCTAGTACTAAACTTCCCTTTCTTTCCAAACCTTATGTCCTTCTTCCATGGAGATATGCATAGAAGTACCATGTCTCCAACCTTTAATTGACTTTCTCGTTGACAATCGTATGCATAACTCTTCTGTCGACTTTGAGATGAATTGATATGCTATTGAATGGTTTTCATCAACTCTACCATTTCTTTGACCATTTCATGTCCTAGCATCTTACACTAACCTACTTCATCCCAATACACTGGTGTTCTACAACTTTTCCCACAAAGGGATTTCTGTGGTTCCATTCATATGCTCGAGTGGAAACTGTTATTGTAGAGGAATTCAACCAGTGGAAGATATTGGTATCATCCTTCTTTGAAGTCCACAGAACATGATCTTAACATATATTTGAGTGCCTAAATAGTTCTATCTGATTGGCCATCTGTTTGAGGATGATAGCTTATACTGAAGCTCAGTTAAGTGCTTAGAGAATGTTGGAGACTTTTCTACAACATTGAGGTGATTCTCGAATCACTATTAGAAACAATAGATAGTGGTACTCCATGCAGCCTTAACACATCATTGATATAAATTTGTTCAATTTGATCCAATGATAGGTCCTCTAGAATCACAATAAAGTGTGTTTTCTTTGTAAGATGATCCACAATGACCCATATATCATTTTCCCTTATATTTCCATGAAAGTCCAGGGATAAAGTATATGGTAATGTTCTCCGACTTCCATGTTGGTATGGGTAGTGGTTGCATCATCCTCTTATAAATTTTCCTCTCATCCTTCGCTTGTTGACATACCATGCACATTGATGTATATTCTGAAAAAATCTCTCTTCATATTGTCCCACAAAATGTTTTCTCGAAGATCTCGATACATCTATTTTCTCCCCAGGTGGATAGATAAGTTTGAGCTATGTCCATCATTCAGTATCCCCTTATTTATCCATATATTTTATGGTACACATAATTGTGACCCAAATATCTCAATTCCGTCCTTGTCAACCATGAAGTCTGATGATATCCAATTTCTGATAGCTTTCTCCCTTTTCATAATTTCCACATCCTTTCATTGAGGATCCGTTAATCTTTCCATAAGAGTTTTTTCAGAATTAATTTGTGAAAGGATTGATGATTTTCCCTCCTTTATGATTCCCAGGTTCATCTTCATAAAATATAAGAAGATTGTATCCTTCTCTATTCTCATCGATGAAAGAATAGTAAGATATTTTATATGTAGATCACCTTACACATTTTTCACTTTCCTGGGGTGTTAATAGATTGAGAAGTCAAAATATTTGATCAACTCTAACCATCTTCATTGGTGCATATTAAACACTTTCTATGTGAATATATACTTAAGTATTTTGTGATCTATATATATTTCACACTTCCCCCAAAAGAGGAAATTCCACAAAATGTTTAATGTGAATATAACCAAAGAAAACTCTAGATCATGCTTTGGGTAATTCTACTCATGAACATTCAATTTCCATGAATAATAGGAAATTACTTTTTCATTCTACATCGACACACAACCTAGGCCCTTATTCAAAACATCACTGAATACCACAAAAAGTTCTCCACTTTTGGGTAATGTAGTCATGAGTGTAGTGATAAGACTCATTTACAACTCCATGAATCTTTCTTCACATTCATCACTCCAAGAAAAATTTCCTCCCTTCCGAGTTAGCATGGTAAGAGGGTTATAAAATCATGAGAAATTTCTCACAAATCGTCGATAAAATCCATCTAACCCATAGAATCTACGGATATCTATTACCGTTATTGGCCTCATCCATCCATATATTGCATCTTTCTTCGAGGGAACCAAATATATCCCTTTACTTGTGATGATATGGCCCATGAATGATACCTCCTTCAACCAGAACTCGAACTTTCTATACTTTTCATAGAGCTTCTACTTTCACAAGGTCCCTAGTACAGTTCTTAGATGCTCCTCTTGATCCTCCTTGGTTTTGGAGTATATTAGAATATCATCTTTAAACCTACCACAAAGTTTTCAAGGTAATCAATAAAGACCCAATTCATCATTTCCATAAAGATTTTTGGATCATTAGTTAGTTTGAAAGGCATTACTATGAATTCATAATGACTATATCTTGTACGAAAAGCAGTCTTGGGGATATCATCCCTTTTCACCATTACTTGATAATATCCCAACCTCAAGTACACCTTAGATATGTATTGTTCTCCACACAGATGATCGAACAATTCCTCAGTTCATGGAAGAGGATACTTTTTATTTATCTTTATTTTGTTGAGCTCATGATAATCAATGTAATGGCGCATTGACCCATCCTTCTTCTTGATGAAAAGTACTGGTGCACCCCAGGGTGACGCACTTGGGAATATAAACCCTTTATCTAGGTTCTCATATAGTTTTTTCTTAATCTCCTCAAGCTCCACAACAACTATTCTATATAGAGTCTTGGATATTGGCAATTCCCTAGTTATATGGTCAATTGATAATTCAAAAAATCTTCTAGCATGAAGACCATGAAATTTCTCGGGAAACAGGTCATCGAATTTAATCACAATATGCATGACTTGAATGATGATTTCTTCCTTAGACTCAAGCATCAGATCCAGATACATGTGATCATAGGGCAGTAACATCCATGCTTGAGATGATGGTGCTAAAAAAGATTCATCTTTCTCCTTGCACTTTTATATAATCGGGGGTCGATTCTCCATATGGAGAGTGATTTCCCTCTCGTGGCAATTTATGTTGTCTCTATATAATGAAAGTCAATGTATGCAAATAATTGCATCAAATACTATAAGATGGAGTATGATGACTTTTTTCAGGATGTTCAATCAAAACAATTTTACTAGGGAGGAGTTATATTCATGGGATGCAATGATTGACCCATTTTCCATACTCACCGACATATTCACTTCCATGATTTTTGGTGGTGTTGTGATTGTTCTAATAAAAGTTAGGGATATAAAAGAATCCATAGAACCCGAATAAAAAGAGTATGCTCACTATCTTTATATTAATAACTAGTGTACCTATCTCCACATTGTCTTCGGGGTTCACTTTGGTAGTAGTGATTGAAAAAGATCTCCCTTTCTACATTTTATGTTGTTGGTTGTCTCATAAAACCCATGGATTTGGGAAAAAAATTCAAGGTGCCCTGGTACTTTGTAGTTAATGTAATGAACAACGTGTTAAGAGTCGAACAGAGAATTACTCTCCTCTATTACAGCCGTAGGTTTTTATTTTCGGCAGTTAATGACTACAATCCCTTCTCTTCCACACCAATAGTATTTCCTCAACCCCTTTAGGTAATTTCTAGGAAACTTCCTTCCACATCTTTTTCATGTGGGGTGTTGGATTGTTATACCACCATTTGATTTATCCACTAGACTACCCGAATTAAAATCCACCTTACGCTTTGTATCCCCTTGATACCCATAAGATTCACTGATCTACATTTCAACCTTGAGGGAACATCAGACATTTTCCTCATAGATGTTGAACTCATGGATCACCAGGGCTTTCTGTGAGCTAGGTTTCATCCCACCAAATATGCAGTCAACCTTGAATTTGGGGTTAATGACAAATCCAGAGGCGTATCATGAAATCCTTGTGAATTTTTCCTTGTATGCCCTGAGGGATTCATCATCTTTTTTCTAGAGGTCAAGGATGTCCCTTTCCTTCTTATATCGGAGGGTGAGATGAAAATATTTATCAAAAAACATTTTTCATAAATCCTTCTATTCCAATGCCTTGATCTCATCTCCATGATTTTTTTTTTATCAATTTCCATTATTGATCGGATTCACCCTCCATACGATAAGTATCCATATTGTCCTTCTCTTGTTCAGAATATTGAAGGATGGGGAAGATCATTTCAATGGAGTTGATCTATTGTTTGACGATTGAGGGATCAGATGATCCATTAAAAGTAGGTGGTCTTTGTCTCTTTAAGCTCTCGATAATGACTTTTTCTTTCTTAGGGGGGGGGGGGTTTAAAGTTCTTCTTGAACCATGTTTCTATTCAAATATTGAGTTAATTAAGAGTGTATTGTGACAAATTTCACAATTCTTGCACCCATAGGATTGGAAATCTCATTAGAACTGTCATCACATTGATATTTTCATCGGTTGTTAGCCCGAGTCCTCCTATTATCAGCCATTGGCTGGAATAAAAAGGAATGTTAGTGGTAATAAATAAAGGCTAATCCAAGTGAAAAATTAATGATTTATAAATAAATTATATTTCCTTAACTTATGAATCTGTAGTCTTCAATCTATATTATCCACAATTTACATTCTTTCATATATTCTTAAAGGAATTTTTTTTAATTCCCTAAATAATGGATCATACTATGCTTGTGAACTTACCAAAGTATATCTCTTGAGAGTGTCGTAACCAAGAGTGAAGAAAGGCTTGTTGTCATTTATCAGGATACCCTAGGTCAAGCCCAAAACTCCTTGTTGGATTTCACACTCATAGGTACATTTGTGCCAGAGCTGTCTCTACCTGCTCGTATCCAGACTGGGATGTATTTTCCTGATAAAGAACTTACTCAGTACTCACAAAATAATAGGGATGTTTTTATTATACTTATTCTTATCCCTAAGGGTTTAAATAGGGTTTTGTAATACTAATACAAAAATAACTAAACATATCCTTTGATACCAACTATAACAACCCTTCTTTTTATAACACACTTAGACATGATTTATTACATAAAACCTTCACTTGATAAAACATAGAAGATCAATATTTATATTGTATTTTGAGCTTAAGAACATTACATAATGACTTAAAATATTAACTGAAATATCTTATTGAAAACTTCCTTTACATGACCACTACCTTCCGTCGTACTTAGCATTTCATGGGATAACCTGAGGACATACATAAGAAAGGGGTGAGCTATAAAGCCCCATAATGGAATAAAAATTGAATAAAATGAATAATACAATAAATTTTAGTCAAGAAGACTATAAATTAAGAATAAGTGAAACATTAACATAAATGCATGATAAAGAAAGATAATTATAACATGTATACGTGGCAACAACACTTAACATGGAATTATCTTGAGCCAAGGATCATTGCACATGGATCATGAGTAAACCCTCATTGCAAATGAAGCCCAATTAGAACATCGTTGAAATGGAATTATCATGATTAAAACCCCATTGAATATGACATATCATGATACTATAATTTACCCAATGAATTAGAGCACAATCAGGGTGCACCCTTTCTAAACATTTCATTTCATGCATATATGTGCCAAAAGATCATATAACATGGATTCATAAAACATCATAATTTATTTCACGATTAAGGAATGCAATATTCATATATGAAAATCATCGATAAATATTTAAATGTGAATAAAGGTGAATACCCATGATAGAGAAATGGTAAAGGTATTCAATACACATTGATTTTGGCATGGAAAATTATGTTGCAATTTTGGCAGCATAACGGCGTGACATAATTCTTCATAAAAATGGTTGATGAGAGAGAAAATAGTGTCTCATCATATGTACATGAAATGAACATTAAGGGTACTCATATAGAAACTTTTCCCAACACCGGTAATGGAATTTAGATTCATAATACAAAATAATTTCTTGAATGTAGAGGAGAGAGAAATTCCTTATAGAATTTCAGCATGGTAATGGGTATACATGATAGGAACATATGAGAGAGAAATGGGTCTCTCATCATTCAAACATAAAGAGTATAGTATAGGGGTGGAGAAAAATAATACCCTAACATTTATAATTGAAAATAAAAGGGCATAAAAATATTAAGAAACATTGATAAAATGAGAAAAGAAGGAATCCCTTACTTGGAAGTGTGATCCCAAAGTATTCGGAGGGGCTAGAGAGAGGCTTCATGAAAGCTTTGGGATCCTTGGGATGATTCACGTGATAGGAGGGTGGGGTTTGGTTGATATCCAAAGGCTTTGAGTGAAGAGTATGTGGGAACTTGGGTGGGTTTATATAGTAAAATAGGTTGAATTGTTTATTATTAAGGTTTGGGTCACCATACATTAAACTAATCCAAACCACAAACCATACCATGTTTTTTACCATGGTTTTTACCAAAGTGGAGTGTAAAAAAAATATTTTATAAGGCCGATGGCTGAGCTTTTAAAATAATAGGGTTGCTTATGTGGAGGTGAGTCACACTCTCAAGAAAATCAATTTAAATAGCTAAAATGTTTTTATAAGTCTTGGAGGGTCCACTAAGGCTTTTTAAAATAAGTAAAACAAACCTAAAATCACATTATTTTAATGGTAAAAGATATTTTTTTGAAAATAATTTATATATTATTTTATTACATCAGTATTCGGTCATTATGATGTCATAAAACACATTATATAATTAAATGGTATTTAATTGTTTACCCAAAAAATCGACTATCATTGAAAACGTTGAAAAATTCACCATTGGATGATTTCTAGGACCTGATTTCAAAAATAATATTCATTTTATCAATATAATTTTCTAAATATGTGAATTTTCAGTTTTAAAATAAAAACCAAGATTTATCAAAACAATCATGGGTTTTGACAAAAACAGCTTTCAAACATTAATAAAAATTATAATTTCATTCATAAAATTATACAATCTTTTATATTTATTAAAAATTAATTTAATAATAATAAAACTAGTAATTTATTAAAATATTATGTAATTAAAAATCCATTAATTCACAAAAACATTTTCCTTCGTTGAATATTAACTAAAAACACTATTTAATATTTAAAAAAATATTTACAATATCACATTAATAAAATGAATATATATTCATTATTATATACAAAAACAATGAAAAAAATCATAGATCTATGGCCTTGTTACATAACCCCTTATAACACCCGCATTGGAGGGATGGGTAAGGTGTGTGATGGTGACAGAATCGTGAGGTGTCTCGGATAACATCGATCAGGTGGTAATCTCTATCCACTTCCACTTCTCATTTAGGTGGTTCCATTCGAGCATAAAATGTGGATACATGGCATGGGATTGGTCCAGAGAGAATCCCAATGAAGTCACCTCCTTGCCTATCTCTGACAAATGGGCTTCATATCGGGAAAGTCTACTAGATGTGGAAATTACTTCCATTGTATGAGTAAAATGAATTTGGTAATTCCCTATATGTATACTAATAATGTTATCACTATTAAATGGCTATATTATAAATGGTCACAATTATTAATTGTATTTTAAAATCTAGAAACATAAAACCAAGGATCATCATATGTTATTTAATTATTTTACATAATAAGCCATTTAATTAGATCAAGAGAAATTTTTATTAATGAATGTTCTGGTCGTTATATGTAATGACTCAGATTTTTTCCAGTTTTATTTTTAAAAATTAATTTAGAAAATTCTGAGACCCTGTGTTCAGATGTTGGGTGATTCCGAGGCAAGGTGTGCTTGGAAATAATTGATGAAAATGTTATGTTTTTGATAAAGTGCGAACATTTTTTCTCTAAAACTATAATAACATCTAAACGAGTCCCAGATTATAAATCTGAGGAAACCTTTGCATTTAGAACAATGAATTCACCTTATGAGGGGCATAATATCGACCAATGCGGGTCGACTTGAATGTTAGTTTCTGAACGTATCAATAAAAAGATATTTAATAAAAAAAAATTATTTTGAAACAATGACTCATTTTCATTATATTATATTTCCTATGAATCCAATGTTATGACCATATCCCTACAACTACCCTAAAAAGGATAAGTAACTTCTCTTGATGAAGATGACAGATTGAAGATCCGGACATGGATCGAAGATTGACGGATCAATGAACAACGACAACGCAGATTTTCCCTTTGTCAACAACCGATCCAAACTCAAGGTAGGTTATTTTATTGTCATTCGTTCCCCATTCATTAATTAGATGATGAATTCATAAAGTCCCACAACAAGTTTGATTCATGGTTCAATTGCTTGTGGGATGGGTTCTATGCTTGCAAGGGTTAAAATGGGAGACAGATCTATGTGATTTCTATCCTTCTTCCTTCTAACAAGAACGAATCGAGGCCAACATGAACAAGGGCCACGATACATTCTTTATGTGTTCTTGTGAATTTGTTATATTCCCTCAATATCTCATGTTCTTCATGTGTTCTTCTTTGTCTCATCACCTTTTAATCCCCTATGCGAACTATCGACAGTTGTACCCCTGATTCCTCATGCAACGATACAAGATAGAGGATCCAAACCCACGACAACACAGTGGATGAGAAGTAGCAGGTGCGGTGAGATTTTTCTACGACATTGGTGCATACCAACGCAAGGTTAAAGTGCATGGTGGATGCTCTGTCTTGTTCAGGTGAGCCAGTGTGGGTTTATGGTGTCGGTCCAAGTAGATGGTGTGCTAATAGGGTGAGGTCGCTCGCAGGGTGACCGATGGTAAGAGGAACACAGTAGTGGGGAGAGGGCCTCATAATGAGGCCGTGGGTTTGACAGGGGTACATGGAGAGGGCAATAAACTTATGAAGAGATCAGGTGGAATGTGTCTTGGTGCTGTGTTGGAGGAGCCCGCAGAAACGGTTCTGGCATGGGACAGATAACAAGCAAGGGGTCAGGACAGAATACGCGTGGTGTAGTAAACTGGTCACAGTTCGGGCTAGACCTAGGGGAGCCTAACTACTCCAGTAGCCCATTACTCTAGGCCAGTTCAAGAGGGACCAGACCAGACCAAGTAGGGTTATCTTGTCTAGGTTGGGCTAGGTCTGGCGGGTCAGTTCGGACCGAGACCAAACCCGGTTTGGAGACTTTTTTTATAAAAAATGTTGTAAAATTTAAACCATAAGTTTCCTTTATGAGCTATTTGTGGAATTTGGACCCATGTGATGAGATATTCCATTGAGATACTATAATTGGTTTTTTTATGTTGGTATACAAACTAATGGCTCAATGAGTAGGTTCTACCAAAATGATTACACTACGAGAAGAATCTTGTGACCTAGAAGTTATGTGACCAGGACATTGTGTGACCTAGAATTTATGTAAAATAGGAGTTGTGTGTATTATATAGATACGATGTGTTTCACTAAGAATTTGTTTCTCATAGTGACTATGTGTCTCACCTAGATTGTGTGTCTTCCTAAGATTGTTTGTCTTACAAAGATTGTTTGTCTTTCCAAGACAGTGTTTCTTCTTAAGCCTTTGTGTCGCATGGAGATGGCCTGCCTCATTGTATTGAGAATATTATCACTTTCTTATAATATTTGTTTTATACATGTACCAATGTGAGGTTATAATAATTATAGTGTTTTATTTTTGGAATACTTCATGTATTTATTTGGTTGTATAATATGTGTATTTGTTAGAGGTATTCCTTTGTGGCTTCAATTTGACATACTGATTATTTTTTTACTCAACCCTATATGGGATTTTCTCGTTCATGTCATGTCTTGTGAAGATTATTAAATATTTGATGGATTACTATGTATACCAAGACCAATTGGTTCTTAGAGAGATTACGAAGACAAGGTGTGCCCCTGCGGCTTTAGACAGATTCCTACACCTACCCTTCAGGTAGGTTATTCTGTGAATGATTTTCATGAAATCTCATATTCAACATTTAGACTCTTTCTTTTCATGGGATTGTATTATTGTCTTATTTACTTTCTATTTTCCTACTATCATACTTTTTGGTTTGGATATTAGTTTATTCATGCAGGGTGTACATGGTGTTTTTAAATTTCATCATTTCAGGCATGGAGATGTGTGCATGTGTATAGGTACAAAATAAAATACCTCCCATTTTTGAGATATTCCTACTTAGTGCCAGTAACCATCCCCTAGACTAATAGAGGAATTATTGGGATAGTCATAGCATGGGTACCTCTAGGATGGGTCATGACAGAGTGGTATCATAGCATGTCAGTTCTACTTAAAGGACCGGGTGTCTGAGAGGTTGGTTTGGGGAAACAGTGTTGAGTGTTTCGAGTTCATCATTAAGGCCAGGGAATCCAGTGTTGGTTTGGTGATTGATGTATCCATACACCAGGACTATGTGAACCTATTTTTCAACATGCTGCATGAAAAAAATGGTTTCAAAAATAAAAATGGTACATGTATTATATAGGATTAGAGTGTTTTATAATTTCCTTCTTGAGTCAGCTCAATAGGTATTCTATATTGATCATGATACATCTTGTTTTATTTCAGGATTCCTCCATGCAGGCATCCATTCAAGAATCAGTTGTGTGATCACAAGGATGTTCTTCATAGTGATAAGGAATCGGTATAGTGGGAATGTAGTATAGATACTCCCTATACTATGGTCATCTCCTTTGGTTGGGGTACCAGTGATACCACCACCCATCGAGTAGCAGTTACTACCAGTAATACCAGTTAATGAGGCTTGTTGTTTGAGTGTGTGGCATGAGTTCCAGAGGCAGTTGCCTCCTTGGTTTTAGGATGATATAGACCCCTAAGTAGTTGATGATCATCTGGAGGAAGTCAAACATGTCTATCGACTTGTGGGTATGCCTTCCGAATAGATGAAATTCCTAACTATTAGTATTCATTAGGGATTAGAAGGGAGGTGATGAATCTTAGTAACCGAGACACATGATGAGGAGACTCTCTCTTTGGAATACTTTGAGTGTCTCTTATGGGGATTAGTTTTTTTCATCTACCTTGTGATTAATGCACATCTAGTAGCTCCTATATCTACAGAAGGGCAGTCGAACTGTCACAGAGTACTCATCGAGGTTTACCGATCTTTCTCGCTACACCACGGATAGGGTGTGAGACCCATTTTTTAAGGATAAGTACTTTGATTAAGTGATATGCCAAGAGATCAGGGAATCCATGATATCCCATATAATTCCTACATATGCTGGTGTACTAGAGCGATATTTTCTATGGATATATTTCTAGTGGAACTGACACCAACAGTTGGAGCTATAAAAAAGAAACAGGTAGCTGAGTCTTCGATGGTGTGTAATGAATAGAAGATGTAGGGACCTCAGCAAGTCAAGAACTCCATGGGATGACCCTATGACACATGATCAATGGTGTGGGTATCCCATGGATGAGAAAGTTAGATGAAGGATAAGTTTTGTAACTTGTGCCGCTGTTGGGGACATATGGCTTGAGGTTTAATGAAACAAAGTAAGGATGATCCAGATATAGTCATGGGACTGCCGAGTTTGAGTAGAGGTCCTGAGGAGTTTGGTCCACTAGGTATAGGACATGGAAGAGGAATAGGTATAGTAGAAGTAGTTTCCTGGAGGTTCTACGTTTTACCACCACCACCCTCAGGTTTTCCACACTAGGTTCCCGAAGCTGGTGGATGGGGATGGGTAAAACTGTAGGTTCTGGAGTCTAATAAAGCTAGTACTACAGAGATGATTATAGGCATTATCTATTTCTTTTCACCCTAGATACTATTTTGATATACACAACTTCCATGTAGTCCTTTCTTTCGATAGACCTTATTCAGGGTTTGAAGATTCTGGTAGAACTATTGACTCAAAACAAATTATTATATACTCTTACAGAAGAGGATTCAATGATCACACATTGGTTCTGACATTATGAGCTTACTTCTGGAAGATTTATTTTCATTTGGGATCTCTTGGTATCAGTGTTGAGGCCTAAAGATTCCATACTAAGTATATACTAGTAATCTATAGTTCATGATCAGATTAACTATTTTGCGCATAGAGTGTGGTGTGTCCATGGTGATGGAACTGAGATTTCATTTGTTGGTGAAAAGGAAAAAAAAACACAAGAGGGATGCACTTATAGGATGGTGCAGCCGATTACTCTCCAAATGGATTTCCTCACCCTTGGTGTAGTTGATTATAGGATTCCTCAGTTTTCTATAGTTGTAGAGGAGTATGAGAACTTCTTTTTTGAAGATGTTATAGAATTACCTCCTCATAGGGAGGTAGACTTCTGCATTGTTATATACCATATGAAAGAGCTGTTATCAACACCTGAATATCATATCGATCCCATTCTGCTTCGTGAGATGAGGGTGTACTTAGAGGACGTGTAGAGGAAGGGCTTCATGAGACCTATGGTTTCACCCTGGGCAGCACATGTTTTATTTACCAAGAAGACAGATGAGAAATTGAGGTTATGTGTGGAATTTCAGTGCCTAAACTAGGTGACTATGATGAACACGTTCCTACGATCAAGTATTGATGACCTCATAGGTTAGGTGAAAATAGGTGTGGTTCTAGAAGATTGACCTCATAAAAGGATATCACCAGCTAAAGGTAAGGGATGTAGATGTAACAAATATGGATTTTAGTTTTCGATACCACAACTATGAGTACATGGTGAAGAGTTTTTTCATGAAAAAATACTCAATAGTTTTCATGGGGCTCATGAACAAGATCATACATCCTTTCCTAGACCGGTTCATAGTGGTCTTCCTCGATGATATGCTAGTGAACTTAGTGCCCAGGGAAGAGCACGTGATACACTTGAGGATGGTCCAGGACCCTCTCTAAGATCACCAGGTTTATGGGAAGCTCTCTAAGTGTCAGTTCAAGATTTGAGAGGTATATTTCCTATGAAATGTCATTTTCGAGGCTGGAGTTTCATAGGGTCCAACAATTATTGAGGCAGTTCTTTCTTGGGAACCACCCATGAGTGATAATTAGGTGTGGAGTTTCATTGCTCTAGATAGATACTACTGGAGTTTTGTGCCTGATTTTTTTCTTTGTGTCAGCACCCTTGATGTATTTGACATGGAAGTGGAATCCTTTCATGTGGTTGAAGAAGTTTTAGGAGAGTTTTCAGCATCTGAGGCATAGATTGACGAGAACTCACATATTGAGATTTCCAATGGGGGTGTTGAGTGAGTAGTATTCTGTGATACATCATTGATTGGGCTTGGTTGTCTCCTATTGTTGGGTCAAGATATGATTTCCTATATTTTTTTCCAGTGGAGACAACAATATAATAACTATGTGACGAATTATATTGAGAAAATTGTTATAGTGTTCACATTAAAGATGTGGAAGCACTACCTGTTGGGTGAGTGGTTTATCATATACTCTGAATAACAAGAGTCTCAAGTATAAATTTATCAAAAGGAACTAATCTTGAGACAGATGCAATTTCTAGTGTTCCCCTATGATTATGACTTCTAGATTTTCTATACCACCAGGAAGGGGAATTTGGTGGCAGACGCTCTCAGTAGGAGATCCATTTTGTATTTTTTGAGTGAGGAATTAGAGTAGTTAGCCATGTTGTAGATTTTTTTGGTGATGGAGTAACATACATCTAGTCAATGGTTGTCACCACTCCACCCGTATAATGAGTTATGGAGGCATATCTTGGGGATACCGATAGTGAGACCTTACATACTCAGATATCCAAAGGGAATGTCCCTTCTAGATATTAGAAAGGTGGAGATCATGTCATTCTATTTAGAGGAAACATAGTAGTAATAATGTAATTATGGGAGGAGGTATTGAGGGAATTTCATATGTCCTCTTTGGAAGTATAATTAGAATTATTGAATACGTACAAGGACCTCATATTTCAATTATGATGACCAAGGATGAAGACGGTAGTGGCGGTGTTCATTTCGTGATACCTCACTTTTCAGTAAGTGAATGATGAGCACCAGGTTCTAGTGGACATGACCCAACCCCTTGAGGTTCCATACTGGGAGTGGTATGGGATATCTATGGACTACATGAAGAATTTACCAGGCATTTTTAGGTTACACAATTCCATCAAGGTGATCTTTGACTGACTCACCATGTCATCCCACGTCCTACCTTTCTGGGAGAAGGTTTCAGTGGAGATATTAGAATGCCTCTACATGAAAGATATAGATTGAATACACAAAGTAACATTGACGATAGTTTCAGATCATGATTCTAGTTTCAAATCCCAGTTGTGAAATGGTTTGTAGGAGGAATTTGGGACTCAGTTGTGCTTGATCACAGCTTTTCACCCGCAGACAGATAGACATATAGAGTAGAGGATTCAGGTACTAGAGGATATGTGTCATTCTTGTATCCTAGATATTTTCTATAGTTGGAAAGATTTCCTACCTCCAGTGGAGTTTTTATACAAAAATAGCTACAACATCACCATTGGTGTGGAACCTTTTGATGCCTTATATTGTTGAAAATGAAGGTCAGCACTTTGTTGGATAGACCTAGGAGAGTCAGCACTCATGGGCCCAGAGTTCGTGTAGGAGACAATAAAGAAGGTTAAGGTCATCCAAGAGAAGATGAAGTCTATGTATAGTCAACATAATTTTTACAATGAATGGGTATGGATGCCTTTGGTCTTATGGGAAGGAGTATATGTGTTCCGATGGTTCACTCATTGACGCTGTATATATAGATTTGGTTCGGGTATAAAGCTATCTCCAAGGTCCATCAACCCAATTTAGATTCTATATAGAGTTGGTGATGTGGCATATCACCTAGTTCTACCCCCACAGTTTCTTCGAATATATGATGTCTTCTACATGTCGCATCACATGAGGTGCCTGCATGATCCATCACACATCTTTGAGTGGGGTGAGCTGGAAATTGATGATGTGAATACATTTTCAGAGTAACGAGTGTTGATTAAGGGTCTAAATTAGAAGACCCTTTGAGGGTGTTAAATTCCTCTTGTGTGTATTTAGTGGTAGCACAGGACTCTCCAGTAGTGAACATGGGATAAAGAGGCTCGTATTCGTGCTCAGTACCCTAATCTTTCTGTTGAGTAGCCCTTGTTTTGGATTTGAGGGACATAAAGGCCTAAGGTGGGGAGAATTTAATGGATCATATTTTCTCTGGGTTTATTTTTATAAATCAATAAAGATAATTCTAAGACTAGGTGCTAAGAATTATTGTCATTTTGAGGTCAATGTTCCCAAAACAGATCAATGAAAAATGTTCAGTTTTTAATAAAGCGTCCGAGTGGTATTTCCTTAATACTATAATAACATCTAAATGAGTTCCCAAATCAAGAAGATGAGGGAACCATTGATTTTAGAATAGTGAATTTACCTTAGGTGAGGCCTAACATTAACCAAAACTGGTCAACTGTGAATGTTAGTTTTAGGACACATCAGTAAATAAATTTTTAATAAAAATATATTATTTTGATGTAGTGAATACTTTTGTTTATAATAGAGTTTTTTCAGAAACTAAGGTCATTATAATAACCCTAGAATTTCCCCAAGACCAGGAGAAGAAAGTTCTCTTAACAGCAGTGATGGATCAGATATCAGGACATGGATTGAAGATCGATATATCAATGAAGTATGATGATGTAGCTTCTCCCTTCAACAGAAATAGATCAAAACTCTTTGTAGGGTGTTGATTCTTTGGGATTTGATCCTCACTAAAAAATATGATGATCAACATAGACCAAACCATGAATAGTTTAATATATGATTTGATCTCTTGCGTGTTGCGTTATATGATTGTTGGGATTTAAATAAGATATATATGTGTGTGATTTTTATCCTTCATCTTTATTCCTATTAACATGAATGAATTTAGGTTGACACAAACAAGGGCCAAGATTTTTCTTTATGTGGTCATGTTCATTATTCTCCTTACTAAATTTCGCATGTTCTTTGTCTGTTCTTCTTGTTGTCCCTGCCTTGGAAACCCATATGCAAATGATCGAACATTGTGCCCCCCTTTTTATGGTGTAATGATCTAAGATCGAGGATCTAAACCAGAGACAACACAGTAGAAAAGTGATAGCAGGTTCAATGTTATTTATCCAGGACAAAGGTTCATGGTAGCACAAGTTGGAAGCACATGATGATGGTGATAGGTGGAAGCTCTGGTTGGTTCAGTCGAGGTGGCATGGGTCTAGGTGGCTGATCTAGGTAAATGGAAAGCCTCTAGGGAATGGCCAGTGGCAGGGTGGATGGTGGTAGGGGGAACGTGGAAGGGGGAGTGGGTCATGGTTAGAGGCCACGTCATTTATTGGGGGATGCAACGGCGAGATGCCACATATGAAGTGGCTGAGCTGAACATGTCATAGTTCCATGTTGGAGGTGCATTTCATGGAAGTTCAGCCACAAGACAGATGGGAGGAATCAGGTTGTGGTGGACCATGTTTGGTGTAGCAAACTGGCCCGTAGCATGGGTTGGACCAAGGGGATTTGGGATAATCTAGAGTCCCCATGGGTGTGTCCAGTTTGGGCCAGACCAGTCCAAGTTGGGTTGGCCGATGGGTCAGGTAGGACCCGAATCGAACCCCTGTCAGACCATTATTTTCAAAAATAGCCATAACATTCAAATTGTGTTTGTGTTTGATGAGATTCTTGGGGTTTTGGGACCATTTCAAAGAGAAGTTCCTTTTTAGATTCTCCAATTGATTTTTTGGAAGTTATCATGTGTACTAATGGATCGATGACTATGTTCTCCTATAACGATATCTCTGTGAGAAGAATCCTTTGACCTTGAAGCTATGTGACCTATAAGTTGTGTGACCATGAAGTTATGTGTCCTATAATATGTGTCACCTAGGAGCTGTTTATATTACCTAGAGATTGCGTGTCGTACTAAGACTGTGTATCGCACTAAGATTGTCTGTCTTACCAAGACTACGTGTCTTACCGAGATTGTGTGAATTACTGAGACTGTGTGTCATACTGAGACCGTGTGTCTTAGCAATACTCCTTGTCCTACCAAGACTGTGGGTCTTTTTGAGATTGTGTGTCTTATAGAGACCGTGTGTCTCACGGAGACGGTGTGCCTCATTGGATTAAGCATATCAGGACTTTCTTAGAATGTATGATATAGACATATACCTTTGTGATATATTTGTACTTCATGTGTTTCCTTCATGGTATACTTCATGTATTTCCTTTATCGTATACTATGTGTATATATTAGTTGTATTCCTTTTTGGTTTTTGGGTGACTTACTGGTTATCGTTTTTCTCAACCATGCATGGGATTTTCCCACATGTGTCGTGTCTTGTGCAGATGAATGATGCTTTGATGGAGTCCTAGGTGGACCAGGACTAGGAGGTTCTTAGATAGATGAGGAAGATTAGGTTATCTCATGTGGCTTTAGGAAGATTTCATACACATACCCTTCAAGTAGGTTATTTTGTAGATGATTTTTAAGAACATGTGAATTCACTATTTATACTCCTTTTGGTGGCCTTATATTATGGACCTGTTTACTTTCTAGTTTCCAACTATTGTAATCATTGGTTGGGATCTTAGTGTATGCATGCATGGTTCACTTGGTATTTTTACATTTCATCATTTTGGTCTTCGAGATGTGTGCATATGTACATGTACATAGGAAAATACCTCTCATTTCAGGGATATGCATACTCAGTGCTCGTCATCTATGCCTGGACTATCGGAGGCAGTCTTGGCATAGTCACGGAATAGGCCCCTCTAGAATGGGTCGTGACATGGTGACATACACCTATCTACATCATCCAAAAATGAGTGTGTAGTCTTGTTTAATGCCCACCCACTGCAGGTTTGTACACTAATTTGGGGGCTAGTGGATTGATCTTCTTGTCATGAGGGGGAGGTGACATAAAAGCAGGATGTCAAGTTAGCATTATTGAAATGTGGCCAACATAGGTATATTTGGCCTAGGTATATGAGGATAATGACCATAAATATTCATCCCTTAGCCATATCCACCTTCAATTGGATACATAACAACAATCTATTGTACCTATCATTGGATCTATCTCATAGTAAACTAAAATTGCCACAAATAGAAATGGACACCAATTGAAAAATAACTACCATGATGGGTTGGAAACTAATCCTAGAGGTTCACATATATCTCACAAATGTATAACACAAAATAAACACCCCACAAATTCACTCAATAAACATGTGTACCTGATGTTAGGTCCTGAATGTATAATGTTTGGTTCCCTACAAATTAGAACCATGAGTTCCTGAACATCTATGATTTAATACTTGAATCTATTCTTCAAAAAACACCATTATGTCCACCTTGTGAAGGATAAAATCCTAGGAAAATCATTTAAATAGTAACCTCATCCCTTTTCTACACCTCTGGATATGATAGGAGGCTAAATGGAGGGAACTCATAACTAATCACTATATTCAAAGCTTCCTCTTGATGATGCACTCTGAAGTCCTCATATGGGAAAACATCTAGAGAAAAGTGCATGAGGTCCTTGAAATTCATCACAAACTCCCATATGCTCAGACTCTCTTACTGAAGGGTGATTAGTTCCTACCTCTTGGATACCCTCACCATCGATGATAGAAACTCTACCAAAAATTATATCTTGATGTTGGGCCACAAATTCCTCCCTATGGCCCCCAAGATATTGTGTCAAACACTAACATGTAGCTCCCAGCATATGACTAACTTCCAATAGTACCAAAAACATAGATCATGATTGAATCTGACCAAAAGTGTTTGAAATATAATCTATCTATCAATCCATCTCTTGATCATATACACTCTCCATATACATACCCAATCTCTACTATGGGACGTCATTCAAATCCCACTATAATGGCTCATAATCCTCTGTTGGGTCAACCCTTAGATGATCAACTAGATCTTCTTGTCGAACCTCAACTATCATAACATCTCACAAATGATGAGTAAAATATCTTCAAAAGGTTAAGGATATCATCATAATACTAGTAGCATGTAATTTTATCTAATATTATTAAATATTTTTATTTTATTTTTTAAGACACAAAATTGAAGCATAAACCCAAGGCATATTCACTACTATAAAAACGGTCTTTATCAATGCTCAAAATGGGATTTATTAGTGTCAAAAAATCTTTTTAAAGCTCAGCACTGATAAAGTGGGGCCCCCTTTATTAGTGCTAAAAAACACTGATAAAGGTGGAGTTTATTAGCCCTTTTTTAGTGCTGATAAAGGTGGATTTTATCAGCACTTTTTTAGCACTGATAAAGGATCTCTTTTTCAATGCTAAAAAAGTGCTGATAAATGACATGTCTGGTGTTACAAAACATTCTGCAGTAGCACACCTAAACAACACCTGCAAAAAATTCAGCATCTCAATAAGTATACCCATACAAAATTGACACATAAATCATAAGCTAATTACGCAAAGTATACCAATACATCAAGTATACCCGTACACCATTAACACATAATTCATATGTTAATTATGGAAATAAAGAATTCAATTCAGAATTAAAGGGGATGGGGGTTGTTCAGGGGTTTGGGGTGGTTGTCCAAGGGGGGTAGGGGGTGTCCGGGGGGATGGCGGGTGTCCAAGGGGAAAGGGGTGTCTAGGGGGTGGCTGTGGTCTAGGAGGTTGGGGGCTGTCCATGGAGGGTGGGGTGTCTAGGTGAGGGGGGGGGGGGGGCTATCCATGAGGGTGTATAGGGGGTGGGGTGGTGTCCAGGAGGTTGGGGCGGTCCGGGGGGTCAGTGGGGTTGTCCAAGGGGGGTGGGGTGGTGTCCAGGTGGGTGGAATTGGGGTGTTTGAGGGGATATGGGTGTTCAGGGGGTGTCCAGGTGGGGGTGGGGCTGTCTATGGGGTGTCCAGGGGGTGAGCTGATGTCTAGTGTGTCGGGGGGATTTCCAGGGGTTAGTGGGGTTGTCAAAGGGGGTGGGATGGTAACTGGGAGGGTGGGGGTGATCATCCATGGGTGGGGGTGTCCAAGGGGTGGGGGTATCTAGGTGGTGGGGTGGTGACAACGAGGTGTGGGGGTTCTATCCAGGGGGTGGTGGTTGTCCAGGGGGTGGGGGTGTCCAGGGTGAGGGGGGGCTATCCAAGGGGATTTCTAGGGGGTGGGGATGTCTAGGGGATGAAGGGGTGTGGGGGATTTCTAGGGGTGGGGTGTCCATGGGGGTGGGGGTGTCCAGGTCATAGGTCAGTAGTTGTTTTCACTTAAAATTGTGTCATTATAAACAAAAGAGAGACACTTGGAGTGATACCAGATACACCATGACTCATATTGAGGTGATGATTACTCATACACATCACAAAAGAACCAATGGATCGTTCTTATAAAGGATCAAGATAAGAAGAATGTGATAGGTCGGATTTTCAAAGGTTAGTTTTTGTTTTCACTTAAAATTGGGTCCATTTTAAACAAAAGAGAACATTTTGAGTGATACCGGCCACACCAAGCTTCGGATTGAGGCGGGGTTGAATCATACATTTTTCAAAGGACCCATGGATAATTCTCCTATAGGATCAACACAATCTGAATGTGTTTGGTCAGATTTCTGTACGTCAGTTGTTGTTTTCACTTAAATTTGTGTCTATTTTAAACAAATAAGAGACCCTTTGAGTGATATCGGCCACACTATTCCTCGGATTGAGTCCAGGTTGAATCATACAAGTCACAAAGGACACATGGATTGTTCTATTAAAGGATAAATACAATCCGAATGTGTTTGGTCGGATTTCCGTAGGCCAGTTGTTGTTTTCACTTAAAATTGTGTCCATTTTAAACAAAAGAGAGACACTTTGAGTGATTCCAGCCACACCGTGCCTCGTATTGAGGTAGTGTTGATAGGTACGTGTCATACAGGACCCATGTATCGGTCTCATTAAGTATCAAGGAAATATGAATGCGTTTGGTTGGGTTTTCATAGGTCAGTTGTTGTTTTCACTTAAAATTGTGCCCATTTAAAACAAAAGAGAGACACTTTGAGTGATACCGGCCACACTGTGACTCAGATTTTGGTGGGGATGACTCTTACTTGTCTCAAATGACCCATGGATCATTATCATAAAATATCACTATAGTACGAATGCGTTTGGTTGGATTTCCGTTGGTCAGTTGTCGTTTTCACATAAAATTATGTCCATTTTAAACAAAAAAGAGACACTTTGAGTGATACCGGCCACACGGTGTCTCTGATTAAGGTGGGGTTGACTCTTACACATTCAAAAGGACTCATGTATCATTCTCCAATAGGATTAGGACTATCTAAATGTTCTTGGTCTGATTTCCGTAGGTTAGTTGTTGTTTTCACTTAAAATTGTGTCCATTTTAAACAAAAGAGACACTATGAGTGATACCGGCCACACCGTGCCTCGGATTGAGGCAGAGTTGACTCATACATATCTAAAAGGACCCATGGATCATTCTAATATAGTATCAAGGAAATCTGAATGCGTTTGTTCAGATTTCGTAGGTCAGTTGTTGTTTTCACTTAAAATTGTGTCCATTTTAAACAAAATAGAGACACTTTGAGTGATACCGGCAATATCGTGCCTCATATTAAGGTAGGTTTGAATCTTAAATGTCAAAAATTACCCATGTATCGTTCTCATAAAGGATCAAGACAATATGAATGTGTTTGGTCTGATTTTCGTAGGTCAGTTGTTGTTTTCACTTAAAATTGTGTCCATTTTAAACAAAAGAGAGACACTTTGAGTGATACCGGCCACACTGGGACTTGGATTGAGACGGGGTTGACTCGTACATGTCTCAAATTATCCATGTATTGTTCCCCTATAGGATCAACAGAATCCGAATGCATTTGGTCATATTTTCGTACGTCAGTTGTTGTTTTCACTAGAAATTGTATCCATTTTAAACAAACGAGATACCCTTTGAGTGATACCAGCCACAACATGCCTCGGAATGAGGTCAAGTTGACTCTTACACATCCCAAAGGACCCATGGATCTTTATCTTAATGGCTAAATACAATCCGAATGCATTTGGTTGGATTTTTGTAGGTTAGTTGTTGTTTTCACTATAAATTGTGTTCATTTTAAACAAAATAGAGACACTTTGAGTGATACCGGTCGGCCACACCGTGCTTTGAATTGAGGTGGGGTTGAAAATTTCATGTCAAAAAGGGACCATGGATAGTTCTAATAAAGGATCAAGACAATCCGAATGCGTTTGGTCAGATGTTTGTAGGTCAGCTGTTGTTTTCACTTAAAATTGTGTCCATTTTATACAAAAGAGAGACACTATGAGTGATACCGGCCACACCATGCCTCATATTGAGGAGGGGTTTACTCGTACACATTAAAAAGGATCCATGGATCATTCTCCTAAAATATCAATACAGTTATAATGCGTTTTGTTTGATATCTGCAGGTCAGTTGTTGTTTTCTCTTAAAATTATGTCCATTTTAAACAAAAGAGGGACACTTTGAGTGATACCAGCCACACCATGGCTTGGATTGAGGAGGGGTTGGCTGTTACACGTCTCAAAGGACCCATTTATTGTTCTACTATAGGATCAAGACAATCCAAATGTGTTTGGTTGGATTTCGGTAGGTCAGTTGTTGTTTTCACTTAAAATTGTGTCCATTTTAAACAAAACAAAGACACATTGAGTGATACCGGTCACACAATTACTTGAATTAAAGCACTTTTACTCGTACATGTCACAAAGGAACAATGGATCTTTATACTATAGTATCAAGACAATCCAAATGCATTTGGTCATATTTTCAAAGGTCAATTGTTGTTTTCACTTAAAATGGTGTCCATTTTAAACAAAAGAGAGACACATTGAGTGATAATTGCAACACCTTGCCTCGGATTGAGTCAAGGTTGACTTATAAATTTCACAAAGGACTCATGGATCGTTCTCATAAAGTATAGAGACAATCCAAATGATTTTGGTCTGATTTTCATAGGTCAGTTGTTGTTTTCTCTTAAAATTGTGTCCACTTTAAACAAAATAGAGACACATTGAGTGATACCAGACACACCTGCCCTCAGATTGAGGTGGGGTTGACTCATAAATGTCTCAAAGTACCCAAGGATTGATCTCCTATATGATCAACACTATCCGAATTCATTTGGTTGGATTTACGTACATCAGTTTCTTTTCACTTCAAATTGTGTCCATTTTAAACAAACAAGAGACCCTTTGAGTGATACCGGCCCCAATAGGCCTTGAATTGAGGACTAGTTTTCATTTTACACGTTTCAAAGGACCCATGTATTGTTATACTATAGGATCAATGCACTCCGAATGTGTTTGGTCATATTTCTATATGTCAGTTGTTATTTTCACTTAAAATTGTGTCCATTTAAAAAAAAGAGATACATTGAGTGATACTGGCAACACTGTGCCTCAGATTGGGGAGGGGTTTACTCGTACACATCAAAAATAACACATGGATCATTATCATAAAGTATCAATACAATCCTAATGCGTTTGGTTGGATTTCCATACATCATTTGTTGTTTTCGCTTAAGATTGTGTCAATTTTAAACAAACGAGATACCCTTTCAGTGATACCAGCCACACCGTACATCGGATTGAGGTCTGGATGACTCATACACATCCCAAAAGGAAAAATGTATCGTTATCATATAGTATCAACACACTCTGATTGCATTTGGTCAGATTTCCGTAGGTTAGTTCTTGTTTTCACTTCAAATTGTGTCCATTTTAAACAAAAGAGAGGCACTTTTAGTGATACCGGCCACACCATGCCTTAGATTGAGGCGGGGTTGACTCTTAAACATCACAAAGGACCCATGGATTATTGTACTATTGTATCAAGACAATCCAAATGATGTTGGTCAGATTTTCGTAGCTCAGTTGTTGTTTTCACTTAAAATCGTGTCCATTTTAAACAAAAGAGAGGCACTTTGAGTGATACCTGCAACACCGTGCCTCGGATTCAAGTGGGGTTGACTCATAAAAATCAAAAAGGACCCATGGATCGTTATCATAATGGATCAAGACAATCAGAATGCCTTTGGTTGGATTTTCGTGGCTCAGTTGTTGTTTTCACTTAAAATTGTGTCCATTTTAAACAAAAGAGAGACACTTTGAGTGATACTGGAAACATCGTGCCTCGGATTGAGATGGGGTTGACTTGTACACATATAAATGTACCCATGTGTTGTTATACTAAAGGATAAATACAATCTGAAAGTGTTTGGTTGGATTTCCGTATGTCAGTTGTTGTTTTCACTTACAAATCTGTCCATTTTAGACAAAAGAGTGACACTTTGAGTGATACTGGCCACACCAGGCCTCATATTGAAGAGGTGCTGACTCATAAACCTCAAAAAGGACCCATGGAGTTTTATCCTATTGGATCAACAAATTCTGAATGTGTTTGGTTGGATTTCCGTACGTTAGTTTTTGTTTTCACTTATAATTGTGTCTATTTTAAACAAACGAGAGACCCTTTTAGTGTTACCAGACACACCATGCCTTAGATTGAGGCCGGTTTGACTCATACATGTCGAAAAAGACCCATGCATATTTATCCTAAAGGATAAATACAATATTAATGTGGTTTCTCAGATTTTCATAGCTTAGTTATTGTTTTAACATAAAATTGTGTCCATTTTAATCAAAAGAGATTCACTTTGAGTGATACCGGCCACACCATGCCTCAGATTGAGGCGGGGTTGACTTGTACATATCGCAATGGACCCATGGATCGTTTTCCTATAGTATTAACACAATCTGAGTGCATTTTTTTGGATTTCCGTACGTCAGTTTTTGTTTTCTCATAAAATTGTGTCCATTTTAAAGAAAAGAGAGACCCATTGATTGATACCAGCAACAACATGCCTCGGATTGAGACGGGGTTTACTTGTACACATCCAAAATGACTCATTTATTGATATCTTAAAGTATCAATACAATCTTAATTCATTTGGTCTGATTTCCATACGTCGGTTGTTGTTTTCACTAAAAAACTATGTCCATTTTAACCAAAATAGAGACTCTTTGAGTGATACCAGCCACACTGGGCCTTATCTAGCAGTGATATTGACTCTTACATGTCTCAAATGACCCATGGATCGTTCTCATATAAAATCAACACAATATTATTGTGTTTTTTCTGATTTCCATATGTCAGTTATGGTTTTCACATAAAATTGTGCCCATTTTAAACTAATGAGAGACCCTTTGAGTCATACCGGCCACATCATGCCTCAAATAGAAGCCAGGTTGACTCTTTTACATTGAAAAGGACCCATGGATCATTCTACTAAAGTATTAATAAAATCTAAATGTGTTTGGTCTGATTTCCATAGGTTAGTTGTTGTTTTAACTGAAAATTGTTTCCATTTTAAACAAAAGAGACACACTTTGAGTGATACTGGCCACACCATGCCTCATATTGAGACATGGTTGACTCATACACATCGTGAAGAACCCATGGATCACTCTAATATAGGGTCAACACAATCTAAATCTGTTTGGTTGGATTTCCATACGCAATGTTTTTTTCACTTAAAATTTTGTCCATTTTAAACAAACAAGAGACCCTTTGAATGATATCAGCCACACCGTGCCTCGTATTGAGGCTGGGATGAAAGTATACATGTCACAAGGGACCCATGGATCATTATCATAAAGGATAAATACAATCCTAATTCATTTGGTCAGATTTCCATAGGTCAGTTGTTGTTTTCACTTAAAAAATTTCCCATTTTAAACAAAAGAGAGACACTTTTAGTGATACCGGCCACACCGAGACTCGGATTGAGGCACGGTTGACTCGTACACATCCCCAATGCACCCATGTTTCATTATCCTCAATTATTAACACAATCCAAATGCGTTTGGTCAGATTTCCATTTTTCATTTATTGTTTTCACTTAAAAACTTGTTCATTTTAAACAAAAGAGAGACACTTTGAGTGGTTCATCATTCTTGCATGTTGCTAGTGAATATCATCTATTAAAATGAGAAAATGACTCATTGAATAAAGGATGTTTTATTTAATAAAAATAATACATTTCCTACAAACATTTGTATACAACAATGTGTCATCTTTTGATCCCCTTAACCCCTCTCAAAAATGACTTCCAACTTTACCCGTCCCCAAGTCAGATCTTCATGTTATTGATGTAAAATCTGACATTAGGTATGCGAACCACTTGTTTATAAACAAATATATATAGTGTTGTGAGTATGAGGATTTTCAGCAGTTAGAGTAGTACTACAAAATATAAAAATAAATAAAATGAACTACTAGTTGTTTTTGAAAATACCTCATTAGGGATGCAAGTTTGTTGATAAAAAACTATCTCTTTTGTAAATTTACAAACATAATAACCACAATAATTAGTGCTTGTTTGTTTTGGACACTGAAAAAAAAAATTCATTATGAGAATAAGTTACTTCTATTGAGATGTGTTTAGATAGTGATATTTTATTATATATACCCTGATATTTGTCTAGACATAATACTTGCTTGCCTCCTTATGCTTAGCCCATGTACTCATTCATTTTTTAGATGATAATGATACACCACCCTATCATAATATAATCCTCAGTAAAAGATAATATAAATTATACTACTTTATTTTTAGACCTAAAACATAGGATGTAGTGTCTTATAGATTCACAAAATCCATCATGTGTGGTCAGTTTGATGGATATCCTTTCTTTGAATCCAGAAAATAAATCTTTTGAGTATCCAAGTTCGCCGCAAATAACATCCAATGTTGCATAAAAACAGAACAAAAATAATAAAAGAAGTGAAAATATAATTTATATGTTTTAATCATAGAGTTTTACCCCTGCATGATTGGTATTAGGAAGAGACTATCATCTATAATCTTGCATTCAAATGTTTTCAGCAAGTCGTTCACTATTTCATTCTTTTTTGATGGCTCTAATTTCGTTTGATGTGTTGATGTGGTATGAGACCTAATGAGTCCGAATTTTGGCTCATGGGAAAATTCCTTCAACTATTTTTCATATATATGTCTGTCAACAATATAAAATTAATATAGTCATAACATTCACATTAGATTAGATTTTAGAAAATAAATTCATGAAAACATACCTCATATATATATTTACAATTGTGATTCCTAGCCAACAGTTTTCAAGGATATCATTTACATTTTTAGCAGTAACGAAATATTTCCTTTCCTTTCCGTATGTATTCTTTTTGAAATCCACTATATGACTACTACTACCTCTTATCTTTGTATCCACGTGAGTCTTCAGTGCTAGTAAATGTGGATAGAGAATAGGTGGTGTTATGGTGCTTTCAGTAGCTCCTTGGGATCGTTTGGTTGATCCTTTAGATGGGTTTGAGCCGACATTTTTCACCCCTTCCCTTTCTCCATATATAATAACATTCATTGGTTTAGACCCTTTTTCATTAGTTGTTAATGTTTTACCTTGAAAAAATAGGAAATAAATACCTTTTTGTCTTCATGTACTCTTAAAAGTTGTGACGACCATGCAATGAATGTCCCAATATCCTTTTCGATCGTATGAATATCATTTTCATCAAGTGGAATATGTAGCTATGCATTTGGCTCATGAGCTACAGTAATCGTCACTTTAAGATGATATTTCAAAAGTGGTTTGTTATGCAGTGTGCCATCTCGGATGTTGAACATTGTATCCCTCGCTACAATGTTATAAGTGGGTGTTGACAGATATAAATCACAATCATTATCACCCTGTATAAGATCAGTACATGAAAGGTATCATTGTTTGTATGATTCACATTTCATGAGAACAATTATTACAATATTTACTACCATGGCTAAGACAGATCTTTGAGGGGAATGGCTCGCCTCAAAGCTGGTCAGGGTGGGGTAGGATCTTCACAGGCTGGTTTTTCTTGAGTTGTGTCTTCTCCATGCTTCCCACCCATAAAATTTGCTAGCAACTCTCCCTGCCATTGAAAACGTTCTTCATGGGTTGCTAGTATTTCACTAATTTGTTTCAATTTTTCATCTCTATCATCAATTTTTTCTCAAAATATACTCATGGTGTCACACCAAACCCAGCACTTCTGACATGACCGTATTGTTCAGGCTACTTCAAATCTGTTGATAAATGGTCTTCATCAGCTACAGGAGTACCTGATTCCTGTAACTTTCGGATATAGGAAAATAACTAATTATTTTTATGTAATAGAAATTTAAAACAAATTTTTTTATCATCGTGTCATACTTACACATATTTTACACACTTTTGGTGTGTTCGCATCTACTAGGTTCCCTTCCTTATTCACACATGCATCCTTCCATAGCACATGACGTGGGATGGTAGTGTATTTGGTTTTTTACTCATAAATCTACATATAAACGTAGAAAGATAATTGTGATGTTGTTTATAGGAACATAAAAATATTACTGTAAATTTAAAATATGTAACATTTTCCTTTCTAGTGAAGCGTACTCCATCCTTGCTTTACGATAGGGGTATGTTGGTTTTGATGCATATTCCTTATTTTACTTACAGTGTTGTTGTTTCATAAATGAACTATTGACAATCAATGTGATGAATACACATATTCTCAAACAACGTATTATCACCCACAATATACCTGAAACTTCTCATCCCCACGGCGGCCAATAAATGCATTCCATGATTCTTGGGATATTAGGTGAGTGTTGACAATGGGTGGGTGCAAGGTTATTTTACCATTGGAATCATTCAGGTGACATCTTGTTAAAATAGTGAGAAAACCTCGATGAATCCTTCTTGCAAGACTTTGTACATAATCGTTGTGTGAATTTCCTACTATAAATTTACTCTGTAATAGATTGAGAAGAGTAAGACATTGTTTCATTATTATTTTTTCTAGTGAATTAATGAAATAAATTAATAATGTTACCGTAATTTTTCCCTAGATCAGAGCCTTCATCCCGGAAACAACATGGTTCCATGAATCTATGTCAATCGGCAAGCGTTGTCGAGTGACAACTCCAATGTAACTACTAAACATAGCCTTGTTACGATTCACATTTTGTCCCCGTGCATTCCATCTGACATCAAATTTGATGCCTTTTCTTTTCTCCTTAAGAACATTGGATAACACCGTCTAACTATGACACACCTATGTTTTTTTCTACATTAGTCCTTCATTCCCGACCATTTCATCGATATCAACATCATGTATATGTTCGTCTAAAATGGTATAAATGGCATGTGTTGATGGTTGTTGGACCTGAACACTAGGAGCAACAATAGGTTCATAAACGTGTTGTTGCTCCGCACTGTGAGCAGCCGCATCAGGAGCAGCAGCAGCCGCCGCAGCAGCAGCTTGAGGGACTTGTTCAGCCCCAAGGATTGGTGCACCAGCATGTGAAAAAGTCATTATCTGAAAAAGTGGTTGAACAGTAAATTTGGATTACTTAAATTATTTAATTATAATATAATAACATGAGATAAAAAGACATATATTACAAACAAAATATAACATGTTTATTGTAATCTCTTTCTTTTATTCAAAGTCTGAAGGGATTCAACACCTCTATCGATTATACAAATCCATTCATTTTGGTCTCATATAAAATACAAAACATAATCTACATTGGGACCACAGATAAATGAATGTGACGTACCACTGAAAGTATCATCTTCAACTGAATTTTAATTGGACCCTTCAGTATTTTTGGATAATAACAGAAAAATCACCCACTTTTGGTTTAGGGGATCTGGAACATAAAAAACATTTATAGCTTGTGATTCCATTATAAACTATTCATATTTATACCCTTCTTTACTAAAATAAACTTTCACAAATCCACATTCATCTATTTTAATACAACTTTTTTTATCAACCCATTTGCATTGAAAAATATTCAATTGGAATGTCGTATAATCGAACTCCCATATTATTTTGATAATTTCAATGTATGAAATATTTGTATAAATTGAATTTCTATCCTTACTACTAGAAACATGCATCGCTTTAGCAACTAGTGTATCTCCATAATTTTTCATGGTACTATCTTCATCACTTTCATATGTATAGAATGTATAACCATTAATTACATAACCACTATAAGATAATATATACACACATGGTCTTTTGGCTAGCCATCGAAGTGATTCTGAAATTGAGTTCGGATTTCGATCCAACTGAATAAAAATATGGTCATTAAACCATCCTATAAACTAGTGATTATGTGTATTTGATAACAATTTTTTTCCCTTGATGGATTCAACTGCCTATGAATTTATTTGTGAATTTCCATATATGGAGAAACCTCGCAACTGTTATGCAAAACATAATAGAGGGCCTACTCCCGATCTGTAATAATAATTGTCAGAACATCTCTTCCAGAAATTCACTCATCTTCAATGAATCCAGTGTGACAAGATTTCAGGAGACCAATGCTTTCCACATCAGTTAGGTATTTGGTACAAAATTCAATGGATTTCTCAAAAAATATATCACTCCACTATACAACCCTCTGTCTGACTTCAATTTTTGACATACCCATCCAAAATATTCATATACCATTCAACATGATACATCCATCTATAGTGCACAAGACCACAAAGATGAATATCTCTCACCAAGTGAATCATCAAATGAACCATCATATCAAAGAATGTTGGCCGGAAGAACATTTCTAATTCACATAATATGATGAAAATTTCTTTTTCCATAGCTGGAAATTTCAGCGGGTCTAAAAAATTGCTACCTATTGATTTGAGAAAGAAACAAAGTTTGGTTAATGTATGATGAAAATTATTGGGCAAAATGAAACGCAAAGCTATAGGAATTAGATCATGCATCAAAACAAGGAAGTCATGTGATTTCAAACCTTTTAACTTCAAATAATTCATTGAAACAATGTTCTTGATATTTTATGAATACCCCTCTAGAACCATACATCATTGAAGAAGTTGAAAAATTGATATCTCTCCTACCAAGAAAGAGTATAAGAAGATGGAGGAAGAAACATTCGATTTTCACCCATCACGGGAGCCAACTATTCTCGTATTCCTATATCAACCCTGATCAACCTTGCCTTAATTCCATCCTTTGTTTTGCCTGGGGAATTTAGAAATGTTCTGATAACACTGTCACATGCATTTTTTTCCACATGCATCACATCAAGAAAAGATCTGGTATACAAACAATTCCAGTGGTAATTCAAAAAAAACTGATCTCATTTTCCAACTAATTTTCATAAGGTTTTTCAAAAATAGATTCCCAAACAAAGTGTTCACATCTTTTACATTATCACACAGCTAATCACCTGTTAGTGGAGACGGTGCTGCGCATTGTTCTGAACTTCCATTGAATGATTCCATCCATGATCGGTACTTATGCCGATGAGGTAGAAATCTATGATGTCCTAGAATCACAGATTTCGATGAATGTTTCAACCTAATTGATTCTGTATCTTCTTCACACATGGGACACCCTTGATTGCATTTAATGCTATAGCCTGACAAATTTTCATAAGCAGGGAAATCATTTATTGTCCCATACAACATCGCTCTCAATGGGAAGTATTCACTTTTATAAGCATCATACAACATAACACCTAAATCCCAAAATAACTTCAAATCCTCGTTCAAAGGATCCAGATGAACATCAATATCTTTACTTGGTTGTTTTGGTCATTATATAAGCATAGATAACATGATGAATTTCTTCTTCATGCATAACCAGGGTGGCAAGGTATAATTTACCAACATAATAGGACATGTATTATGAGTGCTACTTTGAAATCCAAAAGGATTCACTCCATATATAGATAACGCAAGACAAAGGTTTATTGGGTCTTTTCCAAATTCAGGATACTCATGATCAATTTTCTTCTATTGAGGAGAGACGGTCGGATGACGTAATTTCCCATCTTTATTTCTTTTATCTGCATGGCATGACAATTGTCTTGTAGTTTCTTCACTTCCATATAGATACCTAAAAATTAGAATGATTGTAAAGTACCATACAACCTTCATATGATTAGATTTATCTTTATTTTTTCGAGAAGCACAAAACTTTGGGTATTCTGTAAATCATATGTTCTCCTTGTGAAAGAATATACAGTCTTCTGGTCAGGCATGTAGTCTTTAAGAAATCATACCCATCAATCTTAGAATTCATTTAGCTTCATATATCCGTCTTGGTAGCTCATTATCTACCGAGAGAATGTAATTCAAGAGAGAAAGTAGTTCCGTAAAACTGACATCACTCCATCTGTTGCCTGCTTTCAATTTATACAACACCCGTACAGCTGACAATGCTGTATATTTAGTGCAACCGGCATACAATGGCGTCTTTTCACAACTCTTCAACTTCTCAAACAATTTTGGGCAATCACAGAGTTCATCTTCAATTGTCTTTTTCATTTCCTCAATACGATCATCATCATCATTGACATCTATAATCACATCCTCCATTTGGTCATCATCATTATCCATATTTGTATTCAAATCTGATGATCCATAAAACAGAGTTTTATCCCAGCCATTACCTACATTTGCTTTTTCGCCATGTTTATTCCAACATTTATAACTCTGATCTATTCCATGAAAAATCAAATGTTCTTCCAACTCCTATACAGTTAGTAGTCTAGGAAACAACAACGTAAACACGGACAAAGGATTTGTGTAGGATCCTTTGTGTGATCCTTTGAAAACTTGATGAACACTTTCACTCTGTTCTCATACTCTATTGTCAAACAATTAGCATCCATCCAATCTTTATTCATTTCCATCCTATTTTAATCTCAAATATTAGTATTTATGGTTTATGTACACAACAATAGTCATCCAAATACAATAGAATACAACCACTTCCTTATAAAAATATAGATTAATAGGGCCTAACCATTTCCAATAAAGATTTGGAAATCAATAGAACCAGGATAGACCCCTATCAAAATCAACACAGATTATAAACACAAAGGGGTTTGTGGGGATAATCACTTGTGTCATAGATGTTAAAACTCACACGACATCATCCTCTATGGATCATCCTCCTCTATCAGGTCAACCCTTCTATGGTCAACTAGTCCATCTTTTTTATACCTCACCAACCTAAAATACATATGGATGAAAACCAGTAGCCAAATCTATAAGTAAATAAAGGATTCTCATAATCTCTAGAATATGGAATTCATTAAATATAATTACATTAGATTCATTATAGTTTCTTCAAATAACGCCAATCCAAACACAATAATAATCAAGAATGATACATCTAACACTTTTAGGTCTCTGCCCTACATTCAATATCCTCATGCGTAAATACCCATATATCCACACATACACATGTCAAAAACACATAAAAACCATATCCACATCAGAACCAAAGTACCAATATAGATTTCAATTAGGTTACTCGACTCAAGTGGTGGTGTGTGAGAAGTGATAAGAAAATATAAAAAGTATATAGTCACACATAAATCTCAAACTCCTTGATCCTGAGATGGCGTTAACCAAACTAAAAATAGATCATTAAGAACCACTCTCCCCTTTAGAATATCTAATAAATCATAAATATAGGTCAACATAAACTTTTTATTGATCATAAACTGATTGAGATTCTAGTAATAAACAGAAAAGTGAAGGGTTACAATGACCTTCTTGGTGAAAAGCACCAGTTCTTCCCAAGGCAACGAACTTGGTTAAATAAAAAATTTGGAAACCAGTTCATCCCACTGATTATTTAGTTCTATCAATTTAACTATATCTATATGGTATGATATAATACATATTGGTTTTTTACCCATCACAAATTTGATAGAGAACTCCACCTCCCTCTATAGTGGTAGACCAGAAAAATACTAAAGGAAATACTTTTGGAAATTCAATAGCTACTAGGGGATGTTCATTATAATAGGCTTCCTAATCCAGTTCAATAACATAAAATGATATCATCCCACTAAACTCTAGAAGAAGAGGTCTAGCTCGACTAGTACTCATGTATGATACTCTATGGAAAACATGGAATTCCCCATCAGGGGCAGTGAAGGACACCCACCGATGACAATAGTAAATCCAAGATTTATTAGAAACTAGTCAGTCCATTCTGAGAATAACATATAGGGGAATCATTTTAAGAACCAAAAATACTATTTTACACATTCCAAGCATCATAAGCACCTAAGGATATCACCACTTTCACATTTTTCACATTTTCACATGGATCCAATGATCTAAATCTCACACCAAAACCACTATTTTACACAAAAGGCCACTTTCCATTTCACATACACACTATAACAATTTAGAAACCCATTTCCCACCATTTTCAAAATTTATGAAACACATTTGGAAACATAACAAGAAGAGCACATCTGGAATCCAAAAATTTCCATGCGAAAATCCCCTTTCAAATTCATACTTTATAACATGTTTCAAATCACATTCACAATTCAAAGACACATATCGGGTTCAAAAAAATATAACATGAAAAAAAAATTAATTTCTCTTATAAAATCCATATTCAACAAATTCGAACCATTAATTCTCCTTGAAAAATCATTTCACACATTTCACACAAGACAAAAAATATATTTAAGAAACACCTCAACAAAGATAACATGAAACATAAAAACATTATTTCAGAAAGAAATATCTTAACATGTGGATCTCAAAACCTTTCAAAAACATATTTCGCACCAAAAAAGTTATCCATAGAACAGATTCATGAAACTATGAAAGAATATCAAAATCATCTAATAATGTAAAATCATTGAATCACTTACCACACACGTGGGAACTTCTAGAGGTAAAGGTACATAAAAGAAGGTGCATGGGAGGAGCTTCCAACCAATGAGAAATGGAGGAGTAGTGTTCGTGGGGAGTAGGGTCGAGAAAAGAAGAGGATTATTAAGGTTTTAGGGGAGGAGGATCATTCGAAGGGGTTCGAAGGGGAGGATTATGAGAAGGGCTTCTGGCAGAGGTCCGACAACGTGAAGATCGGGGGTGGCAGAGGTCCGGCAACATGAAGATCGGGCGCGGTGGTGGTACAGCAACGCGAAGATCGGGGACGGCTGAGGGGAGTCGCATGGTTACAGTACCGCGAGAGCTTTAGGTCGGGATAAACCGAGAACATTGTGTGACCGATTTTATAAAATATGGGACTATAGTTTTATCGGCGCCGAAAAAGAGCTGATAAAGGGACTTTTTATCAGCACTAAAAAAGCACTGATAATCCTTCCTGTATGAGCGCTAACATTTTAGCACTGATACTAGAATTCTTTATCAGAACTTTTCTAGGACTGATAAAGGGTTTCTTTATCAGCGCTTTTTTAGGACTAATAAAGGTTACCCTGTATCAGTGCTAAATTTTAGCACTGATAAAGATTCCCAGTAACACAGCTAAAATTTTAGCACCGATACAGGGTTTCTTTATAAGCAGTTTTTTCTTAGCACTGATATATGGTGGTGCTTCCCTTTCCCATTTTTTTATTAGTGCTGGAAGCATGTACCCCTCCTGGGTCACTATACTACATGAAAGACCACCTCACTTAGTCATTTAATATGATCAGATTTTGTACACCTGATCACAGGGGGGATAGATTCACGTGTCGTGGCCACTCTCTCTAGACTATGTCATTCATTAAGGTCAAATGGAACTATTGTTAACAAACCCATGTAATCCTAGATGTTTCGAATTCCAAAATCTATCATTTCACACAACCATCTCCTTTGATAACACTATATCATGACCCCCTCCCACCAAATATGCCACAATGAAGGGAGAGATGTTTGGACCAATTTGTGTATAAGGATGTATTTCATGTCAGTAGTTGTCAATGAAGATCAAAATGAAGGAGATCAAGAAGTAATCTAATGAAATGGAGGAATGGAAATTTACATGATTGTTGTACTGATCATAAGTTCAAATAACATGTGTCAAAGGTGACACATTATTTACAACACTGAAGAACGGTGAGGTATAATCCATCTAAGGATGATTGAATAATAATGGGGATTCTATAAAGACCATTAAATTCTTCATGATTTCATGAGAACCATACAAGAGACTTGTTGAAGAATAGAATCATATGATTTGCATGAAGTAGAGAATGACGGTTGATGAAGAAGACAATGCACTTCACAATGTATCAAAATATTATGATGCTAAATCTGATATATGAAAGTATATATATCCTGATAGTGGAGTTTGTGATTAAAGAAGAAGAGTTTTTGAAGATGAAAAATCACAAAAAAGAATCATTTTTGAGTTGTGTTTGTTGACAATGTAGAATTTTTTGTTGTGATTGTTGTCTAATCAAACAATAGTATACAAATTTGTTGAAAAAAGGGGATTTCATGGTGGCATGTGGAGTTCAAGGGTTGTGGTCAACGATCCATGTTTGATTCAAAAGCGTCGATAAAGGAATGGATGAGCTGGAAGTGGAACAAAAAGAGCAGATACAAGGTGGCGTCGTTTTCCTGTGTTTGCCAAAATATGGGAAAGGGATAAGGGCCGCGCATGTTTTGGGTTTGGTCGTGCAAGTGACTAGCATGGCAAAAGGAACTTGCGCACCGATTACTTGGAGGCTTGGGAACTTGCACGTCTGTTGTTTTTCAAGAACAGAACTTCAAAATATGGAAAAGGAAAGAGTGTCACGCAAGTATTGGTTTGTTCGGGCAAGTGAGTAGTGCGACAGAGGCAAGGGCAGTTGGAGTTGTGCGCCGAAACATGCCTACCAAGGGGAGTCTGGTGCTTCGCCGCATAGAGTGTCCAAATTCCGATAAATACTGGTCGACCCCTCCTCATTCTTTATGATCTCAACACTTAGAGAACATCAGACCTCCCGTCGCGCAGGTGTGCTGGTTGCGCAAGTGGTGTGTATGTCACGCAAGTGTAAGTTGCGCGAGAGTTGTTTGTTGCACGTCCAAGGTGTTTTATGCGAGAAAGGGATTGAGTCGCACATATTTGAAGTTTAATGTTTGAGTGTCGTGCAAGTGGTTTAGGTGAACTTGCGCGCCAGTTTGGAATTGCGCGTTGAGAATTGTATGTCATCTTGAGACTTGTGCACCGGTCTTGGGGAAGCGTGCTAGGTATTTCTGAAGCCCACTGGTCTTTTTGGAGCTGCACGAAAGTTGAAAGATTTCCCGATACCTTTGTTTTAATGTGAGATTGAAGAGGGAATCTAAATTATACACGCATGATCTCATGTATACCTGGAGAAATAGTTCTGATAATGCCAAGTAAGACGAGCATCATTTATTGAGCGATCACATTAGTGGTTGTGATTCAGGAAAACAAAGATAAGAGGATTTAGTGCGTTCATTAATTGCACTAAAGAAAAAGGATTGTAATGGAAAGAGCATCAACTTAGAACCCTTATGCAAGAAAAGTCACTCGATGAACCAGAGACAATGAAATTCATGTTTATCTAATAAAGAGACCTTCACGTCTATAAAATGAGTGGGACTTAACCAAAGGCAATGAACCATGGGGAGTCAACGGGAGTGAAACAAGGTACATAGTGAGATATCCCTAAACTTTTTTAAAGGCAATGAGACTAGGATAGAGTGACTATTCCTAACCCTTTGAAATCCACAGCTAGTGAAGATTAGTGGAATTTGATACGACCGGCAACTTGTCAGCGTATGCTCCATGGACATATCCCTTATTGGTAAACCATGTAAAATTATTTGTGTCACCTCTTGGAATGTGAATGTTTCATTACTGATCATATCCATCATACGGGTTTAACTAGTTCCTACCAACGTGGGAACAAGATCCTTGTTTTTTAAAGAAACTGTTGATTTCCTGATTCACGCCTCCCCTCTTAGGGTGTCCCGGGGTCATGCAAGATGGTTTTAGAAGGAGGTTCACGTGTGTTGGATACTCTATAGTAATTCTATTCAGAAGAAGATTTGAGTTTCTTTCCTAAAGTCAACATTGAAGTGTAGTCTTGTTGAAGATTCAGTCATTTCTGAGCAGAAGCCTTCATCTAGAAAGACCATGACAAACAGGAAAAAGAAATAGAAGAAGCAGTTGAAGAAGTCCCTCATGACTTATGAAGATACATTGTCTTGTTCTTCATTCTATTCCAATAATGATGAAATATCAGGCTTGGACAGTATCGAGCAGGTGGTCCAGGTTCCTACCATAAGAAAGGAAGACACTTCTATCTCAAGTGATCATGAGAAATTAATAAGTTATCTGCATGATATTCCAAAAGAAAGAGTTGCTACTGTTTTTAAAATATTTCAATGCATGCAGGTTTAGATCAACCAATTGGAAAGAGAAGCTGATAATTTGGAAAAGGGATTGGAAGGAAAAATTCTTGAATGCTTAAATATCACCAAAAAATTGAAGTCTTTGAAGAAAAAGAGGGATTCAATGAGACTCTGAAAGAAAATAACCATGCGCTTGAAGCTGAGCTGAAGAAGTGCACTGAAGTCAAGAGTTTTTGTTTGGAAGAAACTTCCAAGAGATTCAAGTAACTTGAATCTTTGTTATAAAACAATGTCAAGACTCATGAAGATGAGGTTGAATGATTGAAGAAGACTTGTGAAGAGAAGATGATCATGATTTAAGATCAGAAGATCAACCTCAATATTGAAAGTCAAAAATTGGAATCCAAATTGACAAGTCTTGAGAAGAGACATATTGAGACATCAAAAAATATTGAAATAGGTGATTCTTGTAATAAATTTTCATTGGTGGATTCTAAATCTGAAATACCTCCAACATGTGACAAAAATATTATGAAAACTCTTGATTATCCATCTCAAGAATCAGTTGATGCTGGTACTCAATGATCACTGGTGGATTATACTATCAAAACACACCCAACATGTGATAATAAGATCATTACTTCCCTCATTAATCTATCACAAGTAGCTATGAAAGTGAAGGTATCATCTATACAAACATGTACTATTGTTTCTAAATATGTTCCTCCAAAAAGTGTAGGTTGGAAGAAAAATTCTAAAAAAGTATGGGTGAGGAAAGAGGAGGATAAGAAACCTACTACTATGGCTGGGTTGGATGGAACGAAAAAGATGGAATATGGTTCCTCATATAGAGCACAAAAAATCAAGAAGATGGCCCAACAACCTCATATAGAATATATAAGGAAGAAAAGATTTTTCAGTCAATGCTGGTGCTGTAATAGATTTGGGCATTGTGAACTGGATTGTTGGTACAGTCCCTTAAATGAAAAATCACGAAGAAAGAATTTATCAAAGGGATGAAATACAGATAAGAAGCAACTTCTACAGGTCTAGAAGCATCATTTTACAGCAAACAGATTTGGAATTCTTGATAGTATCTTTGATGTATGCAACAATAATGGTCACAAGGTTGGTACATGCCCATATCAACATGCTTTCACTGTTTATAAGAAAAGAAGACCTCTGATGCCATCTAAGTATGATGCATGTTACTTGGGAAGAAATCATAAGAATATTGTTAACACACATTTCCCCAAGAAGATCTCAAGTAGGGAAGATGAGAAGACCCATGATTTTAGATCCATGAAATTGAAGGGTCATTCATCCATAAGAAAAACTAAGTGGGATGAAACTCAGATGAACCCATGTGGAAGATCCAAACCCTCGCAAACAGTTCTAAGTGACATATTGGTCATCTAGACAGATGAATTGAAAAGAACGAGGAAACTTGAAGATGAAAAGGCCAAGGATGGTGATAAAGGAAAAGAAAAAATGTTCACGTGATGAAGATAGAGTGTAGAAGAGATTGAAAACCAAGAGAAACACACGTTTCAAAGAAGGTCTATGTGAGAGATTCAATAAATATGGCCACATTGAAAAAGGTTGTCTAACTTTAATACCAGAGCAAGAAGTAGTCCTCAAAAAGAGTAACAATGCATCATTCAAAATGGTTATTAATTAGAATAATTCTCCATACCACGTAGAAAAAAATGGGAAGGGAACTATGCCACATCAACACATATCAGAACTTATGTTAAAATGTGTAGGAATGTAGAATGGAGTGAACAGAGGAACATGGCTGAGAAAAGAACCACAACCATGTAGCTCATGTTGATGAAGCATGTAGTAACCACCTTATTCCCTTAATCATTTGTGTATTGTATTTTTGCTAATAATGCAGGGAATTGGAGGTGAAGCATGCTCTCAGAGGGAGAACCAGAGAAGTAGTGAATGCTGTCAACTCTTGATATCACAGCTAATGAAGTTTCCATCCTTGTAATATTCTTAAATTGATATTAAAAGATTAAGATGATGAGGAGTCTTTCCCTTGGATGGGGGAAATGAATAAGCTTCCAAAATCATTGTTTCAATCAGTATCAACTCTGGCTGGTATTAAATGAAATTACGCTATTAATTTCTTGAAGAACGTGTCATTGGAGAAGGTATTTCATTTTTTAATATCTCAACCTAGGTTACTCAGAAAAAATATCATTCTATAAAGGGGGAGTAACTAAATTTATCAGTGACATAAGAAGAATGGAAGTACCCCAAGGCCACTTATCCTGCCAATTGCACATGAATGTTTTTGATTTATTTGCTGATGTGAGTGCAAGAGATGTAGGTTGATTATTCCTTATCACATTTTATTTCTTTAGCATGAAATGAAAGTGGTAAACCCTTGAAGACAAAATACATTTGTTCTCATCTCATGTGGTATCATGGTCTGTGAATAATGGAAAGCCTTGTTGTCTAAATCAAATCAACTTGTTTTCTACATCGAGCATTGCTCAAGTATACATTGAGTGAAATGATTAATGAAACATTTATTAAGTATAGATTGATACCCTCCCTACCATGATCTTTGTATTTATTGTCAATAAGGGGGAGAGAAAGTGAAATGAATGTTTGAGAAGAAAAGCTGATTGAATAGACGATTCTCATTTTGACATTGATGAATTTATTTTAAAAGATATGTAAGGTATTGAAAACAAAATACAAAGGGGTAGATTTTTGGGACCACTTTGTGTATAAGGTTGTTTTTATTGTCAATAGTTGTCAATGAAGATCTAAATGAATGAGATCAATAGGTACTCCAATGAAATAGATGAATGTAAATTTAGATGATTGTTATACTGATCAGAAGTTCAAAGAACTTGTGTCAAAGATGACATATTATTTACAATAGTGAAGAATGGTGAGGTATAATCCATCTGAGGATGATTGGAGAAGAATGGGGATTTTATAAAGACCATGAAATTCTTCATGATTTCATGAGAACCATGCAATAGACTTCTTGAAGAATATAATCATATGATTTCCATGATGTAGAGAATGATGGTTGACGAAGAAGACAATGTGCATGGGATTGGAATTTTGAGATGGAAATGAACTTCACAATGTATCCAAATATGATGATGCTAAAGATGATCTATCAAAGGATATATATCCCAATAGTGGAGTTTGTGATGAAAGAAGAAGAGTTTCTAAAGATGGAAAATCACAGAAAAGAATCATTTTTGAGTAGTGTTTTTTGACAAAGTGGACATCTGTGTTGTGATTGTTGACATAGAAAACAATGGAATACAAAGTTTGTGGAAAAGCGGATTTCATGGTGGCATGTCGAGTTCAAAGTTTGTGGTTAAAGATCCATGTTTGATTCAAGAACTTCAATAAAGGAATGGATGAGCTGGATGTGGAACAAAAAGAGGAGATACATGGTGGCATTGTTTTCTAGTGTTTCCCAAAATATGGGAATGGGATAAGGGTCGTCCAAGTTTTGGGTTTTGTCGCTCAAGTGACTAGCACGACAAAAAGAACTTGTGCACCGATTAATTGGAGGCTTGGGAACTTGCGCGTCTATTGTTTTTCATGATCAGAACTTCAAAATATGGAAAAGGAAAGAGGGGCACACAAGTATTGGTTTGGTCGCACAAGTGAGTAGCGCGACAGAGGCTAGGGCAGTTGGAGTTGTGCGCCAAAACATGTGTGCTGAGGGAATTCTTGTGCGTCGTTGTGTATGGAGCCCAAATTACTATAAATACAGGTCGACCCCTCCTCATTATGTACGATCTCAACACTTAGAGAAAATCAGAGCTCCCATCGTGCAGGTGTTCTGGTCACGCAAGTGGTGTGTAGGTCGCACAAGTGTAAGTTGTGCGGTAGTTGTTTGTTGTGCATCCAAGGTGTTTTATGTGAGAAAGGGATTGGGTCATGCATGTTTGAAGTTTAATGTGTGAGTGGCACGCAAGTGGTTGAGGTGAACATGCGTGCCAGTTTGTACTTGTGTGCTGAGACTTGCGCACCGTCTTGAGACTTGTGTTTCGGGATTGGGGAAGTGCGCCATTTATTACTGAAGCCCGCCAGTCTTTTTGGAGCTGTACGAAAGTTGAACGATTTCCTGATACCTTCGATGCACAATGATATTAAAGAGGAAATCTAAATGATACATTCATGTTCTCATGCATACATGGATAACTGATTCTGACAATGCCAAGTAAGATGAGCTTAATTTATTAAGAAATCACATAAATGGATGTGATTCCGGAAAACAAAGACAAGGGAATATAATGCGTTCAGTGATTGCACTAAATAAAAATGATTGTACTGAAAAGAGAATCAACTTATAACTCTGATGCAAGAAATGTCTCATGATGAACATGAGACAATGAACTTCATGTCTATCTGATGAAGAGAACTTCAGGTCTATAAACTGAGTGGGACTTCACCAAAGGAAGTGAGCCATGGGGTGTCAACGGGAGTGACCCGAGGGACGTAGTGAGCTATCCCTAATCATTTGTAAATGCAGTGAGCCTACCATAGAGTGACTATTCCCAAACCTTTGTAATCCACAACTAGTGAATATTAGTGGAATTTGGTACGACCGAAAACTTGTCAGTGTATTCTCCTTGGACGTAGCACTTAGTGGTGAACCAAGTAAAAATTTTTGTGTTGCCTCTTTGAATTTGAAAGTTTCATTACTGATCATATCCATCATACATATTTAACTAGTTCCCACCAATGTGGGAACAAGATCCTTGTTTTTAAAAGAAAATTTTAACACACTGATTCACACCTCCCCTCTCAGGGTGTCCCGGGGTCCTATAAGAGAGAGGTAATGACCCCCTAATTCCCTCATCCAACTGGCCCCATGTTTTCCTCTAGAACCATGGTTATAATAATCTCATAATATTATAGGAAATAAAATATATAAATGTAAAAAAATCATGGGATATAATAATAAATCACTAAAAAACTCCACAAAAATATAAAGGTAATCTGAAACCATCACAAAATGAAGGAATAAATAATGTTGAGACATATAAAATTAAAATATGTGAATACCAAAAAGTCATGTCAATAGTTGTAACAAAATCGAAAATTCATCCCATCTAGTAATATCAATCTCTTTCCCGAGCTTCCTCATAGAAACCTGAAGAAATTTTATAAACATAGGGTGAGTATAACTTGTATACTGAGTAGGGAAAAAACCAAGGCCTCAAGTGAACATATTAAATGAGAATGCTAAAGTTCCAATGAATAAAAGGAAAAAAAAGAACATATACAGTTAATTTAACCAAACCTTGTCTCACTGTGGCTCACCCACTAAATCAGACATCTAATATAATAATATATCATTGAGATCATAATAGAGAATGGTTTCCCACTACCTCTCCCCACTAATTTTATACTGTCACACCACAATGTTGAACGACCTATGCTCCCATTCCTTTAACATATATCACATCACATCACATCACATTCAGCTTGTATACACCTAGGCCGCACATCAAAACAAATCCCTCCCACAAAAACCTAGTCCAGACATCAAAACTAGACTAGGAGAAGTAGTGTACCATTAACATGAAGGACCTCAACCCCATTCTTACATACTACCACAATTTACCCCCATCATATGTCACAACACATCATATATTTCCCACATACATATGGGGAAAAAAATCAAATCTCACCCATAGAAACCTATTCCACACATCACATCTCATTTTTAGACACCTAGGACATATATTAAATAAACATTATTTAACCTATTATTTTGGGTGTGATCACAAAATAACATAGAAAGGGTCATCATATGAAAATTATTACAACACAAACAAGGATCCCAACATCCATTATTTTCCACATTATCAACCTTAATTTAGAATAGTATCAACAACATAGAACAAAGTAGTAAAAAATAAAATAACTCTCCATGCCCATAAGTTTTAGACATTCAAATTAATTATATGATTATGATGATCTTTATACTCTATCTAATGGTACGAAGAATCATGAGTATTCCACACATAGGATGTAAATGGGGGATAACAAGGATCCCCTCCCCTAAAGAATATTTACAATCTCACTATGCATTGTCGGGTGAAGAATAAACTTTTCAAAATCCACCACTACACAGGTAACTCATAGATCAAACTACACTGAAAAGAAATATAATTAAAACAAATTACACCCAAAACAAAAGTATATTTTTTATAGTGAATCACCTAGAGAATAACGAAAGATATCTATGTGGAAAGGATAATTGATCACCATGGATATAGGATACAATTATTTATAGAATAAAATTTTTTATTTCTATTAATATTTATGAATAAGATATATTTTATACATTAAAGTGGGTTCTTCTTCTGATAGTGTACTCAACACTCAACAATGGGTTTCTTGGAATGCTTATGTTGCACACAACTTTGAGGTATACTGAGAAATAATATAATGATATTATTATTTTAAATGGTAGTTAATTACTAGGTATTGTATTAAAGAGAATGAATAGAACTAACTAAAAATTGATTATATATGTTTTTTAAATGTATTTGCATTTATCAAATAAATTTTAGAGGCTTAAAATTAGAATGAATCTGATTTTAAGCATGAAATACTCAAATATTTTTAAAATATCGTTTTACCGCCATTTGATGGTGAACCCTTTTTAAATATAGTTTTTGTCTCATTTATATGTTCTATTTGATAAAATAACATTTTTATTTATAATTGGTAAATCAAAATTTACTTTGGATAAATTTTTGGTAATTTTATAATAAAGGTCATTTTTTAATCAATGGTGAAAAATACTGCATTTTTAAGTCAAAACTACCTTTTAATATAATCTATTTATATATTTAGGTTGTAATTTTAATTGGTTTTAAATTGTTATTGGATTATGTTTTTCTCATTTAATAAAATTAAATTTTTTTATTTTACATTTTAATTGGATATAAATGCATGTCAATCATTTGATAGAGTTTACTTCTTAAAAACCTGATTTTTTTGTTTGGAAAATAGGAATTAATTTTAAATTAATTTATGAAAAATCTGTGTTTTGAATTTGAAAACATGGATTCAATATTTGGAATCATAATTTACTAATTGTGTGAATGGATAACTTTTATTTTTTGGGCATTATGAATAGTAACTATAGTAATTATTTTTACTTCCCATTGTTAAATGGTAAATATGGTAAATAGGGGAAAGGAAAAAAATAATTTAATAAAATAAAACTACCCTAAAACGTGTCTTAAACCTATTTTATGAGATATAAAAAAACATGGGCATCCTTGTGTCTATTCTGGGACGTAATGGAGCCACTTTGGTGTGAAAATGAATTTTTATAAGAATTAATTAAAAAATTAATAGAAATATAACATAAACATGTATATTTTAATAATCAAATTCTATATAGAGTTATCTAACTGATATATTTGACTATAAATACTAATTATAAAGATAAAATTATTTCCTAAAACAATGTATTTTATTTATAATTTTTAGATTACAAATAAATAATTTTAATAATGACATAATGATAATGCAATGATTTCTTCATTAATAAAGGATTTGAACAAATGATATTATAAATATTAAATTAAATGAAATTTGGATATTTCTATACCATATAATAATTTTATGGATTATATTGAAATATTATCTTTGATATAATTCTTTTTTTATAGAATCATGTTTTTAGTAATTTTAAAAAAAGTCAATATTAATAGTGTTCAAAATTGACATAATTCATTACATTAAACCTAAAATATTTTATTAAATGATATTAAATTCCTAAATATATATTATTTATCCAAATGGTTAAGTTATGTCCACATATGGAATAAATGAATTTTTCTGGTTCGTTCGACATGATATGGTAATTACACTAACCCACAATGTGTAAATAAAATGATACCACTATAAGATTAAAAAAGGGTAAAATAAGGGTTAAACCAAAAATGTAATGATAAAAAAAGTATTCAAAACATGCCTTAAAATTATTTAATGATGGGTATTCTAAAAAAAATCATCTTTTCTTCAATCTAAATTATTTTTGGAAATTTTTTAATCAAAATTGAATTTAAAATAAATTTATATTTCTAGACTTTCCTAAAGTGCCCCTCTTCTCTCTTATAAAAGGCCACCACCTATACCCACATAAATCACCTCTAAATCCTACTGTCTTTTCCAAATTCAACAAAAATAATCTTCAAACATCTATCCATCACTCTTAGAAGCCTTACCATGGAAATAATAAAATTCAAAAAATCTTTTTGGCTCAAAAAAATACCCAATTTATAGGTAACATCTTCTCTCATGTTCCTTTCTGTTATTTTCATTCTCCACTACTTATGCTATTATTATTATTTGATTACATAAAAACACTCTTGTCCTCCATTTAATATAATTTTTTATGATAGGTATTCGAACTACACTTGCAAACACCTCCTTCTAATGGATACGAACATATTGTTTCTATGTGCGATGAACTACTACCTCACAAAACGATGATTGTTCAATTTTCCCCTACCACGCCTCCTGGTGTCCATGATGATGGAGATATAATTATATATTATATTTATTATATGTATATTGTCTCTATGATTATCTATTTTTATATATATCATTCCTTTATGATTTCCATAATGTGTAAATACGATAATTTCATTTGAGGAAGTGTTGACTACTGCCCCCTCAAAGTTATATGACTCATTTAGGCCATACATGGAACGTATAAAATATGAAATTAATGAACTTATGTAACACATATAACATATATATTTTTCTTTAATAATAATATACCTATGTATAATTTACTTTCCATTCCTTTAATATGAAAAATATATGAAAGTAGTATTCATGTGTATGTACGGTCTACCATCTCAATGAATGTTGAATTTAATTTATTATCTCAAATTTTATGTACTATTAAAAATAAATATATATTATTGATATTTTTGATATTTAAATCTTGAATAATATTCAGGAGATAATGGAATTTTTACCACAAGGACATTTTGTAGTTATAAGAAATTCATTTTTCACTCAAGTACCAAACGTCGACAAAACGACCTATATAAACATGAATAATTATATGATTTTTATAGCAAGGAAATAAGTGATATAAAAGGTATAATAAAATTTAAAAATTTTCTTATGAAATTAGAAATTAACTTAGGTTTATTATTCCGTAACATAATGAATGAACAAGATAAGTCGAATCCATGGTAAGGGACTTAATCTCAATATCCTTTCATTAAGGAATATTTCGATACAAAATTATTTTATATGGTGTATAATTATACCCTTTATATTTTAATTTAATTCAACAGTTTTCAAAATTAATATTTTTCTATGTTTTTTGTACTAAATGACAAAAGGAATGTTACATTTTAACGTATGTAGCGACAATGAAATTTCTTCCGATATAAGTATTATTTATTATTTTTCTTCCTTAACAAGTCTTAATGTTTTTAAAATGAAAAGAAATACCATATAAATTTTTCAAAAAATTATTTACTAAAAATGGTTTTGATAAATCATTGATTATTTCAATATCTTGAAATGATATATTATGATTGCAATGTGGAAATGTTATATTTCCTTTATGCTTGTTTTATATGTTATGATTATGTTATGGTTCTTGTGAATTGATTATGTATATGGGTGGTTTAATGATAAACTAAGGGCAGGTGATCCCATGATAGCTCTCCAATGCATTGGGTAACATAAAAAAGTTACAAGTTATGGTTTATCCAATAAGATTAATGTAATATACTATGATGGGTCTTCCAAACATATCTAAAATGTTTACTCCCTATGTAGTTGTGAAAGATACAATGTAATTATGTTATGGATGCCACAAGTTTTGTTTATAACTTATGATTTCTATAAGTTATTCATAAATCTTATCCTTTCGTAAGCTATGTTAATGATCTTATGTTTTATGAGTTAAAATTATTATTTTGTTGATTTTTATGTATTCATGGACTAATGTTTTCTTCCTATATTTTATATCCCTTACAAAGATTTTTATGCTCATACCATTTTTTTGAAATTTCTTTCACTAGGTATAAGGAAGTGTAAGTGAAATTAAGAATTTTAGAAGATTTATAGCATGTAAATAATTTTTTAATTATATATGGAGTTTTATTATTTTTCAAAAAATTAGATTGAGTAGAAGTGTCTACTTTGTAATATTTGAAATGTAATAGTTATATCCTAATTCTATAAACCTCTAAAAATAAAAAGATACTAAATGTTAAAGAAAGTAAATTCTTGATCAAAAATCAAGATTATGTAATGTTTAAGTTTTAGGCCTTATAGTTCATATCAGAGGTGTGTTTAGATAACATTATAATTTAAGATGTTGTTAATATAATATCCATAAATTATTTTTACTTTATGGTAAGATTGAAATGATATAGTATTTTAAGATTACTATGTTCCTTCTTCTAAGATATTTCTGTGTTTGGAATAGTTTTCCATATACAAAACAGGGCATCTATGATGGGACGAAATAAAGAGGAAAATAACCTACCAAATCATCAACCAAAAATGATCAGAATCAGAACTGAATAGTTTTCCTCAATGATGGATCAACAAACATAGGCTATAAATAGTGTTTGTATCCATTCACAAGATCATCTAGATTAACTAAAAAGGAACATGTTAGTTGTGGATCATTTCATAAGGTGGTATCCCTCATCATTCATAGGATCATCTAACCCTATTCTATCTAAATAGTTGATTATACCACTAGAAAATATTTTTTAGGTCATGGAGTATTCATAATGTCAAATTGTTGGTCTTGATTTTTACCATTCCGAAGGTGACTCTGATCAATGGTGGTCGACGGTTGAAAATATCAGAGATAGTGAGGAGATTGATTCTTTTTATTCGAATGAATTCAATGGTATATATCTTGGGAAATATCTTCTTATGGAGGTTCGACATTGGATAGAAAAAAATCATGGATTTGAGGATAGTGGATGGCTCAGTGGTTGCTTATTCAGAAATACTCACTCGACTGGCGTGGTATGCTCCAAATTTCATATGGGATCTTGATAGTAGAATAAATCATTTTTAATCTAGATTAAATACAATGTATCGACGGTAATTATCTTCATTAGATTTAAAAGGTTTTGAAAAACTTGTTTTATGTGAGAAGAAGGTTGAAATAGAGTTTTTCAATGATCAAGTGTTCTTTGAAAAACAACAGAATAAGAGGTCAAGGTGGAAGATAAAAGGAATGAACACATCAAAAAAGTATGATGGTAAAAAACATAAGTTTCCAATTAGTGAAAATTGTGCTAAAAAGCACACTGTGGAATTCCTTTGGAATTATGGTAAGTTCTTATGATGTGTTAAAATGGGACATAAGGCTCATAGTTACACTGAGAAATACTAGGGCAGTGGTAAGATAAAATTTTACTTATAGTCAGTAAAATGTTTTAAGAGCAATGAGATGGGTTATTGTGAAAATGAGTGTCGGAAGAATAAATAAAATTATGGTAAGAATCCATACTAGAAGTAGAAAGTGGTGGTGAAATCCTTTTCAAATACATCAGAAAATGTTTGGCCATCAAATGAAATAGTATCAGGTACATGTTATGTTTATTCAGATTATGTCAATGTGTGGTTTTATTCCGTGTCTACACATTATTTCATTTCTGAGAAAATTTCTAGTAAATTGGGAATTCCATCTCAAGATATGAATCTTGAACTTGTGGTAAAACACATGGGGGAAATGTTGAGGCAAAAAAATTATAAGAACCTTCATGTTCCTGTGTGTGGAAAGAATCAACCTACAGACTATAGTGTTTTTCCTTTAGTAGAGTTTGATGTTATTTTGGGTATAGATTGGATTTCAATTTATCATGATATGATTGAATATAGATTATAAGAGGTTTATTTTTAGAAAGAATTTTAGTTTCTAGACAATAATGAACCCTTAAATTTGATATCATATCAGGAAATTGAGAAACTAGTAAAATATTGAAAGGAATGATACCTTACACAAATTGTTGAAAGAAAGAGCTGTTTAGATTAATTATGTTCCACAGGTCAATGTGTATATTGATGTTTTTTCTAATGTGTTTCATGTTATAATACCTAACTGAGAATTTGAATTTACTACTGACTTAGATCCTATTGAAAATCCAATTTTCAAACCCACTTATTGAATGGATCATATTGTACTTTTAGAGTTAAGAAGATATTACAAAAGTTATTAGAAAAATCGTTCATTCTACCTAGAAAATCACCATGGGGTGACATGTCTTATTTGTTAAAAATAATGGCGGTTCAATGAGACATTTAATTGATTATAGATCCTAGAATAACATCACTATTAAGAACAACTATCCTTTTCCTCATATTGATAATTTTTTTATCATCTCTATGGAGCATAATATTTTTAGAAGATTGACATGAGGTCGGCGTACCATCAGTTGAAGTAAAAGAAGCATACATTCCCAAGGAAAATATTTGTACTAGATATGTCCTTTATGAATTTTTAGTTATTCCTTTTGAGTTAACCAATGCACCAATTGTATTCATGGATCTTATGAATAGAATTTTTTTGAGTTCTTGTTTCATTTTTTGGTTGTGTTTATTGATGATATTTTGGTATGTTTTAAAAGTAAAGAGGGGAATGAAATTCAATTAAGGTTTGTCTTGAATACACTTAAAGAAAAAAAATATATGGTAAATTCAGTATGTGTGAGTTTTAGTTAAAAAATATTTCATTCATTGGTCACATTTTCTCTAAATATGGAATAACTACTGATCCTCCTAAAACAAAAAAATTTCAAAAATGGCCAAGACCAAAAAATATAATTGAGATTTGTAGTTTTCTAAGTATAAGAGGTTATTACTAGAGGTTTGTTGAAATGTTTTCATGGTTATCTATACCACTGACTAGGTTGACATGAAAAAGTGTGAAGTTAATCAGGACAAAATAATATGATTAATGATTCAGGAATTGAAATGAAGATTGGTGAATGATCCTGTTTTGGATGTTCCTTCCAGAAATTGAAAATATTTAATCTATAGTGATTCTTCATTGAAAGGACTTGGTTGTGTCCTAATTTTGAATGATCTAGTAATTTCTTATGCTTCATGTCAGCTAAACACTTGTGAGTTAAATCATCCTACACATTATTTTGAATTAACTATTGTCGTTTTTGCATTAAAAATTTGGAGGCATCAATTTTATGGTGTATAGTGTGAAATATATACTGATAAAAAATGTTTGAAGTAAATATTAACTCATAAAAAATTAAACATGAGATAGAGGAGGTGGATAAAATTAACCAATGATTATGATTTCACGATCCATTACCATCTAGGAAATGTAAATAAAGTGGAAGATGCATTTAGTTGAAAGAGTAAAGTCATATTAACCATGCTATATTTAGAACAAGATGGTTTTGTCTTTGATTTGATCAATTTTGGACTGGATGTTATTAGTGCAGGGAATTCCACTAATTTGTTTTATGAGGCAGTGAAATGTTCTCTATCAAAAAGAATTACAAAACCACATAAATAATACAGTGAGTTGAAGAAAATTATAGAATTGGTCCTGAATGGTATGTTTCTTGAATTTAACATTGATAAAGGTTGTGTTTTCATGTTCGGAAAGAGATTATGTGTGCCTTGTGATTCACATTTTAGGAAATAGTTATTATGTGAAGCTTATAGATATCTGTTTTCAATTCATCCGGCAAGTACTATGTTGTATAGATATCTTCAGGAGTATTTTTTGGGATGGAATGAAAATGGATTTTGTTGACCTTACCCTGAGATGATTGATTTGTAAATAGGTTAAAGAAAAGTGGTAGTTACCAAAATGGATGATTTACCCATTACCATTACTAGAGAGGAAATGGGAAATTTTTTCCATGAATTTAGTAGTTCAATTACCAAATACTTGTCAAATTAACTATGAAAGTTGGTTTATTGTTGATCGATTAACTAAATCTGGTAATTTTATTCAATTCGAGATACTCTATCTCTAGATTTACTTTATCGATTTTATATTAAAGATATAGTTAGGTAACATGGAGTTACCCTCCAAATTGTATTCGATCGTGATCTCAGGTTCACATATAACTTTTGGGCGGGCCTTTAGATTTCGTTCGGTACTGAATTAAATTTTTGTATAACTTTTCATCCACAATCAGATGGGTTTCCAGAATGTCCAATTCATACTTTGTAATATATGATACATTTTTGTTAAAAATATTACCAGGGATGTTGGGACCAACATCTTTCTTTGGTATAGTTTTCTTATAATAATAGTTTTTATTCTAATATACAGATTGAACAATTTGAATCATTGAATGGAAAGAGGTGTCAAACTCAAGATTTTTTGTATAAAGTATTTGAAAGGATGTTGATGGGTCCAGAATTGATAGAAGATATGGCACAAAAAGTGTAGATTATTCAGAAGCACATGATAATAGCTCATAGCACACAGAAATGTTGTGTGGATAACTAGAAGAAGAATCTCTCTTTCTAGGGAGGTGATCATGCCTTTCTCAACATATATCAATAAAGAACTGTGATGGGTTCTGGTAATAAGGGAAATTTGGGTCCGAGATTCATTGGACCCTATAAAATTCGAGATAAAGATGGAATAGTTTCCTAAAGAGTGTCTTTACATCGATGTTTATCCTTAGTACACAATGTTTTTAGTGTTTCAATATTGATAAAGTATATGCTAAATCCGTCTCACGTTTTGTGTCTAAAGGTATTTCACTTGGAAGATAATAATTATTATGAGGAATAGTCAGTCTAGATTATTGACCATAAGGAGCCAGTTTTGCAAAAGAAGGTAATTCATTAATGAATGATTTTTTGGAAAAAAATATTTTTGAAGAGGAAACATTGAAATCTGAAAATTATTGGAGGAATAAATACCCACACTTATTTGATAAGTAAATAAAATTGTGGGGATGCAATTTCCTGAAGTGGGTAATGATGTAGGATCCCAGGTATTTATTGAATAGTACTTTTTCATTTCTATTAATATTTATGAATAAAATATTATTTTTACATTAAATGGGATTCTTTTTCTAATAGCTTAATCAAAAAGAAAAAAAGGTTTTCTTTCAAATCATAAGTTGCACACAACATTGAGTTATTTTGAAAAATAATATATTATTATTATTATTTTAACTGGCAGTTAAATCATAGACATTGTATTGATGGGAATGAATAAAACTAACTAAACTATGATCATACATGTTTGTTAAATGTATTAAAATTTATCCAATAAATTTTAGAGGCATAAAAGAAGAATGAATCTGGTTTTAAGCGTGATGTACCCTAATATTTTTAAAAATGTTGTTTTACTTCCTTTTGATGGAGAATGATTTTTAAATCTATTTTTTGTTAATTTTATGTTATCTATTTGAAAAAATAAAATTTTTCTTTAGAATTGGGACATAAAATTAACTTTGTATAACTTTTTTGTGATTTTTTAATAAACTTTTTTTCTAATGGATTGTGAAAAATGAAACATTTTTAAGTCAAAACTATCTTTTAATCTAATTTATTTATATATTTAGATTTTACTTTTAATTAGTTTTAATGTGTAATTGTATTATCCTTTTATAATTTAAAACAAATATTTTCATTGGATGTAATTTCAAAATTATATTGGTTACAACCACATGTCAATCTTTTGAGAAATTTTACTTCCCCAAAACCCCACTTTTTGGTTCTCACAAAAAGAATTAATATCAGAAGATTCCATATTTTTTATTTTGGGAAAATGGATTCCATATTTGGAATTAGAGGGTCAATTGTTTTTAATTGTTTCCTTTTTATTTTTGGACATTATGACTATTAACTTCATTAATTTTCTTATTTACCATGGTTAAATGGTAAATATGATAAATAATGGTAAAAAATAATTTAATAATATCAAACTACCCTAAAAATGTGTGAACCCTATTGTATGAGATATTTTAGCTCATGGGCATACTTGGGGTCGAGTTTGGGACCCCATGGAGCCACATGGGTGTGAAAATGACAATTTATAATAATTAATTTAAAGTAATAATAAATATAACAGAAACATGTTTCTTTTACAAAATAAATTTTAATATAGGGTTATATAAATAATATATTTGACTATAAATATTAATTTGAATTATAAAATTACTTCCTATATCATCATATTTTATTGATAACTTTTAGATATTAAATATATAATTTTAATTATGACACAATGAAGATGTATTGATTGCTTCATTAATAAAGGATTTACATAAATGATATTATAAATATTAAAATAAATTTAATTGGAATATTTTAATTCCATTCATGAATTTAATTCAAGATATTGACATATTATCTTTGAGTTAATGCCTTTGGTTTGAAGTAATTAGGTTATTATGAATTTGTAGAAAGGTCATGTCTGAATAGTGTCTAAAATTGACATAATTAATAACTTGAAATATAAAATAGTTTATTAAAACATATTAAATTTCAAAAAATATAATATTCTGCAAAATGGTGAAGACAAGACTAAATATTTCATAAATTACTATTTTTGGATCTTTTTATATGATATGGTAATTACATAAACCCACAATGTCTAAATAACATGATATCACTATAAGATTTAAAAAAGATAAGATAATGGTTAAACCAAAAGGATAAGGTTGAAAAGAATATTAACAAATTGTCAAAAAATTATAGGGTTATGTTTATTCAAACCAAAATCACCTTATCGTAGATTTAAATGAGATTTAAAACATTTTTAATAGAAATCTAATATTAATAAATTAATATTTCTATAATTCTGGAAGTGCCCCTCTTCCCTCTTATAAAAGGACCCCACATCTACCCACATAACTAGCATCTCAATCCCCTTGGATCATCCCAATTTTGCTAAAATAATATCCCAACATATATACATTCCTCCTAGAAGCCTTAACATGGGATGAAATAAACTCAAGAATGTCTTTCGCCTCAAATCAAAAAGATGTTACCTGATTTAGAGGTAACACCTTCTCCCAAGATCATCTCCTTTATTTTCATTCTCCCCTACCTATGATCTTCATTTTCATTAAATACATAAAAACACAATTATCATAAATATACAAGAATTGTTTTATGATAATTATTCGAACTACACTTACACACACCTCCATCTAATGGATACGAACATATTGTTTCTATGTACGACGAACTATTGCCTCATGAAAAGATGATTGTTCAATTTTCCTCTACCACCTCTCATGGTGGCCATTATGATGGAACTGTATTTAGGTATGTTATATTTTATATTTTTATTATCTTGAGGATTTTTTATTTTTTATTTACAAAATATCTAAACGCTTTCCATAATGTGTAAATATGATAATTTCATTTGAGGAAGTGCGAACTACTGCCCCTCAAAGTGATATGACTTGTTCATCCCATACATGGAATGTATAAAGTATGTAATTAATTAACTTATGTAACATATATAATATATATATTGTACTATAATTATAATATTCCTAGGTAATATTTATTTTTCATTCCTTTAATATGAAAAAGAAATGAAAGTAGCGTTCATGCGTACGTACAGTATACCGTCTCTATGAATGGTGCATTTCATTTATTTTTTAAAAATGTTATGTACTATTATAAATACATATATATACTTGATATATAATATATTTAAATCATTAATACAATTATGGAGATAAGGGAATTTTTACTAGTTGACAATATTTAATCAAAACAAGTTCAGTTTTGACTCAAGTACCGAACATCAACAAAATGACCGATATGAACTTGAATAATTGTATAATTGTTACAGAAAGGTAATAAGTGATATAAACTGAATTAGAAAATTTAAAAATATTCTTAAGAATATATAAATTAACTTAAGATTATTATTCAATACGATAAATAATGAACAATACTTAGTGGACCAAAGGTAAGGGACTTCGTCTCAATCTCCATTCATTGAGGAATATTTTGATACATTTTTCTTTTATATGGTTCAAAATGATACCTTTATTAGTTTAATTTAATTAAATGTATTTCAAAAGGAATATTTTCATAAGATTAATTTTTTTACTAAACTTATAATGTAAAGTTTCTTTTTAACATACGCGGTGACAATGACCTTTCTACCGTTGTGAACATTATCTGATATTTCTCTTCCATAACAAGTCATTATATTTTTAAAAGGAAAATAAATATTTTATACCCTTTGAACCTATTTTGGTATTGAACATTGTTTTGAGAAACCATTGATGATTTCAATATCTACAAATGATATATTGTGATTGCAATGTGAAAATTTAATCTTTTCTTTATTCTTGTTTTTTGGTTATGATTTTGTTATGGTTTTTGGGAATTGATTACATGTATTTGTGGTTCCATGGTAAAACAGGGGTGATCCCATGATATTTATCCAATGAATTGGGTAATGTGATAGAGTTAAATTTTAAGGTTTATCCTAAGAGATTTTGGGAATATACTATGTTGGGTATTTTTAATGTAATCATTAAGGTTACTCCCTATGTAGTTGTGAAAGGTACAAAGTACGTATGTTATAGATGCCACAAATTACAATTATGATTTATGATTCCTATGAGTTATTCATAAATATTTTGTTTTCATGAGGTATGTTAATAATATTGTGTTTTATGACTAAAATGTATGACTTCATTGAATTTTATGTATTTATGGACTAATGCTTTCTTCCATTTTTTTATATCCCATACTGAGATTTTTTTGCTCATCCTATATTTTTGAAAAAAAATCACTGGGTATAAGGAAGTGTAAGAAAAATGAATAATTCAAGCAGATTTACATCATTAAAACAATCCATGTTTTATTTAAGGAGTTTTATTATTGTGAAAGAATTGGATAGAGTAGAAGTGTTTACTTTTTAATATTTGAGATGTAATAGTTATAGTCTAATTGTCCAAAATTCTAGACCGTAAAAGATCCTCAATGTGAAAGAAAGTAAATTAGTGATCAAAAATCAAATATATGTAATGTTTAAGGTTGGGGACTTATATTTGGGATCATAGGTCAGTTTAGATAACTTTTGGTGTAAGTATTTTTTTAAAATAATATCCATAAATTATTTTTAATTTACGGTATGATTGAAATAATGTAGAATTTAAAGATTACCATGTTTCTGCATCTGATACATGTCTCTGTTTAGAATAGTTTTATGTAGAGGAAATAGGGCATCTGTGATGGGATGAAATCAAGAGAAGAAAATCCTACCAAATTAGAAACCATAAATGGTCGGAGTATGAATTTAACAGTTTGTTTTAGTGATGGTACAATTGAATAAGAATATAAATGGTGGTGGTATCCATTCAATAGATCTGCCAGATTAATGACAACGTATCATGTTAGTAGTGGAGTATTTCATGAGGCAACATCCCCCATCAATCATAGGATTATCTGAATCTATACTCTCTAAATAGTTGATTAAACCACTTGAAACGATTTTTGTTTTCATAGTGTGTTTGGAACATCAAACGGTTAGTCTTCTTGTTTACCATTTTGAAGGTGAATCTAATCAATAATGTTTTATGGTTAAAAATATCATGGATATTGAGGAGATTGATTCTCTTGGTTGGGATTCATTCAAAAGTATATTTCTTGAAAGATATTTCACTAAGGCGGTTCAACTTGGGATGGAAAAACAATTCTTGAAATTGTGGTAGGAGGATGAATCAGTGGTTTCTTATGAAGTAGAATTCACCCAACTAGAAATTTATTCCCAAAATTTCATATGGGATCTTGATAGTAAAATCAATAATTTTTACTCCGGATTAAATCAAAATTATCTAAGATAATTAGAATCTTGTGAGTTCAAAGGTTATGAAAAAACATGTTTGATGTACAGAGAATGTGGAAATGGAGTTTTATGATGATCATGTGTTCTTTCAAAAACAACAGAACAAGAGATATAGGAGGAAAATAAAAGGGAAGAACTCTTCAAAAAAGTATGATGGTAAGAAACTTATGTCTACAGTTTCAAAAAATTGTAGTAAAAATCACACTATGTAATTCCTTATGAATTCTGGTAAGTTCTCCTGATGTGGTAAAATGGGACATAAGTCTCATAATTTCACTTAAAAAGATCACAGTAGTGGTAGGATAAAATATGATTTATAATCAGTAAAATGTTTTATGTGAAATGAGATGGGTCATTATTCAAATTATTGTCTAACAATGAACTCAAAATATGGGAAGTATAGATAATACAAGAAAAAAGTGGTGGTGATATCCTTTGCAACTACTTCAGCAAATGTTGGTCTATCAAATGATGTAGTATTAGGTATATGGTTTGTTTATTCATATTATTCCAATGTGTTATTTGATTCTAGATCTACACATTCTATCATTTTTTAGAAATTTTCTAATAAATTGGGAATTCCAACTCAAGACATGAATCCTAAACTAGTGGTAAAAAGCCCATGGTGGAAATGTTGACACGAAATGAAATTATAAGAACCTTCCTGTCCTTTGGTGTTGAAAAAATATACCTACTAACCATATTTTTTTCCACTAGTAGAGTTTGATGTTATTTTGGGTATGGATTAGATTTTTTTTAACATTCTAAGATTGACTTCCGTGCTAAAGAGGTTTCTTTTTAGAGTGAATTTGAGTTTTTGTACAATAATGAACCGTTTCTTTTGGTAAAATATCAGGAATTTGAGAAACTAGTAAAATTTCGAAATGAAAGTTACCTTACACAGATTTTTAAAAAAAGGAACTATTTAGATTAATTATGTTACAGTGGTAAATTAGTATATTGATGTTTTTCCAATGTGATTCCTTATATAATACCTAATCGGGAAGATGAATTCACTGTTGAATTGGATCATGATGTTAAGACAATTTCAAACCCACTTAATCATATATCTAAAATAGAACTTTTAGATTTAAATAAGAAATTGCATGAGTTATTAGATAATGGATTCTTTTGAACAAGCACATCCCCAAGGGTTTCCCCAGTCTTATTTGTTAAAAAGAAAGATGTTTCAATGTGATATTGCATTGATTATAGAGCCTTGAATAACATCACTATAATGAAAAAGTATCATATTCTTCATATAGATGATTTGTTTGATCAACTCCAACGAGCATAGTGTGTTTTCGAAGATTGAATTGAGGTAGGGGTACCATCAGTTGAAAGAAAAGGAAGCATAAATTCTAAAGACCGCGTTTCATACTAGATATGGCCATTTTGAATTTATAGTTATCCCTTTTGGGATAACCAATTCACCCATTATATTCATGGATCATATGAATAGAATTTTTGGGGAGTTATTGGATAGGTTTTTAGTTGTGTTTGTTGATGATATTTTGGAATATTATAAAAGTAAATAGGAGCATGAAAGTCATTTAAGGGTTATCTTGCAAACATTAAAACAATAGAAACGGTATGGGAAATTTAGCATGTGTGATTTTTGATTAAAAAAATTTCATACCTTGGTCAAATATTTTCTAAATATGGAATATCTGCTGATCCTGCTAAAACCAATGTTGTTAAATAATGAACATGACACACAAATATAACTCAGATTTATAATTTTTTATATTTAGAAAATTATTACCAGAGGTTTGTTTAAAATTTTTCAGGGTTATCTATTCCGCTGACTAAGTAAACTCAAAACGGTGTTAATTTTATATGGACAAATTAATGTGATGAATGTTTTTAGGAATAAAAAAGAATATTGTTGAATGCTCCAATTTTGGAACCACCTTCTAGAAATGTTGAATTTTTAATCTATAGTGATGATTTGTTGAAAAGTCTTGGTTGTGTCTTAATGAGGAATGATCTGGTAATTTCTTATTCTTTATATATATTGAAAAATCACGAGTTAAATTACCCTACACTTGATTTGGAAATAGATGTTGTTGTTTTTTCATTAAAAATTTGGAGGCATCATTTGTATGGCATAATGTGTGAAATATATAATAATACTAAAAGTTTGAAGAATATATTAACTCAGATACAATTAAACATGATACATAGGATATGTCTATAATTAATCAAAGATTAAGATTTCATGATCCATTACAATCTGAGAAAGGAAAATTATATGATTTACACTTTGAGTCAAAATATAAATGTTATATGATATGTTTGAAAAAATATCCTTTTGTATTTGATTTGATGAATTTTGGATTTGAAGTTTTTGGTGTAGGTAATTCCTCTATTGTTTTAGGTCGCAGTGAAATCATCTCTATCAAACAGAATTAAGAAACCACAAAAAAGTGAGTGTTAAAAAAATGTAGAATTGGTTCAGAAGGGTAAGTTATCCAAATTTAACATCAATAAAGACTCTGTTTTGAGGTTTGTAATGATATTATGTGTGATTTTTGATTCAAAGTTGAGGAAATAGTTATTATTTGAAGCTCATAGTTCTCTTTTTTCAATTCATCCCCGCAGTACTACATTGAGTAGAGATATTTCAGAGTATTTCTGATGGGATGGAAAGAGAAGATATATTACTGACTTTACCTTGATATGTTTTATTTATCAACAGGTTAAAACAAAGTGGAAATTATGGAAAGGGCTGATTCACCCTTTTATAATTCTAGAGTGGAAATGAGAATCTGTTTACATGTATTTCTTATTGGTACTACCAAAGACTTATCAAGGTAATAATGCAAATTGGGTTATTGCTGATCGATTGACTAAATCTTCTCATTTTATTCCAATTCAAGATAATCTATCCATATATCAACTTTCTAGGTTTTATATTAAAGGTATAGTCAAGTTGCATGTAGTTCCTCTCCCTATTGTATCTAATCATGATCTCAGGTTCACTTTTATCTTTTGAAGGGGCCTTCAGAAGTCATTGGATACTGAATTAAATTTTAGTATAGCTTTTCATCCGCAATCAGATGGGTTGTTAGAGTGAATAATTCAGACCTTGGAATATATTTTGTGTTCTTATTCAATGGATTTCCAGGGAATTTGGTATCAACATCCTTTTTTGTTTGTGTTTTCTTACAATAATAGTTTTCATTCCAATATACAAATGGAACCATTTGAATCATTATTTGTAAATAGGTGTTGAACTCTATCTTTTTTGTTTTAAGTAGGTGGAAGAAACTTAATTGTACCATAATTGGTACAAGATATAGTAGAAAATGATTATTTAATTCAAAATCAAATGATAACAGCTTAGAGGAGGTAGAAAAGTTATACGGGTAACTGAACGAAGGATCTTTCTTTCAAGGTAGGTTATCATGTCTTTCTTAATGTTCATCCATGGAAAAGTGTGATGTGTTTTGGTAAGAAGGTAAAGTTGAGATTGAGATTTATTAGACCCTATGAAATCCTGGAGAAAGTAAGATTGGTTTCCTACATAGTGGATTTATTTCCATGTTTCATGTTTCAATGTTGAGAAAGTATATGTCAGATCCATCTCATTTTTGAGTCTTAAGGTAGTTCAGTTTGAAAAGAATCTTTCTTATGAGGAACATCCAGTCAATATTCTTAACCACATAGTTAAAGTGTAATAGAATAAATTCATTTATTAGGTAAACGTTTTGTGGATAATACTTATGACTGAAGAGGTGACATGGGAATCTAAAAATTATATGAGTAATAAATACCTCCACTTATTTGATAAGTAAATAAAACTGTGGGGACACAATTTCCAAAAGTGGTGAATTATGAAGGATATCATGTATTTATAGAATAATACCATTTAATTTCAATTGATATATATGAATAAGATATTATTTTTACATTAAAGTGGATTATTTTTATGATATCTTACTCAACACGCTACAACCGGATTCATTGAAATCTTACGTTGCACATAATATTGAGTTATATAATAAAATAATATAATATTATTATTATTCTAAATAGTAGTTAACGCCTAATCTTTGTATTCTTGGGAATGAACATAAAGAACTAAAATATCATTATACCTGTTTGTTAAATTTATTTTCATTTATCCAATAAATTTTAGAGGCTTAAAATAAGAATAAATCTGATTTTATACATGAAATAATCGCATATTTTTTAAAGGTTGTTACCACCTTTTGATGGGGAACCCTATTTAAATCTAGTTTTTTTTTCAGTTTTATATGTTCTATTTAAAAAACTAATATTTTTCTATAGATTTTTTACATCAAAATTTACTTTGGATAAATTTTTGGTATTTTTAAGATAACATTCATTTTTCAAGGAATATTGAAAATACAATATTTTTAAGTCAAAACCGCCTTTAATCTAATATATTTATATTGTTATATTATAATTTTACTTTATTTTAAAGTGTAATTGGAATATATTAATTCATTTAATCCAATTAAGGTTATCAAAGTAATTTCACATTTAAAATGGATATAAACACAAGTAAATATTTTGGTAAATTTTACTTTATAAAAACCTGCTTTTTGGTTCTGATAAGAGGAATTAATTTTAAATTAATTTCGATAAATTCTATGTTTATAACTTGGGAATAAAATATTCCATATTTCTAATTATTGTGTCAATATTTTTTGTAGGGGTACGTTCTTTTGACATTATAAATAGTAACATCAGAAATTTTTTAATTTACCATGGTGAAGGGTAAATCTGGTAAATAATGGAAAAATTATAATAATTTATTAATATAAAACTTCCCTAAAACGTTTATAAACACTATTGGATGAAATATTTATTATCTCGGGAATCCAAGGGTCCATTTTGGGACCCCATGAAGCGACCTGGGTGTGAAAATGACATTTTATAATAATTGATTTAAAGTAAGGAGAAATATGACATAAACATGTATCATTTACTAAAACAATTTTAATATAGGTTTATATGACTGATATATTTTACTATAAATAGTCATCAGAATGATAAAATTATTTCCTATATCTTGGTATTATATTAATAATTTTTAGATATTAAATAAATAATTTTAATTAAGACACAATGATGATGCCATGATTTCTTCATTACTAAAGAATTCAAATAATTGATATTATAAATATTAAAATAAATTTACTTTGAATATTTTGATTCCATACATGGATATTTTTGATGATATTGAAATATTATCTCTGAGTTAATTCCTTTGGTTTGATGAAATCAAGATCTTATTAATTTTTTAAAAATTCAAGTATGAATAGCATCCAAAATTGACATAATTCATAACTTAAAACAAAAAATAGTTTATTAAATGATATTAAATTCCTAAAAATTTAAGATTAATAAAAATGGTTAATAAAATTAAAAATATGTCATAAATGACTATTTTATGTGTATTTTTATTTGATATAGTAATTCCATTAACCCACAATGAGAAATAACCTAATATAACTATATGATTTAAAAATGGTAAAATAAGGGCTAAATAAAAAGGATAAGGATAAAAAATATTCAAAACATGTAAAACATTTACTATATGATAGGTAATAGAAGAAAAATCATCTTATCTTATAATTGCATGAGTTTTGGAACATTTTTAATTTAAATTGAATTTATAATAAATTTATATTTCTAGACTTTCTTAAAGTTCCCCTCTTCCCTCTTATAAATGGGCACCACCTCTACCCACATAAATAACCTCTCAATCACTTTGTATCATCCAAATTATACTAAAATAATATCCCAACATCCCTCCCTTTATTCTAGAATCCTTACCTTGGGAAGAAGGCAATTCAAGAAATCCTTTTCGCTCATATAAAAAAAGAAGTTACCTGATTTAGAGGTAACATCTTCTATCAAGTTCCTTTCTTTATTTTCCCTCTCCAATCCCAATTCTCTTCTTATTCTTTGGATGTATAAAAACAATGGTATACTCAATATACTAGAACTTTTTTAAGATAATTATTTCAACTACACTTATACAGACCTCTATCTAATAGATACGAACATAGTGTTTCTGTGTACGACGAACTACTGCCTCACAAAATGATGATTTTTGATTTTTCCCCTACCACATATAATGGTGTCCATTATGATGGACGTTTATTTATATAATAAATATATTATATTTATATTTTAATTATTCTTATTTATGTTTTATTTACATCATACCTTTAATCTTTACATGATGTGTAAATATGATAATTTCATTTGGGGAAGTGTTGACTACCACCACCTCAATGTGAAATGACCCATTCATGCCATACATAGAATGTATAAAAAATGAAATTAATGAAATTATTTAACATATATAACATATATATTTTATAGGAATTATAATATACCTATCCATAGTTTATTTTTCATTCCTTTAATATGAAAAAAATGAAAGTATCATTCATGCGTACATACGGTCTACCATCTCCAAAAATGGTGCATTTCATTTCATATCTCCAAATGTTATATACTTTTATAATTACATTTATATATATATGCTGGATATATATGATATTTAAATGATTAATAATAATATATAGACAATGGACTTTTGACCACATGGACAATTTGTAATTATAACAAGTTCATTTTTGACTCAAGTACCGAACATCGACAAAACGAATGATATAAACTTGATTAATTATATGATTATTACATAAATGTAAACAATTATATAAAAGAAATGATAAACTTTAAAAAAATTATGAAATTATAAATTAACTTAATTGTATTATTTAGGTAGACAAATAACGAACAAAACAAGTTGGAACCAAGGTAAGGGACTACATCTCAATCTGATTTCATTGAGACATATTTAGATACAAAATTATTTCATATGGTGTGTAATTATAAATTTTTATTATTTTAATATATTTCAATGGTTTTCAAAATTATTATTTTTCTATAAAGCATTTTACCAAATAAGAAAAGGAATGTTTCTTTTTAACGTATGCGATGACAATGATCTTCTCGCCACGGTGAGAATTATTTAATATTTGGCTTCCTTAAGAAGTCGTAATGTTTTTTAATGGAAAATAAATACCATATTCCCTTTTTACATATTTTGGTATTGATAATGGTTTTTGGGAAACAATTGATTATTTCAATATCTTTAAATGATATATTGTGACTGCGATTTGGAAATGTTATCTTTCTTTTATGCTAGTTTTATGTGTTATGATTATGTTATGGTTCTTGGGAATTGCTTACGCATATAGGTGGTTCCATGATAAACTGAGGGAGGGTGAGCCCATGATGTCTCTCCAATGAATTAGGTAACATGAAGGAGGAAAATTTTAATGTTTCTCTTATGATATTTAGGGAATATAGTAGTATGGGAATTCCAAACGTAACCATGAATGTCACTCCCAATGTAGCTGTGAAATCTAAAAAGTAAGTATGTTATGGATGCCAAAAGTTATCTTTTTTATTTATGATTTCTATGCGTTATTCATAAATATTATGTTTTCATGATTTATGTTAGAGATATTATGTTTTATGAGTGAAAAATATGATTTCATTGATTGGTATGTATTCCTAGACTAATGTTTTCTTTCCTTGATTTATAGCCCTTAATAAGCTTTTTATGATCATCCCATGTTTTTGAAATGTTTTTCACCAGGTATAAGGATGGGAAAGAGAAAGGAATAATTCAAGAACATTAATATAATGTAAATAATTATTTTACTATCTAAGGAGTTTTATTTTTTTGCAAAAATTGGATATAGTAGAAGTATCTACTTTATAATATTTGAGATGTACCAGTTATGGCCTAATTCTCTAAAACTATAAACATGAAAGGATCCTCAACGTTAAAGAAAGTAAATTCTTCATAAAAAATAATGATTATAAAATGTTTAATGTTGGGGCCATAAATTTGGTATTATAGGTCGGTTTAGATAACTTTAGGAGTTAAGTTATTGTTAATATAATATCTATAAATTATTTATACATTATGGTAACATTGAAATGATATAGAATTTAAATATTACCATGTTTCTTTTTCTAAGATATGTACATGTTCATACTGGTTTTCCATAGATAAAATAGGGCACATATGATGGAATGACAACAAGTGGAAAAAAACCTACCAAATTAAAAACATAATATGGTCAAAATCAGTACTAAACAGTTTTTTGAAGTGATGAAACAGTGGACTCAAGATAAACATTGTGGGGGTATCCATTCACAATATCATCCATATTAACCAAAAAGAAACATGTCGTTAGTGTAGCATTTTAGGAGGAAATATCCCCCATCATTTAGAGGAATATTTGACCTTGTTCGATCTAATAGGTGTATTAAATCATTGGAAATTATTTTCATTTTCATGGTGTGTTCCTAACATCAAAAGGTTAGTCCTGTTGTTTACCATTTTTTGGTGAATTTGATCAATGGTGGTCGATGGTTAAAAATATCAGTGATTTTTAGGAGATTGATTCTCATTATTAGGATTCATTCAAAGGTATATTTCATGTGAAATATTTTCCTAATGTGGTTTGACTTATGATGGAAAACAGATTCTTGGAATTGAGGCAGGAGGATGACTCAGTGGCTGCTTATGAAGTAAAATTCATTCGAATAGAAAGATATGCTCCAAATTTCATATTGGATATTGATAGTAAAATCAATCATTTTTTCTCATTATTGAAGACAATGTATCTAACGTAATTGTATTCTTCTAGGAACAAAAGTTTTAGAAAAACATGTTTGATGTGTGGAGAATGTGGAAATGGAGTTTTCCAATAATCTGGTGTTCTTTAACAAACAACATAATAAGAGGTCAAGGTAGCAGATGAAAGGAAAAAACTCTTCAAAAAAGTTATATGGTAAGAAACATACGTTTATAGTCTATGAAAATTATAGTAAAAAGAACACTGATGAATTCCTTTTGAATTATGGTAAGTTCTCCATATGTGTTAAAATGGGGCATAAGGCTCATAATTTAACTAAAAAAGATCATTGTAGTGGTAAGATAAAATTTGATTTAATGTTGGTAAAATGTTTGAAGAGTAATGAGATGGATCATTATGAAAATGAGTGTCTGATAACGAACTCAAATGATGAGAAGCCTCCATACTACCAGAAGAAAGGGGAGGTGAAATCAAATGAAACAAATTCCAAAAATGTTGGGGAATCAAATGAAGTAGTATTAGGTATATTGTTTGTTTATTTAGATTATTCCAATGTGTATTTTGATTCTGGGTCTACAAATTCTTTCATTTCGGAGAAATTTTCAACTAAATTGGGAATTGCATCTCAAGAAATGAATCGTGAACTTGTGGTAAAAACACATGGGGGAAATGTTGAGATAAAAAGAAATAATAATAGCATTTATGTCCTTGTGTGTGGAGAAAATATACATGAAAACCATAATTTTTTGTCTCTAGCAGAGTTTTATTTTATTTTTGTTATGCATTGGATCTCTATTTAAAATGCTAATATTGACTGGAGAGCTAATGGGGTTTTTTCAGAATTAATTTTAGTGTGTGCACAACAATGAACCCTTAAATTATATAACATATCATGATGTTGTGAAACTGGTAAATTATGGAAATGAATTTACATTAAACATATTATTGAAAACAAAGGACCTGTTTAGATTAATGATTTGGTAGTGGTCAATGAGTATATTGATATTTTCTCGACACATTTCCTATTATAATACCTAATCGGGAAGTTAAATGTACTGTTGACTTTGATCCTGATGCTAATCCAAATTCAAAACCCCCTTATCAAATAGATAAAATTGATCTTTTAGATTTAAATAATCAACAACATGAGTTATTGGATAGTTGTTTCACTTAACCTAGCACATCACCAGGTCTTTTCCTTTTTATACTTTTAAATAGATAGATGGTTCAATGCAACTTTTCATTAACATCAATATTAAGAATAACTATCCTTTGCCTCATATCGATTATTTGTTTGATCTGTTCCAGGGAACATAGTATTTTTGAAGATTGAGTTAAATTTGGGGTACCATCAGTTGAAAGTAAAATAAGTAGACATTTTGAATACTACATTTCGTAAAAGATTTTTCCATTATGAATTTGTAGTTATGACATTTGGGTTAACCAATACACCAAATCTATTCATGGAACTTATGAAGAGATTTTTCTATGAGTTTCTAGATATGTTATTGGTTGGGTTTATTAATGATATTTTCGTATATTTTAAAACTAAATTGGAGAATGAAATTCATTTAATGGTTTTCTTGGAAACATTAAAAGAAATGAAATTGTATGAGATATTCAGAAAGGGTGTGTTTTGGTTTCAAAGAATTTCATTTCGTGGGCACATTGTTTCAAAATAAGGAATAACTATTGATCCTACAAAAACAAAAGTTGTTGAATAATGGAAAATACCCACAAATATAATAAATAGTATTAGTTTTCTTAGTTTATTACATTATTACTAGAGGTTTTCTGAAACTCTTTCATGGTTATCTAGCCCACTGACTATGTTAACTTGTAATGGTGTTAAGTTCATGTTGACAAAATAATGTGATGAATGTTTTCAGGAATTGAAAAGAATATTGGTGAATTATCTAGTTTAGGCACTGTCTTCCATAAATGGCGAATTTTTAATATATATTGATGATTAATTAAAATTACATGGTTGTGTCCTAATGCATAATGATCTGGTAATAACTTATGCTTCACGTCAGTAGAAAACTCTTGAGTTAAACTACCCTATACAGGATTTGGAATTAGTTGTTGTTGTTTTTTAATTAAAAATTTGGTGGAATAATTTGTATGAGTAAAGTGTGAAATATATATTGATCCTAAAATTTTTAGGTATATATTCATATAGAAATAATTAAATGTGAGACAGAGGAGATGGATATAATTAATCAAATATAACGATTGCATGATCTACTACCATCTGGGAAAGGAATATAAAGTGGTAGATGCTTTGAGTCAAAATAGTAATGTTGTATTAACCATGATATGTTTGGAACTAGATCCTTTTTCCTATGATTTGAATAATTTTAGATTTGAATTTTTTGTTTCAGATAATTATTCTATTTTGTTTGAGGTGGCATTAGAATCATCTCTATCAGATAGAATTAAGAAAGCACATAAAGAAGATAGTGAGTTGTAGAAAAATTATGAATTGGTTCAGAAGGGTAAGTTACCTGAATTTAACATTGATTAAGACTGTGTTTTGTGGTTTGGAAATATATTATGTGTTCCTTGTGATTCATATTAGAAAAAAATAGTTACTATGTGAAGCTTATTGTTCTCCATTTCAATTCATCCAGGATGTAATAAGTTGTTTATAGATCATTAGGAGTATTTTTGGTGGGATGGAATTAAAATTGATATTTCTAAATTTACCTTAATATTTGTTATCTGTCAACAAGTTAAAAAAGAGTGGAAATTACTGAAAGGGATGGTTTACCATTTTCTAGGACTAGAGTGGAAATAGGGATGTGTTTAGATGGATTTTTTAGTGGGATTACCAAATAATTTTTTAGGTAACAATTTTATTTGGGTTATTCTGAATCGATTGACTAAATCTGCTCATTTTATTTCTATTTAAGATAATCTATCCCTAGATCAACCTTCTCGATTTTATATTAAATAGATAGTCATTTTACATGGATTTACTATCTCTATTGTATCTGTTCGTGATCCTATGTTCACTTAAAACTTTTCTAAGGGCCTTCATATGTCGTTGGGTTCAAAATTAAATTTTAGAATAACTTTTCATCCACAGTCAGATGGGCTGTCAGAAAGAACAATTCATACATTGGAATATTTGTTTTGTTCTTGTTCAATAGATTACCAAGGAAGGTAATACAAAAATCTTTCTCTGGTAGAGTGTTTTTATAATAATATTTTTCATTCCAATATACAAATTATGGAATTTGAATCATTATATGGAAAGTTTTGTGGAACTCTTTATTTTTTTATAAAGTATGTGAAAGGATGTTGATTGGATCAAAATTGGTAGAAGAGAAGGTATAAAAATTTTAGTTGATTCAGAAGCACATTAGAAAATCTTAGAGAAGGCAAAAAATTTATGCAGATAATCAGAGGAAGGATCATTCTTTAGAGGTGGTTGATCATGTCTTTTTTAGAGTTTTTATATGGAAAAGTGTTATGGGTTTTGGTAAGAAGGAATAACTAAGTCCAGGATTAATTAGACCCTATTAAATCCTAGAGAAAGATGGATATGTTTCCTACAAAGAGGCGTTAAATCTATATTTATCCCTATTACACAATGGTTTTCATGTTTAGATGTTGCGAAAGTATATACTATATCCATCTCATGTTTTGAGTCTTGAGGTAGTTCAGTTGGAAGTAAATCATTCTGTTGAGGAACAACCATTCTAGATTCTTGACCGAAGAAAGAATGTTTTGTGAAATATGGTAAATCATTAGGTAATTGTTTTTTGGAAAACCATATGTTTTAAGATGCAACATTGGAATCTAAAATTTTTATGATGAATAAATACCCCCACTTATTTGATAAGTAAACAAAGTTGTGGGGACGCAATTTCCAAAAGGGTGGAATGATGTAGGATCCTATGTATTTATAGAACACTAATTTTTTTTCAATTAATGTTTTTGAATAAGTTATTATTTTTATATTAAATGGTATTCCTTATTTGATAGATTACTCAACACACAAATACGGGTATCTTTGAAATATTATGTTGCACCCAACGTTGAGTTATACCGAAAAATAAAATAATAAAAATATTATTTTAATTGGTAATTAAGGTCTTGCCATTGTATTGTTCAGAATGAATATAACAAAATAAAATATAATTATACATTTTTTTAAATTTCTTTTCATTTATTCAATAAAGTTTAGAAGGTTAAAATAAAAATGAATCTAATTTTAAGCAAGAAATAATCTAATATATTGAAAAGATTATTTTACCGATATTTGATGGAGAACCCTTTCTAAATCTAGCTTTTTCTAATTCTATATGATCTATTTTAAAAAGTAAATTTCTTCTTTAGAATCGGTACATCAATATTTTATTTGTATAAATCATTGGCAATTTTAAGAAAATGGTCAATTTTTAACGAATAGTGAAAAATATAGCCTTTTTAATTGAAAACTGCCTTTAATATAATTTATTTATATTTTTATATATTAATTTTAATTAGTTGTGAAGTTTAATTGGATTATATTTTTTATTTAATCAAATTATGGTGATTTTATGTAATTTCCCATTTAAATTTAATATAAACACAAGTCAATCTTATGAAAAAATTTACTTCTTAAAAACCCGCATTTTGGATCTAACAACAGGAATTAATTATAAATTAATTCCTCAAAAAACATTTTTTTTATTTGGAAAAATGGATTCCATATTTGGAATTATAAGTTCCATATTTTTTTAATGCGTACCTTTTATTTTTGTACATTATGAATTGTAACTTCAATAATTTTTTTAATTAACATGGTTAATGAGTAAATATGGTAAATAATGGTCATAAAATAATAATTTTATAATATAAATCTACCCAAAAACGTTAATTAACCATATTGGGTGAGATATATCTGATCATATCCATCCTTGGGTTGATTTTGGGACCACATGGAGTGACTAGGTTGAGAAAATGACATTTTATGTGAATTAATTTAAATAAAAGAGAAATGTAACATAAACATCTATCTTTTACTAAACTAATTTTAATATACGGTTATATAAATGATAACTTCTTCTATAAATATTAATTATAATTATAAAATTACTTCCTAAATCATGGTATTTAATTTATAATTTTTTACATTGAATAAATAATTTTAATTATGACACAATCATGATGTACTGGTTGCTTTATTAATAAAGGATTCACATAAATGATATTATAAATATTAAAATAAATGTAATTTGAATCTTTTTATGCCATACATTAATTTTCTAGATGATATTTACATATTATCTTTGATTTAATTCCATTTTATTGAAGTAATATAATTTTTATTAATTTTTAAAAAGGTTAAGTAGGAATAGTGTCCAAATTTGACATAATTCATAACATAAAACATAAAATTGTTTATTAAATGATATTAAATTAATAAAAATATAATATTCGACCAAATGGTTAATAAAAGTCCAAATATGTAATAAATTACTATTTCTTGGGCTTTTTTATATGATATGTTAATTACATTAACCCACAATGTGTAAATAACATGATATAACTATAAGATTAAAAAAGGTAAAATAATTGATAAACCAAAAAGATAAGGATAAAACAATATTAAAAACATTTAAAACAAATATTTGATGATTTTTGTTCAAACAAAAATCATTATATATTAAAATTAAAAAAAATTTGGACCATTTTTAATTAAAATTGAATTTATAATAAGTTAACATTTCTAGACATTCCTAAAGTGACCTTCTACCCTCTTATAAAAAGGTTATAACCTCTACCCACATAACTAACCTCTTAATACCCTTAGATCATCCAAATTGTAATAAAAATAATCTCACAATATCCCTACCTTCCTCTAATAATCCTAACTTTTGGAAGAAGGTAATTCAAGAAATCCTTTTGGCTCAAATGAAAATGAAGTTACCCGATTTAGAGGTAACATCTTCTCCCAAGTTCCATTCATTTATTTTCCTTTTCTACTCCATAAGATCTTATGATTCATTGAATACATTAAAAAACTATCATCCTAAATATACTATAATTTTTTTATGATATTTATTCAAACTACACTTGCACACACCTCCATCTAATTGATATGAACATACTGTTTCTTGTGTACGATGAACAACTACCTCTCGAAATGATGATTGTTCAATTTTACCCTACCACCTTTAATGGTGGCCATTATGATGGAACTATATTTATATATTATATTTATATTTTCTCTATTATTCTTTTTTATTTATTTACTGCATACCATTATTCTTTTCATAATGTATAAATACAATAAATTCAATGGAGGAAGTGTGGACTACTGCCCCCTCAAAGTGATATTACTCGTTCATTCCATACATTGAACGTATAAAGTTTGTAATTAATTACCTTATGTCATATATATATATATAACATATAATGGAATTATAATATACTTATGTGTCATTTATGTTTCATTCCTTTAATATGAAAAATAAATTAAAGTAGTGTTCATGCGTACGTACAGTCTACCGTCTCCATGAACGGTGCATTTCATTTCTTATCTCTAGATATTGTGTAATATTATAAATACATATATATACAAGATATATATGATATTTAAATCACTAATACTATTTTAGAGATAATTCACTTTTGACCACATAGAAAATTTGTAATTATAACAAGTTCAATTTTTTCACATCTACCGAACAACAACAAAACAACCGATATGAACTTGAATAATTATATGATTATTATATAAATGTACTAAGTGATATAAAAAGAATAAGGAACATTAATAAGGTTATTAAGAAATTTTAAATTCACCTAATTTTCTTATTCATGAAGATAAAGAATGAAAAATACAGTCGGACCGAGGGTAATAGACTTCTTCTCAATCTATTTTCATTGAGGCATATATTGATACAACCTTATTTTATAAAGTGTATAATTATTTTTTTTCTTTTAAATTAATTCAATGGGTTTCAAAAGAAATCTTTTTATGTGAACCATTTTACTAAACTACAAAGGGAATGATTCTTTTTAACTTACCCGGTGACATAGATCTTTCCAACATTGTGATCATTATTTGATATTTGGATTTCTTATCAAGTCGTAATGTTTTTAAGAAGAAAATATATATGATATACCAATTTTACTTATTTTTGTTTTGAAAATGGATTTGATAAAGAATTGATGATTTCAATATCTTGAAATGATATATTTTTATTTCAATTTGGAAATGTTATCTTTCTTTTATGCTTTTTTATGTGTTATGGTTATGTTATGACCCAAGGGAATTTATTATGTATGTGGGTGGATCCATGACAATCAAAGGGTGGGTAATCTCATGATATCTCTCAAATGAATTTTTCAACGTGATGGAGGTAAATGTTATGGTTTCTCCTATGATATTAAGGGAATATACTATAATGTGTATTCCAAACGTAACCATGAAGTTTAATCACTACGTATATGTGAATGTTACCAAGTAAGTATATTATGGATGCCATAGGTTACCTTTATGATTTATGATTTCTATGAGTTATTAATAAATCTTATGTTTTCATGAGTTATGTTAAATATCATATGTTTTATGAGTGAAAATCATGATTTCATTAATTTTATACAATCATGTAATAATGTCTTCTTTCCTTATTTTATATACATTACTAATATTTTTATACTCTACCCATGTTTTTGAAATGTTTTTCACTGGGAATAGAAATGGTTAAGTGAAAGGAAGAATTCATGAATATTTATATCAAGTAAATAATTACTATTTAATTTATGCAGATTTATTGTTGTGAAGAAATTGGATATAGTAGAAGTGTCTACTTTGTAATATTTGAGATGTAATAGTTATAATCTAATTCTATAAAACACTAAACAGGCAAAGATCCCCAATGTGAATGAAATAAAATTCCTGATCATAAAACAAGATTATCTAATGTTTACGGTTGGGGCCTTATAGTTGGTATCAAAGGTCGGTTTAGAGAAATTTATGGGTTTGGATATTGTTAATAGAATATCCATAAATTATTTTTACTATATGGTATGATTGAATTGATATAGAATTTAATGGTTTCCATGTTTCTTCATCTAATATATGTCTGTGTTTATAATGGTTTTCCGCAGAGGAAACGTGGCATTTATGATGGAACAACATCAAGAGGAAAAAAACCTACCAAATCAGCGACCATAAATGATCAGAATGGGAACTGAACAATTTTTTATAGTGATGGAACAATTGACTCGTACAATAAATGGTAATGGTGTCCATTCACAAGATCAGAACGATTAACCACAAAGGAACATGTTAGTAGTGGAGTCTTTCATGAGGAAACATCCCCCATTATTCATAGGATGATATGACCCTGTTTATTCTCAAGGGTGGATTAATGCAATATAAAATATTTTTGAGGTCATGGTGTGTTCAGAACATAAAATGTTTAATCTTGTTGTTTATTGTTTTGAAGGGAACCCAATTAATGGTGGTTGATAGTTAAATATATTAGGGATAGTGAAGATACTGATCCTTTTGAATGGAATGTATTTAATGGTATATTTCCTGAGAAATATTTAACTAAGGCAGTTCAATGTAGGATGGAAAACTTGTCCTTGAAATTGAGGTGGTAGGATGACTTAGTCACTTCTTATAAAGAAATATTAACTTTCCTATCAAAGTATACTCGAAAATTCATATGGGATATTGATAGTAAAATAAATCATTTTTACTCAGAATTAAATCCAAATAATCCAAGGTTAATAGCTTATTGGGAGTTCAATGGTTATGAAAAAATGTATTGATATGCGAGAAGGTAGAAATGGAGTATGAGGATGATCAGGTATTCTTTTACAAAGAACAAAATTAGAGGTTAAGGTTTTAGATGAAAGGGAACAACTCTTCAAAAAATTCTGATGGTAGGAAACATATGATTACAAATTGTGAAAATTTTGGTAAAAATAAAACTAGGGAATTCCTTTTGAATTCTGGTAAGTTCTCTTGATATAGTAAAATGAGAAATAAGGCAATAATTGCACTAAAAAATATCTTGGTAGTGGTATGATAAAATTTGATTTATAGCCAGTAAAATATTTTATGTTCAATGAGATGTGTAATTATTCAAAGGACTGACTGGAAGGGAACTAAAATAATGGGATGTAGCCAATCTAAAAGTAGAAATGGGTGGTGAAATCCTTTGAAACTAATTCAACAAATGTTGGGACATCAAAGGAAATAGTATATGGAATATCTTTTGATCATTCAAACTATGAAAATGTATTGTTTTATTTTGGTTCTACAAATTCTGTCATTTCTGAGAAAGTTTCTAGTAAATTGGAAATTCTATCTCAAGATATGAATCCCAAACTTTTTTTAAAAACACAAGGGGAAAATGTTGAGAAAAAAATTATAATAACCTTCATGTCCATGAGTGTGGAAAGAATCTACCTGCAAACCTTATTGTCATCCCTCTAGAAGATTCTAATGTTATTTTCGGCATGGGTTGGATTTCCATTTATCATTCTATGATTAACTACAAAGCTAAAGAGGAATATTTTTAAAAAGAATTTAAATTTTTTATAGTAGTTAACCCTTTCTTTTGATAACACATTAAGAAGTTTAGAAACTAGTAAAAGATGGAAATTAATTTAACAATACACATATTATTGAAAATAAAAGAACTACTTAGATTAATGATGCTACATCATTCAGTGAGTATATTGTTGTTTTTTTATGTGTTTCCTGGTATAATACCTAACAATAAAGTTAAATTTACTATTGAATTCTATCCTGTAGCTAATTCAATTTAAAACCCTCCTTATAGAGTGGATCAAATTTCACTTTTAGTGGTAAAGAACCACTTTAATGAGTTTTTATATAAAGGATTAATTCATCCTAGCACATCACCATGGGGTCATCCTATCTTATTTGTTAAAAATAAAGATGGTTTAATGAGAATTTTCATTGATTGTAGATCCTTAGATAACATCACTATTAAGATCAAGTATCATTTGCCTCATATCAATGATTTGTTTTATCAGTTCTGTGGAGATTAGTTTTTTTCTAAGATTGAATTATGTTTAGGGTACCAACAATTGAAAGTAAAGGTAGTAGAAATTCTAAAGAATGCATTTCATAATAGATATTTCAATTATGAATTTGTAGTTATGCCTTTTTATTTAAAATAATTCACCAATTTTATTCATGTATGTTATAAATATAATTTTCTATGAGTTATTGGATAAGTTATTGGTTGTGTTTATTGATGATATTTTGTCATATTCTTAAATTAAAGAGTTGAATGAAATTCATTTAAGGGTTTTCTTACAAACATTAAAAGATTAGAAATATATGGGAAATTCAAAAGGTGTGAGTTTTGGTTACAACAAATTTCATTCCTTGGTTACATTTTTTTAAATATTGAATAATTATTGATCCTGCTAAAACAAAAGCTAATGAATAATGGCCAAGGCCCAAATATATAAACTATATTTGTATTTTTCTTGGTTATATAGGTTTTTATCGGAGGTTTGTTGAAAATTTTGCATCGTTTTCTAGCCCACTGACTTTGTTAACTCGAACAATTGTTAGGTTTATCTAGAAACAATAATGTGATTAATGTTTTTAGTAATTAAAAAAAAAATTGGCAAATTTCCCAGTTTTGGAACTGCCTTCTAGAAATGGTTATTTTGTAATCTATTGTGATTCTTCATTGAAAGGACTTGGTTGTGTCTTAATTATATGTTATCCTGTAATTGATTATTCTTCACGTCAGTTGAAAAATCATGAGCTAAATTTCCCTAAACAATACTTCGAATTAGCTATTGTTGTTTTTGCATTAAAAATTGGGAGGCATTATTTGTATGGTTTAAAGTGTGAAATATATGTTTATCAAAAACATTTGTAGTATATATTATCTCAGAAAGAATTACATTTGAGTCATACGTTATTGGTGGAATTAATCAAATATTATGATTTCTTGATCTATTACCATCTGGGGAAGGAAAATAAATTGGCTGACACTTTGAGACAAATGAGTAATGCTATATTAACCATGATACATTTGGAACAAGATCCTTTTATCTTTGATTTGATGATTTTGGATTGGACGCTGTTGGTGTAGGGAAATCCTAAATTTTGTTTTAGGTGGAAGTGAAATCATCTCAATCAGACTAAATTAAGAAAGTGCATAAAGAAGACAGTGAGTTGAAAAAAATGTATAACTGATTCAGAAAGGTATGTTACCTGAATTTAACATTGATAAAGACAGTGTTTTGATATTTGGAAATAGATTATATGTGCCTTTTGAGTCACAGTTGAAGAAATAGTTATTTTGTGAAGCTCATAGTTCTCTTTTTTCAATTCATCCTAGTAGTACTAAGTTTTATTGAGATCTTCGGAAGTATTTGTAGTGGGATGGAATGAAAAGATATGTTCTTGACTTTACCATGATATGTTTGATTTTTCTGGAGGTAAAAGTATAGTGAAAGTTACCAAAATGCATGATTCACCATTTTCCATTGCAAGAGTGGGAATGGGAAAGTGTTTCTATCAATTTCATAGTGGGATTACCAATGACTTCTCAAGGTAACCATGTAATTTAGGTTATTGTTGATCTATTGAATAAATACGATCATTTTTATACTAATTCGAGATACTATATCTCTAGATAAACTTTATCAATATTATATTAATGATATAGTCATGTTACATGGAGTTCCACTCTTTATTGTGTCCGATCATGATCCCAAATTAACTTTTAACTTTTGCAAGGGCCTTCAGAAGTCATTGGGTAATAATTTAATTTTCATATATATTTTCATCCGCAATCAGATGGACTGTCAGAATGAACAATTTAGATCCTGGAATATATGCCACATGCTTGTTTATTATATTACTGGGTAATTTGGGACAAAAAACATTATTTGGATGACTTTTCTTATAGTGATAGTTTTCATTCCAATATACAGATTTCACAATTTGAAGCATTATATTTAATGATGTTTCAAACTATACATTTTTTGTATGAATTAAATGAAATTAATTTGATGGGACTAGAATTTGTAGAAGAGATGGCAGAAAATTATTAGTTGATCTGGACTCACATGAGAATAGCTCAGTGCAAGAAGAAAATTTATGTGGATAACTCAAGGAATGATCAATATTTTATGGTAGGTGATCTTGTCTTTCTCAAATTTTCTCCATGAAAAGTGTGATGTGCTTTGGTAAGAAGGGAAAGGTAAGTACATGATTCATTAGACCCTATGAAATCCAAAATAAATTTGGAGCAGTTTCCTATAAAGTGGATTTACCTCCATGTTTATCTAAGGTACACAATGTTTTACATGTTTTAATGTTGAAAAATTATATTCTAGATCCATATGATGTTTTGCATCTAGAGGTAGTTCCGTTGGAAGAGAATCTTTCTTATGAGAAATATTGAGTCCATATTTTGGACCATAAAGAGGAATTGTTGTGGAATAAAGAAATTCATTGGGCAAAGGTTTTGTGTAAAACCCTACATTGTTGAATAGGCAACATGGGAATCTAAAAATTCTCTGAGAAATAAATACCCTCACTTATTTTATAATTAAATAAAATTGCGGGGACGCAAATTCAAAAATGGGGGAATGATGTTTTATCTCAGGTATTTATATAATAAAACATTTTTATATCTATTAATATTTAAAAATAAGATATTATTTATATATTAAAGGGGATTATTTTTCTGATATCATACTTAACACACAACAATTGGATTCTTTGAAATCTTTTGTTGCACACAACATTTAGTTATACTAAAATATAATATAATAATATAATTAATTTAAATGGTAGTTAACACCTAGTCATTGTATTGGCTAGAGTGAACATAACTATCTATAATATGATTTTACAAGTTTGTTAAATTTTATTAAATTTATCCAATAAATTTTAGAGGCTTAAAATAAGAAAAAATATTATTTTAAGCATGAAATACTCTAATATATTTGAAAGGTCATTTTAACACATTTTCATGGGGAATCCTTTTTAATTATATTTTTCACTTTTATATGTTATATTAGACAAAATAAAATACTTCTTTATAATCGGGACATAAAAAATTATGTTGGATAAATTTTTGGTAATTTTTTTGATAAACTTCAAATTTTAATGAATAGTAAAAAATACACCATTTTAAGTCAAAAAAAATTTTAATCTAATTTATTTATATAGATATATGATAATTTTAAATTATTTTAATGTATAATTTGATTAAATTTTTATCATTTAATCCAATAATTGTCATTGGAAGTAATTTCACATTTAAATTGGATATAATCACAGGATAATCTTTTGATTAATTTTACTTCATAAAAATGTACTTTATTGTTCTCAAAACAAGAATTAATTTTAAATTAATTTCTTTAAATTTGGTGTTTTTGAATTTGAAAAAATGGATTCAATATTTCGAATAATAATTTCCTTATTGTGTTAACCGATACCTTTTATTTTTGTTAATTATGAATATTAACATCATTACTTTTTTTATTTATCATGGTTAAAGGGTAAATCTGGTAAATAGAGGTAAAAAATAATAATTTAATAAAATAAAACTATCCTAAAACGTTTATTAACACTATTTTATGAGATTCACCCAATCATGGGCATCCATTGGTTGATTTTGGGACCCCATGGTGCCACTTGGTTGTGAAAATTGCATTTTATAATAATTAATTTAATATATAGGGAAATATAAAATAAACATGTATTTTTACCAAACAAATTACAATAAAGGTTTATGTAACTGATATCTTTGACTATAAATAGTCATTAAAATTATAATCATGGTATTTTATTAATAATATTTAGACATTAAATAATTAATTTTAATTATAACACAATGATGTTACAGTGATTGCTTCATTAATAAAGGATTCAAATAAATGATATTATAAATATAAAAATAATTGTAATTTGAATAATTTTATGCCATATAAGAATTTTATGGACGATGTTGACATATTATATTTGAGTAATATTTTTTGAAGAAATCTGGTAATTATGAATTTGTAAAAAAGTCGAGTATGAATTGTATCCAAAAGTGATATAATACATAACTTAAAACATAAAATACTTTATTAATTGATATTAAATTACTAAAACTATAATAATCATCAAAATTGTACATAAAAGTTCATATATTTAGTAAATTTCTTTTTTGGTTCTTTTGACATGATATTGTAACTACATTAACCCACAATGTGTAAATAACATGATATCACTATAAGATTAAACAATGGTAAAATAAGGGTTAAAGAAAATAGATAAGGTTAAAAAATATTAAAAACTTGTCTAAAAATTATTGGAATATGGGTATTCAAAACAAAATCGTCTTATATTATATTTAAATGAAATTTGGACCATTTTTAATTGATATTGAATTTATAATAAATTAATATTTCTAGACTTTCCAAAAGTGCCCCTCCCCCCTCTAATAAAAGGTAACCATCTCTACCGACATAACTCACCCATCTCAAGAACCTTGTCTCATCCAAATTAGTATCAAATAATATCCCAATATCCCTTAATTCCTCTTATATTCCTTACCATGGGCCCAAGGAAATTCTATAAAACCTTTTGCCTCAATTCAAAAACAAGTTACCTGATTTGGAGGTAATGTCTTCTCTCAAGTTTCTTTCTTTTATTTTCCTTCCCCGATCCCTATGATCTTGTTTTTCATTGAATACATAACAAAAATAGTATCATAAATATACTAGGATGTTGTTATGATAATTATTATAACTACACTTACACATACCTCCATCTAATGGATATGAAAATTTTGTTTCTATGTTCGGAGAACTACTGCCTCAAGAAATGATGATTGTTCAATTTTCGCTTACCATATCTCATGGTGGAAATTATGATGGGAATTTATTTATATGATATATATTATATTTATATTTTCTTTATGATTCTGTATTTTTTATTTTCATCATACCTTTATGCTTCCCATAATGTGGAAATATGATAATTTCATTTGAGGAAGTTCGGACAATGACCTCCTCAAAGTGACCTGACTCATTCATTACATACATGGAATGTATAAAGGATGGAATAATGAACTTATGTAAAATATATAACATATATATTATACTCAAATTATAATAAACGTATTTATCATTTATTTTTCATTCAGTTAAAATAATAAAGACATGAAAGTTGTGTTAATGTATACGTATGGTCTACCATCTCCATTAATGGTGCATTTCATTTCATATCTCAAAATGTTATGTACTATTATAAATACATAAATATATGACATAAATATTATATTTAAATCATGAATACTATTCTAGTGATAATAGAATTTTGACTAGATGGACAATTTTTAATTATAACAAGATCATTTTTTGACTCAAGTACCGAACATCTTCAAAACGGATAATATGAACATTAATAATTATATGATTGTTAAAGAAAGGTAATAAGTGATATAAAAGAAATAATAAAATTCAAAAATGATTTGAAGCAATTATAATTCACTTAAGTTTATTATTCATAAAGATAGATAATAAACATGACAAGTCAGATCCATGGTAAGGGACTTCATCTCAATCTCCTATCATTGATGCATTGTTTTGATAAAAACTTATTTTATACATTGTATAATTATACCATTTTTATTTTAATTTAATTAATTTGTTATAAAAAGGAATATTTTTCTATGAATCTTTTTACTAAGAGACAAAATAAATGTTTCTATTTAATGTACATGGGGATAACAAACTTTCTACAATCGTGAGCATTATTTGATATTTGGATTCCTTCACAAGCCTTAATGTTTGTAAAAGGAAAATAAATATCATATAATTTTTTTTTGTATTTTGGTATTGAAATTTGTTTTGAGAAAGAATTTATTATGTCAAAATCTTGAAATGATATATTGTGATTTCAAGGTGGAAATCTTATCTTCCTTTATGTTTGTTTTATTTGTTATGATTATGTAACGGTTCATGGGAATTTCTTATGTATATGGGTGGTTCTGTGATAAACCAAGGGTGGGTGATCCTATGGTAGCTCTCTAATGCATTAGGTAATGTGATAGAGGTGTCCATTAATGTTTCTCCTATGATATTTATGGAATATAATGTGTTTCTTATTCTAGACATAACCATGAAATTTACTCCCCACATAGCTGTGAAATCTACATTGTAAGTATGTTATGGATTCCACAAGTTTCCATTATTATTTTTGATTTCTATGATTTATTCATAAATATTATGAATTCATGAGGTATGTTAAATAGCTTGTGTTTTGTGAGTGAAAAGTATTATTTCATTCATTTTATGTATTTATGGACTAAAGTTTTCTTTTCTTATTTTATATCCACTACTGAGCTTTTTAGGCTCATCCCATGTTTTTGAAATGTTTTTAAAAGTGTATAAAGAATGGTAAGGTAAAGGACGAATTCAAGGCTATATATGTAATGAAAAAAATTATTTTTTTATTTAAGGAGTTTTATTTTTGTGAAAAAATTTGATAGAGTAGAAGTGTCTAATTTGTAATATTTCAGATGTTATGGTTTTTGGCCTAATTCTCTAAAACTCTAAACTTGAAAAGATCCTCTTTGTGAATGAAAGTAAATTGTTTGATCAAAAATCAAGATTATATAATTTTTAAGGCTAGGGACTCATAATGGACAACTAGGTGGGACCCACCAAAACCAACAGATCAAATTGGTGAAAAGAGGGATAAAAATACTCATTAAAGCACATACTATTTTCTCAGACTGATAGAGGAATGGGTTTGGATGAATGAATAAAAATTAATTGAAACAGAATAACATAAAACTTGTAAACATTCTAGTTTCACATTATGACAACATTACATGACATATAATCCATTAGTTTTCCAAATTTTGCACCGTTAACCAAAAATTAAGTCATCTCAAGATTTATTTAGTACATGAAATGGGTCCTATTTACCTGATGTGTAATAAAACCCATGTTTCACATTTTCATCAATAAAATATAGGAAATAGATTGTTTCATAAGTCATGAAATACAATTACATGTTATGTATGATTTACATGGAATTAATTTTCTATCGCATCACTCCATTAGCTCTAGTCTCCAAAAAAAACTCCTAATACATCCCTGAAACACCTCCAGCTACCAAAATTGGAAATCTAGTCGGCCAAGAAACAAATAACCATTACAAAATATTATTTTATGACAATTTAGTTAAAAAAAGATTTAGTCATATGTGTATTGTTCGATACAATGGACTACTTAAATCTAGGTGAACAATAATTTTCAATGTTACCATTCACGCCACTTTTAAAATAAATAATACAATATGTGCAACCATTTTTGTATTTAATAAATTATGCTTTAAATTTTTTTCTTAATATTAAATCATATCGAAAACCAATATTTATTTAGTTATTATATTAATAGAAATAATTTTAGGATTCTTCTCATGTCCTTGAATAAAATTATGAAATTTTTTAGACATTAATTTTTCTTTTCAGTTTCTTAGTCAAATCTTGAGAAGATTCCACATTGTAATTAACTATTGATTGAGAAGTAAAAGAAAGATTTCATAATATTTCAATTAATTATAAAAGAAATGTTTTTCAGAAATAAGTTTTTAATTATTATTATTTATATTTGTAACACCCCGAGATTTTATGAAAAATATTCTTTTTAATTTCATTAATGTCTTGTGTTGTACGCTACACCAAAAGGATCTTGCACAACACACATCCTTGAATTTCCTTGCATTACACGCAATCGCGACCTTCCACGATAGTGTGTGTTGTACGCAATACCGAGTTTCACTAAACAACGACATGCTATTAAAATATTATTAAAACTAGCCGTTATGAATAGTAATAACCACTTTTTGAAATTTTGTAAATTTTATTTTTCAAAATGGAATTCATTTTTGGATTCCGAGTATCGAATTTATCCTAAGGTGAAATTTTGGTACTTTTCGGATAACTTTCATATTCTGATGAATAGTGAAAATTACTAAATTTTAATTAAAAACAACTATTTTAATCAAAATAATTAATAGTGATAAATTATTAATTTGAGTGGTATTAAAGTATATTTAGAATATATTTTTACAATTTAATACAATGTTGGTCATTGTATGTAATTTCACATTAAAAACAGTTATAAACAAGTGTCAATCTTTTGATAGTTATTATCTCTTAAAAACACGCTATTTGTTTTGACGACGGGAATTAATTTTTAAATTAGTTAATTTAACTGATATGTTTTAAATTTGGTAAAATATAAATCATTTTTGAGTTCATAATATCAAATATAGCTTAGGCCTAATTTTTGGTATTTTTCTGAAAACTCAATTTTTGATGAATAGTGAAACCACTAAGTGGTAGTTAAAAAAACTGAATTTTTCATAAAACTTAATTTTACCGCTTCTGTGAGTGGAATTTTGAAAATTCTAGAGACACGGATGATTTCAGTAAGTAAAATGTGGTTCAATGAGATGAAAATAATTTTTTGGTGAATAGAAACATTTTACTTTTTTTTACCACGGTTAAAAGTAAATAGGGTAATTAAGGGTAAAAATGATATTATTATTACCCTAACACATGTCCTAATTCTATTGGACAAGTGTAATTCGACCAAAAACAACCTTAGGAATAAAATATGACCATTTAGGCCCACTTGTATTAGATTAGGACATTTATTATTAATTTATTTAAAGAAGGGTTAAAATAGTTAAAATCAATGTTTAATAAGTAAATCGTTTTTAATATAGGGTTATACATAAGATATATTCGACTATAAATATTCATTAGAAAGATAAAAAATTTAATACATAATGGTATTTTATTTGTAATTTTTAGACATTAAATAATTTAATTTATTTGTGACACAACAATGATGCAATAATTATCTTTTAAATGAAATATTGACATAATTGATGTTATAAATACCCAAATAAATATAATTTGAGACTTTTTATGAATTCCACTAATTTTATAGGTTAATATAACATCTTAGTATTGATTTAATTAACTTTTTTTGAACTTATCATTCGGTTATGATTTTCACCAAAATCAATTACTAAATAGTGTCAAAATTGACATAAAATAGTTTTTAAAACAAATATTATATTATTAATTGTTATTTTATTCCTAAAAATCTAAGGTTCGGCCAAATGACTTAGATACAATTATATATATTAATAATTAACAACTTGGGGTTCGTTTGTCTTGTTATAGTATGTTTATTAACCTTATAGTGTAAGAACACAAGAAGACATGGTAAAAGTAAAATTATTTAACTTAATGTTAAATCTAAATGATAAGGTTAAAATAGGAACATAAACTTATCTAAATTCTATTGGATGAGAGGATTTCAACCCATCCCCACTTTATCTTCTAAATAAATCAATTTGAAGCTATTTAAAACCGAATTTGACTTTATAATAAAATAATAGTTTTAGTTATTCCAAAGGTACCCCTCTCCTCCCTTATAAAAGGGCACCTCCTCCCTCTCTTCCTCACACAACTTTGAGCCTAAAGCTCGGCCCACCTCTGACAAATTCTCTTCCCCACTTCCCTAGCAACATCCTAGAGGTTCTGGTCTTCCTCAAAGACCAATTTTAGTGCCCTAAGAGGAGGTCTCAAAGAGGCTCTTCAAAGAAGAGGTAATTTCCGTTATCGATTCTTTCACCTTTATTTCTTCTTCCACTTCTTCTTCTTAGGGTGTTTCATTATGAATTAATAACATCAGTATCACTCATATACTGATATGTTATTATAAATATGAAACAACCCTATTTCACCATCTATCCATCCTACGGAAAACGAAATCACCGCGCGTGCGTACGTACGGAATACCGTCTCCATGCCGTGGTGAAATCTATTTTCCACCACCACCTTACATGGATGGGTATAATGGTGTAAATAATAACTATATATTATTATATTAAAGTGATATTGATACTGAAAAAGTATACATACACTTCAACACAATTCCACGACCATGGGAACAATATCATCGCTCGTGCGTACGTACGGACTACCGTCTCCACGACGCGATGAGATTCATTCCCCACATTAACCATTCATGAATGATTATAAAGTATATATAATGAATAATAATGAAATATATGACATGTTAAATCTTCTGGATTTATGTATATATATATATATATATGTATGTCATCTACTTACTTCCATTTGAGACAATAAGGAAAGGAAAACAGCGTTCATGCGTACGTACGGACTACCGTCTCCATGAACGGTGTGTTTCATTTCATTTATCTATCTATTATATATATATATATATATACTGAATATATATGATATATAAATCATGTTTTATATTCTGGAAGTAAGTAAATCATGATATAAGTAATAATAATGTCAAGAACAACAAGTCCAAACACCTACGATAAATGAAACGATTTTACCCAAAACGCTTCTTTAACATGGAATTTACAAAAGAACGGGTAATATAAAGTCATAAGTGAACCATATATGATATCATAACAATAGGTATGATTCTTGAATAAGTCAATAGCATTATTTAAATCATTATACAGGAGGTTCGGACACTTACGAAGCAAATCAGACCTAAGGTAAGGGAAATATCACAATCTCATTTTTATCCGAGATTGTTTATACTTTGGTATTTACTGGGGTGTATTTTATAATCCACATAAATATTTCCTCAATATGTAATATTATTTCCATTCACCTACAATTGTTTAAATCCAATTTTACCTTTTGGTGAGTTTTTAGTAAAAGATATAAAAGGAATATTTTTTCATTTTTTCGTACGAGGTATTTTTTGACTTTTCCGACAAAAGTACGAAGAATGTTTTTTTTAACTTATACGGCATGAATGAATTTTTATAACATTTTTTCCAATAATATTCCTTTACAAGTTTTCAAGTTTATTTTTAATCAACTTCTTTTAGTTTAAAATTGTATGACATGTTAAGAAAGAAAAGTGTTTTTGAAGTAGAAAGGATATTTTCCTCAAGAATGAAGTTCAAGTGTTTTATCAAAATTATTTTCCATATAAGATAATAAAGGGTTCTGTTTTTATCCGTATTATTACATTGATTTTATTATGTTGTGATGGAAATATTTTTATGAATTCCTTTATCTTATATGAATTGTTTTATGATGTCACGATGTTTAAGATTCCCATTTTTATTACATGGGTTATGCAATGATGTATGGTTTATGATTTTGTGGCACACATAAGAATGGTATCATTATGAGATGGGTGGGACCTATATCTCCCTCCAATGCGTTGGGTAAAGATTTTATATCTCATGAGATAGACATGGCTGGAATGGTAGGTTATACCGGTTCAGTGAAACAGGACTGAAAGGAGGGTGACTCGGTTCAGAAAGGGACTTTGTCCACTAAGATAGTCTTGGAAATGAGTCTTGACTAACAAGAAATGAATATCTATGATTATTTGTGTATGACATAAAGATTCATGTTTTAAGTTATGATTATTGTGATTACATTTCACTGCCATGATTTATCCCTTGTTATGAAATTATGATCTCTTTTGCAGGTTAAGATTTTCAAATGATATGTTCTTATGAATATGATGTGATTGATATTTCTTTTTTTACCCTTTATGAGCATTCGAGATCACCCTTTTATGTTTTCTTTTCCCTAAGATATAAATAAAGGTTTTAGGTAAAAAAAGGAAGATCTTTATGGGAGATGTTGAAGACCTTTCACCACGATTAGAAGATTATATTCAGAGTTTCCAAAGACACTAAACTATTACGGTCCTTGTGTGTGTGTTTTTGTTATGTACTAAGTATTCCGCAAAAGTAATGTAATGTCCATGTACGTTAGGCTTAGGGTCATTACAGTTGGTGTCAGAGGCAAAGGAGGTAGGAATGTATCCGATCCTTGGGAACTCTCACATGTGAGCGTTGGACGAAGCATGGCTCTCCGCCCAAGGGCTTCATGAGGAAATGGTTGCCACTGGGGATGGTGGTGTGTCCCGCCCAGGGGGTGTAGCCGCCCATGGAGTGCCCTGATAGGTATCAATTATAGTCCACTGGAAGTAATTCCAGACCGTTACAGTTGGAATCAGAGAAAAGGTTTAGTCAACCTTTGGAAACTAGGATGCGAAAACGTTAGTGAGATCCCTAGAGATATTTCTAAGGTATGTCTAGGGATGTCCCTAAGGATAAGTATACGCATAGGATACAGTCCTAGAACTATGGTAATGATCATAGAATTTAACCTAAGATGTTAGATATTGAAAATAATCCCCCTTTATTATGTTGTTTTCCCTAGCATGATTTTTTCCTCTCACACTATTCTTTTTGGGTTTTAGAAAATGGATGGAAACAAGATGATTCAAGATAATGGAGGATATGATGGATAATGGAATGATATTCTTCATGAGAAACCCAATGAAATGGGATTTGGAAGTCCAAACATAATTATTATGCTGAATCATCAATCTCATAATATGATCAATAAAGTAAAATTTGGTAAGTTTCCTGACTCGGCTAATAAGAGAAAGATGGAATTTCATGATGATCATAGAGGAAAGAAAGTTCAATTTCCCCTATGTAAATCATGTGGGAAGAGGCATCAAGGAGAATGTTTCAAAGGAACTGGAAGATGATTTGGGTGTGGAAAAGAGGGACACAAAGCCAGTATGTGCAAAGGAAAAGGTTCAGTTAACACCATGGATGAGTATAATGATATTGCTAGGACATCAACAATGGTTAAATGTTTTAAATGTGGAATGTACAGGCATTATGCAAACCAATGCCCTAAGGGAAAGTCTCATGAAGAGAATAAGTATGGCCGTATGGGTAGTATTTATGTTGATGATGATGAAGAGACTACAAATTATATGTAAGATGAAAGAATTTTTGAAGCTCGGTCAATGGTTTAAGAAGGTAGTGGAATGATTACATGTTTATCAAGTGTAATGTTGTATAAGTAATCTCATGGTACTATGGAATAAAGAGACATCTAAGGATTGTTATACTGTTTTCTTTCCTTGAGTTTTGAAAGTGTATGATTAATGGTACCAGTATCCATGAAAGGTTATTCAGATATTTTTGTAATGTAGATGATATGCGCATAATGAAGGGATAAAGAGAAAATTAAATGTTTGATAGTATTAATGAGATAATGACTAATATAAGGAGAAGGTTATATCATGGTTTGAGTATATAGAATTTTTGGATTTTGGTATGTGGAAAGCGTCAACTTTTGACATCATTCATGTTTTCACTAAGGTTTAATGGGTATTCATTTTTCAAGAGAATACATCATTAAGGTATTCACATGATTGGAATGTGACCAACAAGATATATGGGGGATAAATGATGGTATTCACATGCTTGGTTGACGACATTTCAAGATATCGTTTTCTTTATACTATGAGCTTGGACCGAAGTATTTTAGATAATCCAAAAGATTGGAATGGATTATGTTGGACATAAGTTAGGATAGAACTTTTTCGATATTATTGATGGGATGTTATAGTAATATAGCTTTAGAAAAAGGACAACCTGCAGGACGGGCAACAACCCATCGCGTCAGACAAGGCTGTGGGAATCGAACCCACAACCGAAGTGTGATTGGCCTTTATCACCTACCACTGGCCTACAGGAAGTCCCTGTTTTGTAGAAACTAGTTTTATTTTATTAAGCGTTATGATATATGAAGTATAAGTTCATTTTAGGAACTATATAGGATTAAACTCACTATAGATGGACTTATGTATTTTTTGATAACTTTTCTAACCTTTTGTTTGAGACAGATGGAATGACCCATCATTCTATCACACGATCTGCTAACACATCATTAATGACAAATTCAACTTCATTTCATTAAGAGATGAAGTGGAAATTGTCTAAAGAATGACAAACGGCGAGACTATACCAAAATCACAAAAGTATTTCTTCTAATTCCAATTTCATCAACTTTAGGGAAATGATCTTGAAAACCAAAAATGTTGTCCTAGTGCTCTTATATCTGATGAATCAGATGGTACCTTAGATCGTCACAAAATTATGGCTTTGTGATTGCTCGCTTTTCCATAGCCATGTTCTCTACCACTTTCCATCAGAACATGATGGTTAGATTTCTCTTCCATATCCATATTTTCACCTATGTGGAAACCTAGTGATTAGTTTATTTGGGTAACCATTACGTTTCATACTTTTGTTTTTAAAGATTGGTTTTTCTATTCATTTTTACGATGTGGGTTTCTATTAACGAAATTTTCAAGTAGCAAACCATTTATATCCCCAACGAATTTCGAGGGCGAAATTCATTTTAAGGGGGGTAGAATGTAACACCCTGAGATTTTATGAAAAATATTCTTTTAAATTTCATTAATGTCTTGTGTTGTACGCTACACCAGAAGGAGCTTGCACAACACGCATCCTTGACTTTCCTTGCATTACACGCAATCACGACCTTCCACGATAGCGTGTGTTGTACGCAATACCGAGTTTCACTAAACAACGATATGCTATTAAAATATTATTAAAACTAGCCATTATGAATAGTAATAACCACTTTTTGAAATTTTGTAAATTTTCTTTTTCAAAATGGACTTCATTTTTGGATTCAGAGTATCGAATTTAGCCTAAGGTGAAATTTTTTTACTTTTCGGATAACTTTAATATTCTGATGAATAGTGAAAATTACTAAATTTTAATTAAAAACAACTTTTTTAATCGAAATAATTAATAGTGATAAATTATTAATTTGAGTGGTTTTAAAGTATATTTATAATATATTTTTACAATTTAATACAATGTTGGTCATTGGATGTAATTTCACATTTAAAACAGTTATAAACAAGTGTCAATCTTTTGATAGTTATTATCTCTTAAAAACACGCTATTTGTTTTGACGACGGGAATTAATTTTTAAATTAGTTAATGTAACTGATATGTTATGAATTTGGTAAAATAGAAATCATTTTTGAGTTCATAATATCAAATATAGCTTAGGCCTAATTTTTGGTATTTTTCTGAAAACTTTCAATTTTTGATGAATAGTGAAACCACTAAGTGGTAGTAAAAAAAACTGAATTTTTCATAAAACATAATTTTACCGCTTCTGTGAGTGGAATTTCAAAAATCCGAGAGACACGGTTGATGTCAGTAAGTAAAATGTGGTTCAATGAGATGAAAATAATTTTTTGGTGAATAGATACTTTTTACTTTTTTTTACCACGGTTAAAAGTAAATAGGGTAATTAAGGGTAAAAATGATATTATTATTACCCTAAAACATGTCCTAATTCTATTGGACAAGTGTAATTCGACCAAAAACAACATTAGGAATAAAATATGACCATTTAGGCCCACATGGATTAGATTAGGACATTTATTATTAATTTATTTAAAGAAGGGTTAAAATAGTTAAAATCAATGTTTAATAAGTAAATCATTTTTAATATAGAGTTATACAAAAGATAAATTCGACTATAAATATTCATTAGAAAGATAAAACGATTTACTACATAATGGTATTTTATTTGTAATTTTTAGACATTAAATAATTTAATTTATTTGTGACACAACAATGATGCAGTAATTATCTTTTTAATGAAATATTGACATAATTGATGTTATAAATACCCAAATAAATATAATTTGAGACTTTTTCTGAATTACACTAATTTTATAAGTTAATATGACATGTTAGTATTGATTTAATTAACTTTTTTTGAACTTTTCATTCTGTTATGATTTTCACCAAAATCAATTACTAAATAGTGTCAAAATTGACATAAAATAGTTTTTAAAACAAATATTATATTATTAATTGTTATTTTATTCCTAAAAATCAATGGTTCGGCCAAATGACTTAGATAAGATTATATATATTAATAATTAACAACTTGGGGTTCGTTTTTCTTCTTATAGTATGTTTATTAACCTTATAGTGTAAGAACACAAGAAGACATGGTAAAAGTAAAATTATTTAACATAATGTTAAATCTAAATGATAAGGTTAAAATAGGAATCTAAACTTATCTAAATTCTATTGGATGAGAGGATTTCAACCCATCCCCACTTTAGCTTCGAAATAAATCAATTTGGAGCTATTTAAAACTGAATTTGACTTTATAATAAAATAATAGTTTTAGTTATTCCAAAGGTACCCCTCTCCTCCCTTATAAAAGGGCACCTCCTCCCTCTCTTCCTCACACAACTTTGAGCCTAAAGCTCGGCCAACCTCTGAAAAATTCTCTTCTCCACATCCCTAGAAAGATCCTAGAGGTTCTGGTCTTCCTCAAAGACCAATTTTAGTGCCCTAAGATGAGGTCTCAAAGAGGCGCTTCAAAGAAGAGGTAATTTCGGTTACTGATTCTTTCACCTTTATTTCTTCTTCAACTTCTTCTTCTTAGGTTGTTTCATTATGAAGTAATAACATCAGTATCACTCATATACGGATATGTTATTATAAATATGAAACAACCCTATTGCACCATCTATCCATCCTACGAAAAACGAAATCACCGCACGTGCGTACGTACGGAATACCATCTCCACGCCGTGGTGAAATCTATTTTCCACCACCACCTTACTTGGATGGGTATAATGGTGTAAATAATAACCATATATTATTATTTTAAAGTGATATTGATACTGAAATATTATACATACACTTCAACACAATTCCACGACCATGGGAACGATATCATCGCTCGTGCGTACGTACAGACTACCGTCTCCACGACGCGATGAGATTCATTCTCCACATTAACCATTCATGAATGATTATAAAGTATATATAATGAATAATAATGAAATATATGAAATTTTAAATCTACTGGATTTATGTATATATATATATATGTATGTATGTATGTATGTCATCTACTTACTTCCATTCAAGACAATAAGGAAAGGAAAACAGCGTTCATGCGTACGTACGGACTACCGTCTCCATGAACGGTGTGTTTCATTTCATTTATCTATCTATTATATATATATATACTGAATATATATGATATATAAATCATGTTTTATATTCTGGAAGTAAGTAAATCATGATATAAGTAATAATAATGTCAAGAACAACAAGTCCAAACACCTACGATAAATGAAACGATTTTACCCAAAACGCTTCTTTAACATGGAATTTACAAAAGAACGGGTAATATAAAGTCATAAGTGAACCATATATGATATCATAACAATTAGTATGATTCTGGAATAAGTCAATAACATTATTTAAATCATTATACAGGAGGTTTGGACACTTACAAAGCAAATCAGACCTAAGGTAAGGGAAATATCACAATCTCATTTTTATCCGAGATTGTTTATACTTTGGTATTTACTGGGGTGTATTTTATCATCCACATCCATGTTTCCTCAATATGTAATCTTATTTCCATTCACCTACAATTTTTTAAATCCAATTTTACCGTTCGGTGAGTTTTTAGTAAAAGATATAAAAGGAATATTTTTTTGTTTTTTCGTACGAGGTATTTTTTGACTTTTCCGACAAAAGTACGAAGAATGTTTTTTTAACTTATACGGCATGAATGGATTTTTAAAACATTATTTCCAAAAATATTCCTTTACAATTTTTCATGTTTATTTTTAATCAACTTCTTTTAGTTCAAAATTGTATGACATGCTAAGAAAGGAAAAGTGTTTTTGAAGTATAAAGGATATTTTCCTCAAGAATGGAGTTCAAGTGTTTTATCAAAATTATTTTCCATCTAAGATAATAAAGGGTTCTGCTTTTATCTGTATTATTACATTAACTTGATTATGTTGTGATGGAAATATTTTTATGAATTCCTTTATCTAATATGAATTGTTTTATGATGTCATGATGTTTAAGATTCCCATTTTTATTACATGGGTTATGCAATGATGTATGGTTTATGATTTTGTGGCAAACATAAGAATGGTATCATTATGAGATGGGTGGGACCTATATCTCCCTCCAATGCATTGGGTAAAGATATTATATCTCATGAGATAGACATGGCTGGAACGGTAGGTTATATTGGTTCAGTGAAACAGGACTGAAAGGACGGTGACTCGGTTCAGAAAGGGACTTTGTCCACTAAGATAGTCTTGGCAATGAGTCTTGACTAACAAGAAATTATTTTCTATGATTATTTGTGTATGACACAAAGTATCATGTTTTATGTTATGATTATTGTGATTACATTTCACTGCCATGATTTATCCCATGTTATGAAATTATGATCTCTTTTGCAGGTTATGATTTCCAAAAGATATGTTCTTATGAATATGATGTGATTGATATTTCTTTTTTTTACCCTTACTGAGCATTTGATCTCACCCTTTTATGTTTTATTTTCCCCAAGATAAAAAGAAAGGTTTTAGGTAAAAAAAGGAAGATCTTTATGGGAGATGTTGACGATCTTTCACCACGATTAGAAGATTATATTCTGAGTTTCCAAAGACACTAAACTATTACGGTCGTTGTGTGTGTGTTTTTTTATGTACTAAGTATTATGAAAAAGTAATGTAATGTCCATGTACGTTAGGCTTAGGGTCTTTACAGTTGGTATCAGAGGCAAAGGAGGTAGGAATGTATCCGATCCTTGGGAACTCTCACATGTGAGCGTTGGACGAATCATGGCTCTCCGCCCAAGGGCTTCATGAGGAAATGGCTGCCACTGGGGATGGTGGTGTGTCCCGCCCAGGGGGTGTAGCCGCCCATGGAGTGCCCTGATAGGTATCAATTATAGTCCACTGGAAGTAATTCCAGACCGTTATAGTTGGTATCATAGGAAAGGTTTAGTCAACCTTTGGAAACTAGGATGCAAAAACGTTAGTGAGATCCCTAGAGATATTTCTAAGGTATGTCTAGGGATGTCCCTAAGGATAAGTATATGTATAGGATACAGTCCTAGAACTACAGTAACAATCATAGAATTTAACCTAAGATGTTTGATATTGAAAATACTCCCCCTTTATTATGTTGTTTTCCCTAGCATGATTTTTGCCTCTCACACTATTCTTTTTGGGTTTTAGAAAATGGCTGGAAACAAGATGATTCACGATAATGGAGGATATGATGGATAATGGAATGATATTCTTCATGAGAAACCAAATGAAATGGTATTTGGAAGTCCAAACATCATTATTATACCGAATCAGCAATCTCATAATATGATCAATAAAGTAAAATTTGGTAAGTTTCCTGACTCGGCTAATAAGAGAAAGATGGAATTTCATGATGATCATAGAGGAAAGAAAGTTCAATTTATTCTATGTAAATCTTGTGGGAAGAGGAATCAAGGAGAATGTTTCAAAGGAACTGGAAGATGCTTTGGGTGTGGAAAAGAGGGACACAAAGCCAGTAAGTGCAAAGGAAAAGGTTCAGTTAACACCATGGATGAGGATAATGGTATTTCTACGACATCAACAATGGTTAAATGTTTTAAATGTGGAATGTATGGGCATTATGCAAACCAATTCCCTAAGGGAAAGTCTCATGAAGAGAATCAGTATGGCCGTATGGGTAGTATTTATGTTGATGATGATGAAGAGACTACAAATGATATGTAAGATGAAAGAATTTTTGAAGCTCGGTCAATGGTTTAAGAAGGTAGTGGAATGATTACATGTTTATCAAGTGTAATGTTGTATAAGTAATCTCATGGTACTATGGAATAAAGAGACATCTAAGGATTGTTATACTATTTTCTTTCCTTGAGTTTTGAAAGTGTATGATTAATGGTACCAGTATCCATGAAAGGTTATTCAGATATTTTTGGAATGTAGATGATATGCGCATAATGAAGGGATAAAGAGAAAATTAAATGTTTGATAGTATTCATGAGCTCATGACTAATATAAGGAGAAGTTTATATCATGGTTTAAGTATATAGAATTTTTGGATTTTGGTATGTGGAAAGAGTTAACTTTTGACAGCATTCATGTTATCACTAAGGTTTAATGGGTATTCATTTTTCAAGAGAATACATCATTAAGGTATTCACATGATTGGAATGTGACCAACAAGATATATGAAGGATAAATGATGGTATTCACATGCTTGGTTGACGACATTTCAAGATATAGTTTTCTTTATACTATGATCTTAGACCGAAGTATTTTAGATAAGCCAAAAGATTGGAATGGATTATGTTGGACATAAGTTAGGATAGAACTTTTTCGATATTATTGATGGGATGTTATAGTAATATAGCTTTAGAAAAAGGACAACCTGCAGGACGGGCAACAACCCATCGCGTCGGACAAGGCTGTGGGAATCGAACCCACAACCGAAGTGTGATTTTCCTTTATCACCTACCACTGGCCTACAGGAAGTCCCTGTTTAGTAGAAACTAGTTTTATTTTATTAAGAGGTATGATATATGAAGTATAAGTTCATTTTAGGAACTATATAGGATTAATCTCACTATAGATGGACTTATGTATTTTTTGATAACTTTTCTAACCTTTTGTTTGAGACAGATGGAATGACCCATCATTCTATCATATGATCTGCTAACACATCACGAATGACAAATTCAACTTCATTTCATTAAGAGATGAAGTGGAAATTGTCTAAAGAACGACAAACGGTGAGACTATACCAAAATCACGAAAGTATTTCTTCTAATTCCAATTTCATCAACTTTAGGGAAATGATCTTGAAAACCAAAAATGTTGTCCTAGTGCTCTTATATCCGATGAATCAGAAGGTACCTTAGATCGTCACAAATTTATCGCTTTGTGATTGCTCGCTTTTCCATAGCCATGTTCTCTACCATTCTCCATCAGAACATGATGGTTAGATTTTTCTTCCATATCCATATTTTCACCTATGTGGAAACCCAGTGATTAGTTTATTTGGGTAACCGTTACGTTTCATACATTTATTTTTCAAGATTGGTTTTTCTATTCCTTTTTACGATGTGGGTTTCTATTAAAGAAATTTTCAAGTAGCAAACCATTTATATCCCCAACGAATTTCGAGGGCGAAATTCATTTTAAGGGGGGTAGAATGTAACACCCCGAGATTTTATGAAAAATATTCTTTTTAATTTCATTAATGTCTTGTGTTGTACACTACACCAAAAGGAGCCTGCACAACACGCATCCTTGACTTTCCTTGCATTACACGCAATCGCGACCTTCCACGATAGCGTGTGTTGTACGTAATACCGAGTTTCACTAAACAACGATATGCTATTAAAATATTATTAAAACTAGCCGTTATGAATAGTAATAACAACTTTTTGAAATTTCGTAAATTTTATTTTTCAAAATTGACTTCATTTTTGGATTCGGAGTATCGAATTTAGCCTAAGGTGAAATTTTGGTACTTTTTGGATAACTTTCATATTCTGATGAATAGTGAAAATTACTAAATTTTAATTAAAAACAACTTTTTAAATCGAAATAATTAATAGTGATAAATTATTAATTTGAGTGGTTTTAAAGTATATTTAGAATATATTTTTACAATTTAATACAATGTTGGTCATTGGATGTAATTTCACATTTAAAACAGTTATAAACAAGTGTCAATCTTTTGATAATTATTATCTCTTAAAAACACGCTATTTGTTTTGACGATGGGAATTAATTTTTAAATTAGTTAATGTAACTGATATGTTATGAATTTGGTAAAATGGAAATTATTTTTGAGTTCATAATATCAAATATATCTTAGGCCTAATTTTTGGTATTTTTCTGAAAACTTTCAATTTTTGATGAATAGTGAAACCACTAAGTGGTAGTTAAAAAAAACTGAATTTTTCATAAAACTTAATTTTACCGCTTCTGTGAGTGGAATTTCGAAAATCCGAGAGCCACGGTTGATTTCATTAAGTAAAATGTGGTTCAATGAGATGAAAATATTTTTTTGGTGAATAGTAACTTTTTACTTTTTTTTACCACGGTTAAAAGTAAATAGGGTAATTAAGGGTAAAAATGATATTATTATTACCCTAACACATGTCCTAATTCTATTGGACAAGTGTAATTCGACCAAAAACAACCTTAGGAATAAATTATGACCATTTAGGCCCACTTGGATTAGATTAGCACATTTATTATTAATTTATTTAAAGAAGGGTTAAAATAGTTAAAATCAAAGTTTAATAAGTAAATCATTTTTAATATAGGGTTATACATAAGATAAATTCAACTATAAATATTCATTAGAAAGATAAAAATATTTAATACATAATGGTATTTTATTTGTAATTTTTAGACATTAAATAATTTAATTTATTTATGACACAACAATGATGCAGTAATTATCTTTTTAATGAAATATTGACATAATTGATGTTATAAATACCCAAATAAATATAATTTGAGACTTTTTATGAATTCCACTAATTTTATAGCTTCATATGACATGTTATTATTGCTTTAATTAACTTTTTTCGAACTTATCATTCTGTTATGATTTTCACCAAAATCAATTACTAAATAGTGTCAAAATTGACATAAAATAGTTTTTAAAACAAATATTATATTATTAATTGTTATTTTATTCTTAAAAATATAAGGTTCGGCCAAATGACTTAGATAAGATTATATATATTAATAATTAACAACTTGGGGTTCGTTTGGCTTGTTATATAATGTTTATTAACCTTATAGTGTAAGAACACAGAAGACACGGTAAAAGTAAAATTATTTAACTTAATGTTAAATCTAAATGATAAGGTTAAAATAGGAACCTAAACTTGTCTAAATTATATTGGATGAGAGTAGTTCAACCCATCCCCACTTTAGCTTCGAAATAAATCAATTTGGAGCTATTTAAAACCGAATTTGACTTTATAATAAAATAATAGTTTTAGTTATTCCAAAGGTACCCCTCTCCTCCCTTATAAAAGGGAACCTCCTCCCTCTCTTCCTCACACAACTTTGAGCCTTCAAGCTCGGCCATCCTCTGCCAAATTCTCTTCTCCACTTCCGTAGCAACATCCTAGCGGTTCTGGTCTTCCTCAAATACCAATTTTAGTGACCTAAGAGGATGTATCAAAGAGGCGCTTCAAAGAAGAGGTAATTTCCGTTACCGATTCTTTCACCTTTATTTATTCTTCCACTTCTTCTTCTTAGGTTGTTTCATTATGAAGTAATAACATCAGTATAACTCATATACTGATATGTTATTATAAATATGAAACAACCCTATTTCACCATCTATCCATCCTATGGAAAACGAAATCACCGCGCGTGCGTACGTACGGAATACCGTCTCCACGCCGTGGTGAAATCTATTTTCCACCACCACCTTACTTGGATGGGTATAATGGTGTAAATAATAACTATATATTATTATTTTAAAGTGATATTGATACTGAAATAGTATACATACACTTCAAGACAATTCCACGACCATGGGAACGATATCATCGCTCGTGCGTACGTACGGACTACCGTCTCCACGACGCGATGAGATTCATTCTCCACATTAACCATTCATGAATGATTATAAAGTATATATAATGAATAATAATGAAATATATGACATGTTAAATCTACTGGATTTATGTATATATATATATATATATTTCATCTACTTACTTCCATTCAAGACAATAAGGAAAGGAAAACAGCGTTCATGCGTACATACGGACTACCGTCTCCATGAACGGTGTGTTTCATTTCATTTATCTATCTATTATATATATATATACTGAATATATATGATATATAAATCATGTTTTATATTCTGGAAGTAATTAAACATGATATAAGTAATAATAATGTCAAGAACAACAAGTCCAAACACCTACGATAAATGAAACGATTTTACCCAAAACGCTTCTTTAACATGGAATTTACAAAATAACGGGTAATATAAAGTCATAAGTGAACCATATATGATATAATAACAATAATTATGATTCTGGAATAAGTCAATAACATTATTTAAATCATTATACAGGAGGTTCAGACACTTACAAAGCAAATCGGACCTAAGGTAAGGGAAATATCACAATCTCATTTTTATCCGAGATTGTTTAAACTTTGGTATTTACTGGGGTGTATTTTATCATCCACATCCATGTTTCCTCAATATGTAATATTATTTCCATTCACTTAAAATTGTTTAAATCCAATTTTACCGTTCGGTGAGTTTTTAGTAAAAGATATAAAAAGGAATCTTTTTTCGTTTTTTCGTACGAGGTATTTTTTTGACTTTTCCGACAAAAGTACGAAGAATGTTTTTTTAACTGATACGGCATGAATGGACTTTTAAAACATTATTTCCAAGAATATTACTTTACAAGTTTTCAAGTTTATTTTTAATCAACTTCTTTTAGTTTAAAATTGTATGACATGTTAAGAAAGGAAAAGTGTTTTTGAAGTAGAAAGGATATTTTCCTCAAGAATGAAGTTCAAGTGTTTTATCAAAATTATTTTCCATCTAAGATAATAAAGGGTTATGTTTTTATCTGTATTATTACATTGATTTGATTATGTTGTGATGGAAATATTTTTATGAATTCCTTTATCTTATATGAATTGTTTTATGATGTCATGATGTTTAAGATTCCCATTTTTATTACATGGGTTATGCAATGATGTATGGTTTATGATTTTGTGGCACACATAAGAATGGTATCATTATGAGATGGGTGGGACCTATATCTCCCTACAATTAATTGTGTAAAGATTTTATATCTCATGAGATAGACATGGTTGGAATGGTAGGTTATACCGGTTCAGTGAAACAGGATTGAAACGAGGGTGAATCGGTTCAGAAAGGGACTTTGTCCACTAAAATAGTCTTGGCAATGAGTCTTGACTAACAAGAAATGATTCTATATGATTATCTGTGTATGCCACAAAGTTTCATGTTTTAAGTTATGATTATTGTGATTACATTTCACTGCCATGATTTATCCCATGTTATGAAATTATGATCTCTTTTGCAGGTTAAGATTTCCAAAAGATATGTTCTTATGAATATGATGTGATTGATATTTCTTTTTTTACCCTTACTGAGCATTTGAGCTCACCCTTTTATGTTTTCTTTTCCCCAGGATATAAAAAAAGGTTTTAGGTAAAAAAAGGAAGATGTTTATGGGAGATGTTGAAGATCTTTCACCACGATTAGAAGATTATATTCTGAGTTTCCAAAGACACTAAAATATTACGGTCCTTGTGTGTGTGTTTTTGTTATGTACTAAGTATTCCGCAAAAGTAATGTAATTTCCATGTACGTTAGGCTTGGGGTCTTTACAATATTTTTATATGAATTTTTAGCATTGAAAATATCTCTTATTAATCATTCAATTTCATAATTACTACATAAAAGTTTCAATTTTCATAATCATAATCATAATCACAACATCTAGTTTTTAATAAAGAATCACTAATCACATGAAGGTAAGTTATTGAGATCATGTTAATAGATTATTTTTCATTTCTATATTATTCACTACAATATAATTCTTCGGTACAACTCCAACGGTTTGTCATATACTTTTTGTATTTTTTTTATATTTATGAACAGTCAGTCTTGATATTCCAATTTTTTCACTATCAGAAAACAAGTAAAATATAACGTATTATAATTTTTACTTTATTTATTATCTCCCTTACATTATTTTTCATAAGTGGTATTCTTTTAAATACTCAATTATATTCTTTCTTTGTCATTTTTATGTGGACTCTAGTAATAATCTGATCCATATATTCATTTTCACTACCTTATTGATCAGAATCTGCAGATTTTGTAGTAATAATTTTCACAAATTTAAAGGCCACATATTTTCCTTTTATTTTATCCTCTTAGGCTATGTTCTTCAATTTTAGATAATCATGAAGTAGTTATCTAATAAATTCATTAAGAGTGTAATCTTAAATATCATTTAATTTTATTATAGAAACACTTTTTCTATTCCATTTCTTTGGTTGTTCTTGTAGGAATCTTTTAATTCCTAATGTGGTTTCCAAAGTTTATCAATTTCTATTCAGTACATTCATAATTCTAGTAAATTAGTGTAACATTTGGTTTACAATTTCATTTTATATCATATCAATATATAGCATCTAGGTTTTCTAAATAGCTAGTTTTGGGGGTTTTAAATCACTTAAATAGGCATTCATCTCAAGATCACTATTTTTGTTCTTAACAGAAATTCCCAATAGTTCCAACATCCTTAATTGATTATATACCTTAAATACAATAGAAGGAATTCAATTGGGTTTTTGACACAATGTGGGTTAATATGTCACATTGGTTGAGTGGATGGGAGGTCTACCTCATCACACCCTATTGAGGGGAATTCTTTCCTACTCATGTAATCTCATATAGATTTAAGATATGTTTGTGAATCTCTTATGAATCCTGATATAGAACAATTTACCCTAACTAAATGATCAACTGTTGAATCCTTCCATGTGTAATGGGGGTCTATTAATGTTTCAATATTTATAAATGTATGGTTAAATATCAATTTATTTTTAATGGGTAGATTTATATATTTTTAATTCATATAGCCCAGAATTCAATAGTTTATAGCCATTTATGGGGGAGGTTTATATTTCGATGATGGTATTTAACCTTTATGAGGTTTACTATGTATCCTTCTTATAAAATGAATCAAAACTGCATACTTAATTGAACCTATATAGTTCAACATTATATAAAAATGATATATATAAAGTACATTTGTCAATTTGTATTAATATAGAGTTTTTAGAAGGTGTAAAATGTATCATACTTGTGGAAGGGATAAGAGTCATCGTAATTTGATGATGTCCCTAGGACTTTCCCCAAGGTGAATTCCCTTGTATGGGGTGATCATATTATTTCATTAAATAAGGCTTATATAATTAGGATTCCCCTAGATAATAGATATTAATGATATGAATGATATGATAATTTAAAATACATAATCTTACATGAGCAATGATCAGTGTGAGAAACATGTGTTAACAAGTGATCTACCTTATCTCATATGGATGTGGAATGTACAAATTAGGTTATCCCTCTGGGATGTAAGGTATTGATCTTGAGCCATAAGATGTTTTTCTAAATATAATAGTAAAATAAATAACAAAATATATTCTATTTATATTTATTTCTTTATATTCTGGTGGATGAGAAATAATGTTGTACCCGTAAGAGTGTTTAGGCCTTATAGGTATGAATATTGGTGACATTGAGGGGATTACAAAAATGTGGGTTCTCATTTAACCTTAGGCCTTAGGAATGAATCCTATTTATACTGTTTATAGGGTAAATAGAGTTCTCATAATTCTGAAAAATTCACAATCCCTTAGGGTATGAGAACAACTACTGTACATGTACTAGATTTTCTGTCTCACGGGTTTTAATGTCAAAGACATTGAGGTGCGTACATTGAGGTGGATTCCCTTTTAATATCAAGCCTTATTAAAGTATCATAAGTTTATAATTAATATCAAAAACAAATTTTCCCTTATGTTTATTTTGGTTATGCACAAATATGTTCACTATATAATGTTATCATATCCCATGACTTCTTCTTAAGATGTGGTCATTGTATTCCTAAAATGTTATTAAGGTATTCTTGACATGTTGGAGGATGTATGGACATGTATTCAATACCTAGAAGACTTTTCCAAAGACAATCACTTGACACAATCTTCATTAATGAATGATGTCACAAAATGTAATGTCATGTCTGGAGGACATCACATGATCAAGGATGACATGTATTGAGGGTGTCACATGATCTATCTGATTTTTATGTTGGACATACAATTATCTAGTTGAATGTTTTGGTGGACATCGAATAAAAATCTAATATGTATATATATCTATCAAATGATCAACACATAAATGTTTTGTTCTTTCACATGATTTTGATAATATGTCCTCAAGTTTCAATATGACTCCCATGATACGAATAGTGGAGCTCATAAAAATTGGTGGAATGTCTGGGTTTATCAAATAAATTGGTTGACATATCATGAGGTACTCATGGCCCGGATAAAATTACTGTAAGGCATTACATTACATGGTTGACATGTCTGGGGATATCAAGAAATCAGGCTGACATGTCCTTGTGCCACCACATAACAAGGGAGACAAGTCTATGGAACATCTCCAGATTTGTTTGGACGACCAAGAAGGATTCTTGTGAAAAATGTGGTATGCCCGAAGGTTGTCACAAGTCATTATTAAAATTACCAAGGGACATTAAAAACATCAAATTCCATGTGGAGATATTTTCACATAAATTGGGTGACATATTCATGTGATACGACATGATCTAGGTAGGTCAAGTGAAGCAAATGGAGAATATTGTGCATGTAATTTCAAAATTATCCCACTTTATTATTGTTTACTCCATCATTTATTTTTTATGTTCCTCAAGTATTTTAAGAGTTAGGTTATTTCAGGTTTCCCATGACCCAGTCGGCATGTGGGACCTCTATCACATAATCTAAATAACATGCCAGAATTGCTTCTCCTTATCAATAGATTGATCATGAAAAGTTCATTTTCATTCTGCATGATCCCTTAGGTCATTAACAAGATTTTACCTAGAAACATACATATTCCATCATGTTAAAGGCCACTTTGAGAAGTCCACTTATGTGCTCCCATGATGAGGTCACCTATTGTCTGGGTGATGGATATTTTTTGTGATAAGGGGGAACGACTTATAGGCCATGCCACCCAAGTTATATGATTCATTCTTTCTCTCATATATTTCAAATATGATCTAAAGTCAGTGGATTGATTTTGGTATCAAACGATTTTCATGATCCTTCCATGGGTCACCAATGGAATATCATGATGATTAATGACAACATAATTGTTCCTCCATTTCAATGTTTATTGGACCTCATATGTTCAAAGGGATTTTTCCTAACAATTTTCACATGATAAAGATATTTTATAAGTTCGGTAAAACATCTCTTGGATTCTTTATGATATTAATATTCACGTAGAAAGGCATTCTTATGTTCTAATATGAATTTTATAAAAAAATTCTCCAAACAATGGAATCATGTTGAGGGGGCCTTATCAGGATTTAGATAACATGTATAAAGTCCCTAGTGAGGTCATGTTTTCTTTTCCAAGGAGATTCATGAGATAAAGGGTGATTGGTAGGGATTTATAACCCTGCAAACATGAATATCATCATATCTTACCCTTATAAGAAGATTCCAACTTTTCTCTATTTTATTTACTTTCTAATTTTATATGTGTAGGGTATCTTGAAATTTAATTTCAGTTTTGTTGAGGATAATCACTCTCCATATCTGTGATTTTTCATAAGATCTACAACAAGACTTATGATAACATCAATGAATTTCCATGGACAACACTTATACTTTTCTTTGAATCCATAAGTGTATCATATTCATGAATGGATGTGATAGAGGTCCTCCAAATAATAATGGTGTCATTCCATTATCCTTTTTCATTATAAGGTGGACTTGACACTAAGGGGTTCACAAGGTATTTTAGGTTTTCTGAGTACATCATTATAAGATCAACCTAAATTTACCTTGCATGAGGCCTACACCTTTATCTGAAATTATTTCCTCAATGTTATTTGGACTTTTTTTAGGTGTCCCCCAATTGAAAATTCACATGAATCCGAAGAATTTATCTTTTTTCCTCCACTTAATCACCAATTCTTTTCAAGATTCCCTCCCAGAAATAGGTAGGCTGGTAAAAGGGGCTTGGTGTGATCAATAAAAGATCATATAGGACACATGATCAATTTTATTGAACTTACAATGTTAAAGTGATCACATGTACTTATAATTTTTATGTGATATTCATGAGTTGACCACATTTCCTACCATTTTTTTAAGAAAATAATACCCATGCTTCAGGTACTTCTTATCATTAATATTTTTTAAGCTCATCTAGATTGTATCAAAATATGTCCCCCTTGGGATAAATGTTTTCGAGGAAAAGGACTAGGTTAAGAGGAATGAAATTTCCCCTTGAGTCTTTGGGGATACCAAAAATCATATCTTGGGTGACATTTTTCCTTCCTGGTGACCATTGGTATTATGATGAAAAATTTGTAAATATAGGTGAATGGGAATCTCATTCTACAACTCTCCAAATCCCATTCACTTTCTTTTGTCATGTGATCTCTCCAAAAGACCTCATCGAATATAATCTTTAGAAAAACTAATTATGATACCTTCATTGTAAGACAACCCATAAGCGATATTTCCATGAATTATTTTGAAATATCACTATATGCTACATGGATACATTGTCTGAGTTCTTGTTCGAACCAATCATGAATAAATTATCAAAAAATTTATGGACCTTCACTCAAGTCCTTGGCCATATACATGTTTCTAGGAATCACAATATCAATTGGTTTGGTCTCATGATCCCTTTTGTTATTATTTTTGTCATGTGGCCATCACACAATCACATGATCATGAGTCTTATGACTGGTAACGTGACAGAGAGATGCCTCTTAGGTCATACGGTCTTATATATCTCTATGGTTCATGTAGATTGTGTGACCTATATGTGGTCATGCAGTCACAAATCTTTTCATGTTTTATGAGATTCACATGATTACTTCGAGGTCATGAATCTCCTTTAACATGATGTTTTTCACCTGTCTAATATGTACATCCTATATTTATCCAGAAAACCTTTAGTTCTAATACATCTTCCAAAATGTCCATCCAGAGGGCCACATTTGTTGGGAGTCATAATGCTGACCCTTGGTGTCTTGTATGATCTGATAATGAGGTCCTGAAGAATCATCTATTTCCAATAATTTTGAACTATGTTTTGTCACACTAGATTCCATTGTAAATATTTGGGATTCTAAATAATTTTTTCATTCCCTTTCCTACCCACAATCCGCCATATTACTAGTGACTGAATTTATTGTATTTTGTTAAAATGAATATATCTATGGGAATTCCAATGTTTTAGGTATAGTCCCATGAGTTATCATACATGTTAGATAACAACCCCTGAGTTTCATATTTTTGGAATTCATTTAACCATCGTATCACTCAATGTTATTTGAATATTTTTTTTCTTTTCCTTGAATGATATTCTATGTATCATGAGATCAAAATGGGATCTTTTTCCTAGTGGACATTTTTCTGATGAATGGGTGTATCCATTTTGGTGTAGTGATAGTTTCTCATAATGTCCTTATCTATTACACACTATATTTCATTACAATGTTTTAGGGATTTCCTAGTTCATCATCCATCAGTAGTTTGATATCCTTAAAAAATTAGTTTTTTATTGGTTTTCTATAACTGATTCATTCTATATATCCAATGGAAAATAAATAACTAGTCATTTCGATATAGAACAATTGTATGGGATATCCCCCTTGGAGAAATTTACGAGAAGTTCCTTACTCTAGTAGATTTTTGGGATGATCCTACACAGAATCCAATTTAGGAAAGGGGCATACTAAACATTGTGGAATAGAAAATACGAAATTAGGTGAATATTCACCCTCCTATTTCCTTTACAGACTAGATCAATATTTTTCTCTAATTCTATAGTTCTCAGCTGACCATTATACACCCTCAACTATTCCTTTCTAGGTAAATTCATGATATCACCAACTCTTATTTGAAAATGATGTAAGATTTGTAATATACCATATCAGTCTAGTGAGTGAGAAAATATATATCCCATATCCTTATGCTAGCAGGTTTCTGTGCCATGTTCTTGAATTGGTGGATTTTTTTGATTGGGAATGCATACTTGGGAATCCAAGTTTCCACAATAGTGATTGTTGTTCGACTAGAAGAGTTAGATTATTAATATATCATTACTGACTCCTTTACACCTATATAATATATTGGGTCATATCCAAAAATTTAATTTCCCCTATAGGATTATTTTCAATTTTTAGTTTCTACTTATTTAATAGGGGAACAATTATGCTTTTATAAATTCCACAACACTACTAGGATCCATAGTTCCTTATTCCACCCAAAGATACTGAAAATTTCCAGGTCTGAGGCAATTCCATTAGAACCTAATAAGGTTTTTGAAATGATAATTTGGTCTAAGCATTTCAAATTTATGAATTATCTATCACTGTTTGTGGAATTTTTTGATAATGCTGGGGGGTTCTCTTGATGAAAAGAAAAAAAATCTCTATTGGAGATGTGATCCATGTGGAACATTTTAATAAGATGATTATTTTAAAAACATATAAAACTGACCAATTCACTAGACTGATTGGTTGTAGTCAAAGGGTTTCTCTTCTCTCCATAGCTAGCATGTGGGGAGAATGACACACATATATTATCCTCTAATTCTGTGTTATACTGGAATTTAAGGACACAAATGATAAGATTATACATACCCCTATTTGATCCCCTACTATTATATCTAATGGTTATGCCTTGAATTTGGAGTAATAATTCTCATGTGGTTTCATGGATAAACTGCTCCCTTAAGTGGAAAACCCATGTGCTCTACTGACCTTATTATCTATACCAATAATGGATATCATTCAAGACTTAGGTGAGCCCTCAAGGAAGTGTACAATTACTAATAATGATCATACCATTAGTGGTTCAACATTTTTTTAGGATGTTGTTATTTTTATATATGTAATATATGATGAATCATTTGAAAGGCGAGAACATGTAACTTCCTCTCTTAATTCTTCATTATGTTAGCCAATTATTCCCTCTATTGACGTACCTACTATAGCATTTTTGTGGATTAGACATGGAACTTGCTACTATGGTAGTATATTCATACCTAAATTACTAAGACTCCCCAAGAAACATTTTTTGACCATGATAAACTTCTTCACTGGATCATTCAAGATTAAGGGGTGAGTGCCTTGGACCACCCCCCATTATGTGAAAAAATAATATAAATTTTCCTAAATCATAAATAACATTCCACAAGTGAGAGTGTATTGCTTAATTTTTATGATAATACATCCCTTAACAAACTAATTAGGGAAGCATAAGTGTCCTTGGTATAGATTCATCATTTAATATCTAAGATATATGCTAAAACTAATGTCTTCACATCACTAATTATTATACATTAGGATATCATAGCTCGCTCAATGTATGACCTTTCGACATCATTATCCTCATTACTGACTATATAGAAAATATGTGAGGTTTAATATTAACTTATTAGGGATACTGGTTATATAAAAGTCATATAAAAATAAGGGTGGGTGGCGCTTCAATGATCAATCGATGTTTCACATTACACTATCTATGACATGGAAAATTCAACCAATAAAATCATACTATAGTATTATCAGAAATGTTTTTTTAGGGAATACATAGAAAGGCTCCAAAATTTGGATATTAATACAATTTTTCACCTTATCAATGAATTAATCTGATGATATTTTAGTATCATTGTTTAGTTTTCCTACATTCATGATGTGCATGAAATTTTTTTGATCTGATATTTCAAAGATCCTTAGTGGTGCCCATAATTTTTATAATATAAATTAAACATGAATTCTTGGAATTATATTTTTAAATTGAATCTAATTTTTTCAAATAAATTCTCATGAATTTCCACTGACATTAGATTATTTATATTTTTATCTTCTAAATTTGTCTTGAGATTTCCTAATTCAATGGATATTTTGGAAACAATTTATGTTTTGAAGTGACAATAGTATATTTATTAGCTATAGTTGGTGGAATTATTTAGTGTATCTTGATATTTTGTAGGTATAAATTATGATCCATATATTATTGATATCTTTATATTACTATTTTTTTAATTTTTTTTCTTAATCTTCATATAGGGTTATACTTATTTGGTGTCGACTCAGCATTTTCTATAGCCCCCTTTTATGGGTTTTAGACCTAATGTATTTGTCTTACTTTTCGATTTGTGGGTATTTTTTAAGAAAATATATAGTAGTATTTTAGTGTCATTTACATCATACCATTTATTTTTGTATTTTTTGGGACTTGTAGATCAGAATATGTATTACTATATATTATGTCCTTTTAGCTAAAACATCATTTTTTGTTGTTTATGTTCATTTAGCTCATAAATTCTATTTTTTTTTGTTTATAGTATTTTATTTTGGACATTCAGTTTTAATATTTTATATTCTTATAGCTCAGAAAATTTGTTTCATTAGTCTAGAGTCATTTCTCTTAGACCTTGATACTCTATTAGGTTTAATATCTTACTAATGTGAATTTATTGATGAATATTGAATGTATGGTAGACATGTAAGGGATAAACCCAGACACCCTAGTGTGATAAGTTTTTACATGGTGATTCTATATATTATTAGGATTGGAGTTTGTTTAGTTGAAGGAGGAGATGCCTTTGGTCAGTATATCAAATCCCTTATTAATCTCTGTAATGGTAAAACAATGTTTTCCCCAAACATTTCCAAGGGAAATTTATGATTTTAGAGGTGGTATGGGTGCATAATAAAACATTAGGGAATCCAAGTCCACCTTGACTTTTGGACTGTGGGTAGTTTAATTAATATCCCAGAATATTTTATTGATGAATATGGAATGGGCAAGACAAGTCACAGATGACCCATAACTCCCTAAGGTGTTGGTTTCATCCATAGTGTTACTGAGGCTCGCAAGTATTAGAGTTCCTTTCATGCAAGGAGGATATGTCTTTAGTTGGTAGCTCTATGAACTCATGAATGAGACCACATATCTTACATGAATGTTCAAGAAAAGGTAATCCCCAAAAATTTCCCTAATATGGGAAATATTATTGGTGAATCAAGTGTTTAGAAAAATAAGTTGGGTAAAGAAATAAAGAACTATCAAGGAAGGGTTATATCACCCTTGTGTATTTTATGTTTTTTATGGGAAGATCAAGCCTTGTACAGTATGATTAAGAGTCAGGTGATGTCATCCTTCAAAGGGTTCCGAATTGGAGTTCTGTATTTCCTCTTTGAGAAATGGTAAAAATATAGAAAAGAAAATTTTTAAGTTGTCACATTAGGTTGAAGTGTTTGTTCATGGGGATTGTAAAACATGATCTAATGTTCTCAGTTCTGAGGACGATATAGAAAAAATTGTTTTAGTGGTGAACAAAAATTCCCTATGGTGTTTCCTTCCACCATGGTGAAATCAAGGATCATAATGATTAGAAATAGTATTTTAAATGGAAATACGGAATATGGTTCATGGCTATGAGCTTATATACAAGACACATAGACATACATGCATAGTAAAACAAAGGGTCTCTTAAGGTTGGGGTTCCACTTATGAGGAAAATATATGGTTTATTAAAACCCAATAAATTCAAATGATAAACTGTGACTTGTGGAAAATTTAATATATAAGAAGGGTTCAAGCATCTCAATAGTAATTTCACTACATAGTGAACATGTTATCATGATGAGTAGATGTGAAAAATAATTACGCAAACTTTTTCCTAGAAATGGGGGTACAATACCCATGGAATGAATTTTACAAGGGTCATAAAGTAGAACTTATTATATTTATTCCTTGTTCAGTTATTCTATAAATTTTTTTAAAACTCAAGAGATGAATATTTTAGCAAGCGGGAACTTCACATTTCCTCAAGAATCCATTTATGTCTTTTAAAAGTTAAATGATTTTAATTTTTTCTAGTAATTTAGGGTCTTATTATTTAGACCATAAGGGAAAATATTTATGGTCATAAATATTTGACCAATGTGTATATTGTTTATGGTTGTGACTTACATAGACCTAGTATGAGGGAAGTGTTTCTCAAAACCCTAATGAGGAGAACGCGGTTCAAGGGAAATCGAACCTCATTATGAGATGGAGAAGTAAAAATTATAATTTTTAGATTTAGGATCTTAGATCATGAATAAATATATTGGAAAATAATGGCATGGATGTACTAGAACACCCTCTAGTATAGTGTTATTCTGCAGTAAATTCAGGCTCAAAAGGATTATAAATCCCTTTTTACAAGGACAACATGTATCCAATTTGTAGGTATGATCCCTTTATGAATAAATATCATGGAAAAATAGAGATATCTAGTTTAAATTACTTATTGAATTATTTTTTTATTAAAATAAATGATGGATGTGCCCCCAGCAGATAAGAGGATCACATAGGGCCCTTAAGGGGGGAAGAAGTGGTGCAAGGAAAGGGAATCCCCTTGGAAAAAATCATACAAACCATGGGAAGAGAACCCAATCTATTATAATTCAAAAGCAGCTCCTCCAGTCTCCCAAAGCATGCAATCTAATCTATAACAAAATTTTATTCCCTCCAAATATGATGGACAAACATACCATATCATGTGTCTAAAGAGCATCATATGACCATGTAACTCAAGTTACAAGGGACCACACATGTCCCCATGATAATATTAACCAAATCCCTAGAATCGGATTCAATTTCATCCACCTACAAGCCCAACCTCCTAAAAATAGTGAGACCCATGAGTAGAGCCGTCAATTCCGCCCCCAGTGAATTTTCTGGACCGAAGAAGGCACTAAACCCCACCAGGATTAAAAGATGATAGACACACCCAATATTTGGTTTTTAAGGATCAATATCTTTTGATATATTAATAAAAAATTATTATGGGTGATAGCTTACACATTTTAACATCCTAAAGTGGATATTATTCTTTCATATTCTTCTTTGAAATCTAATTAATGTACTTTCCCCTTATTATAATGTCATGTGGTAAGGATGTTTAGCTTTCGTTTTTGTTTAAAAACATTGAGTAATGATTTAAATATGTATTTAAATTTAAATTCATGCAAATATTACACGATCCTCATGTCCAGTTAGTGGTTTGTTTTATCCATTATATGTTGTGGGTAGAAGTTCCCTACACTGGGCTGAGCCACACAGAAGAAGGAAGATATTTTTATCTATATATTATGGTTGGAACTAGGATTTAATAAATGTAAATAAATATATATTATGTTATGAAAGATATCCTGACACACATAATTATTCAATGGTAAAATCTCTATGAAGGTCTGACACATATACAGAAGGGTGAATTCTTTCCATTGATTATTTATAGTTTGTAAAGGGATTATAGATCGGGGAATCACTACAATTCCTATGATAACATGAATCAAGACAGTTTTAGTTATTTAGAAACCATTTAGTTTATATTAATGTATAAATACATAGGTTCCCTGATATAAAAAGGAAATATTACAGTTGGTCCCTATACTAGATATCTCATTGCCACTATGTATCCTACAATTACAGGAATCAAGCCTTAGGTAGTCCTAGAAAATTAAACACACCACATCAGCATTCCCATAGGTAGAGGTGGGAAATGCTCCCATTGGTTTTAACAATTAGACCTAGGACTAGAGATCTCGGAATCACTATATATCTTGTGCTAATTGGAATAACACCACCCATAGTTCATGAATGGATGTGTCATCAGATTCTGACACCAAGGATAATGGATCCCACGAGTGAGGTCCTGGGTGGTGTGATGTTTATGTCATGAAATGAAAATCAACCATGTAGGTTTACATCATTAGTGTAACAGCCCGAGATTTTATGAAAAATATTCTTTTTAATTTTCTTAATGTCTTGTGTTGTACGCTACACCAAAAGGAGCTTGCACAACACGCATCCTTGACTTTCCTTGCATTACACGCAATCACGGCCTTCCTCGATAGCGTGTGTAATACGCAATACCGAGTTTCACTAAACAACGATATGATATTAAAATATTATTAAAACTAGCCGTTATGAATAGTAATAACCACTTTTTAAAATTCTGTAAATCATATTTTTCAAAATGAACTTCATTTTTGGATTCGGAGTATCGAATTTAGCCTAAGGTGAAATTTTGGTACTTTTCGGATAACTTTCATATTCTGATGAATAGTGAAAATTACTAAATTATAATTAAAAACAACTTTTTTAATCGAAATAATTAATAGTGATAAATCATTAATTTGAGTGGTTTTAAAGTATATTTAGAATATATTTTTACAATTTAATACAATGTTGGTCATTGGATGTAATTTCACATTTAAACCAGACATAATCAAGTGTCAATCTTTTGATAGATATTGTTTCTTAAAAACACACTATTTGTTTTAACAGCGGGATTTAATTATAAAATTAATTAATGCAATTTCTATGTTATGAATTTGGTAAAATAGACTTCATTTTTGAATTCGGAATATGAAATATAGCTTAGGATGAAATTTTGGCATTTTTCTGAAAACTTTCAATTTTTGATGAATAGTGAAACCACAAAGTGGTAGGTTAAAAAATGAATTTTGCATAAAACTTAATTTTACCGCTTCTGTGAATGGAATTTCGAAAATCCGATAGACACGGTTAATATCAAGGACTAAAATGTGGTTCAATGAGTTGAAAATAATTTTTTTGGTGAATAGTAACTTTTTACTTTTTTTACCGCGGTTAATAGTAAATAGGGTAACTAAGGGTAAATATGATATTACTATTACCCTAACACATGTCCTAATTCTATTGGACAAGTGTAATTCGACCAAAAACAAACTTAGGAATAAAATATGACCATTTAGGCCCACTTGGATTAGATTAGGACATTTATTATTAATTTATTTAAAGAAGGGTTAAAATAGTTAAAATCAATGTTTAATAAGTAAATCATTTTTAATATGGGGTTATACATAAGATAAATTCGACTATAAATATTCATTAGAAAGCTAAAAATATTTCCTACATAATGGTATTTTATTTATAATTTTTAGACATTAAATAATTTAATTTATTTATGACACAATGATGATGCAGTAATTATCTTATTAATGAAATATTGACATAATTGATGTTATAAACACCACAATAAATGTAATTTGAGATTTTTTTATGAATTCCACTAATTTTCTAGGTTACTATGATATATTAATGTTGATTTAATCAACTTGGTTCGAACATTTAATTCTGTTATGACTTTCAAAAAAATCATATATCAAATAGTGTCAAAATTGACACAAAATAGTTTTTAAATAAAATATTATATTATTAATTGTTATTTTATTCCTAAAAATATAAGGTTCGGCCAAATGACTTAGATAAGGATATATATATTAATAATAAACAATTTGGGGTTCTTTTGTCATGTTATAGTAAGTGTATTAACCATATAGTGAAAGAAAACAAAAAGACACGGTAAAAGTTAAATTATTTAACTTAGAGTTAAATCTAATTGATAAGGTTTAAAATAAGATCCAAACATGTCTAAATTTGATTGGATGATGAGATTACAACCCTATCTCATCTAAGCTTCGAATATGAGTCTTTTTTGGAGGTTTTTAAGTGGGGTTAGATTTATTATAAATTAATATTTTTGAGAATTCCTAAGGTGCCCCTCTCCTCCCTTATAAAAGGGCACCTCCCCCCCCCTTCCTCCTCACACCAATTTGAGCATTCAAGCTCGGCCAACCCCTGCCATTTTCACCTCTCCACTTCCCTAGAAACATCCTAGAGGTTCTGGTCTTCCTAAAAGACCAATTTTAGTGCCCTAAGAGGGGGTCTCAAAGAGGCGCTTCAAAGAAGAGGAGGTTCGGACACGTACAAAGCAAGTCGGACCTAAGGTAAGGGAAATATCACAATCTCATTTTTATCCGAGATTGTTTATTCGTAAGTATTTACTGGGGTGTATTTTATCATCCACATCCATGTTCCCTCAATATGTAATATTGTCTCCATCCACTTGCAATAGTTTAAATCCAATTTTACCCTTAGGTGAGTTTTTAGTAAAGAATATGAAAGGAATCTTTTGTCGTTTTTCCGTACGAGGTACTTTTTGACTTTTCCGACAAAAGTACGAAGAATGTTTTTTTTAACTTATACGGCATTAATGGATTTTTAAAACATTAAATCCAAGAATCTTCCTTTACAAGTTTTCAAGATTATTTTTAATCAACTTCTATTATTTTAAAGTCGTATGACATGTTATGAAAGGAAAAATGTTTTTGAAGAAGAAAGGATATTTTCCTCAAGAATTCATTTCAAGTGTTTTATCAAAATTATTTTCCATCTAAGATAATAAAGGGTTATGTTTCTATCCATATTTTTACATTGATTTGACTATGTTGTGATGGAATTATGTTTATGAATTCCTTTATCTTATATGAATGGTTTTATGATGTCATGTTGTTTAAGAATCCCATTTTTTTTATTACATGGGTTATGAAATGATGTATGATTTATGATTTTGTGGCACACATAATAATGGTATCATTATGAGATGGGTGGGACCTATATCTCCCTCCAATGCATTGGGTAAAGATTTTATATCTCATGAGATAGACATGGCTGGAATGGTAGGTTATACCGGTTCAGTGAAACAGGACTGAAACGAGGGTTACTCGATTCAGAAAGGGACTTTGTCCACTAAGATAGTCTTGGCAATGAGTCTTGACTAACAAGAAATGATTCTCTATGATTATGTGTGAATGCCACAATGTTTCATGTTTTAAGTTATGATTATTGGGATTACATTTCACTTCTATGATTTACCCCATGATATGATATTATGAGCTCTTTTGCAGGTTAAGATTTCCAAAATGTTATGTTCTTGTGAATATGATGTGAATGATATTTCTTTTGTTTACCCTTACTGAGCATTTGAGCTCACCCTTTTATGTTTTCTTTTCCCCAGGATTTAAAGAAAGGTTTTAGGTAAAAAAAAGGGAATATCTTTATAGGAGATGTTGAAGATCTTTCACCACGATTAGAAGATTACGTTCCGAGTTTCCAAAGACACTAAACTATTACGATCCTTGTGTGTGTGTTTTTGTTATGTACTAATTATTCCGAAAATGTAATGTAATGTCAAAATACGTCAGGCTTCGGGTCTCTACAGTTGGTATCAGAGGAAAGGTTTAGTCAACCTTTGGAAACTAGGACGCGAAAACGTTAGTGAGATCCCTAGAGATATTTCTAAGGTATGTCTAGGGATGTCCCTAAGGATAAGTATACGTATAGGATATATTCCTAGAACTACGGTAACGATCTTAGAATTTAACCTATGCTGTTAGATATTGAAGGTACTCCCCCTTTATTATGTTGTTTTCCCTAGCATGATTTTTTCCTCTCACACTATTCTTTTTGGGTTTTAGAAAATGGCTGGAAACAAGGTGATTCACGATAATGGAGGATATGCTGGACAATGGAATGATATTTTTCATGAGCAACCAAATGAAATGGGATTTGGAAGTCCAAAAATCATTATTATGCCGAATCAGCAATCTCATAATATGATCAATAAAGTAAAATTTGGTAAGTTTCTTGACTCGGCTAATAAGAGAAAGATGGAGTTTCATGATGATCATAGAGGAAAGAAAGTTCAATTTCCCCTATGTAAATCATGTGGGAAGAGGCATCAAGGAGAATGTTTCAAAGGAACTGGAAGATGCTTTGGGTGTGGAAAAGAAGGACACAAAGCAAGTAAGTGCAAAGGAAAAGGTTCAGTTAACACCATGGATGAGGATAATGGTATTACTACGACATCAACAATGGTTAAATGTTTTAAATGTGGAATGTACGGGCATTATGAAAACCAATGCCCTAAGGGAAAGTCTAATGAAGATAATCAGTATGGTCGTATAGGAAGTATTTATGTTGATGATGATGAAGAGACTACAAATGATATGTGAGATGAAGGAATTGTTGAAGCTCGGTCAATGGTTTAAGAATGTAGTGGAATGATGACATGTTTATCATGTGTAATGTTGTATAATTAATCTCATGGTACTATGGAATAAAGAGACATCTAAGGATTGTTACACTGTTGTCCTTCCTTGAGTTTTGAAAGTGAATAATTAATGGTACAAGTATCCATGAAAGGTTATTCAGATATTTTTGGAATGTAGATGATATGCGCATAATGAAGGGATAAAGAGCAAATGAAATTTTTGACAGTATTCATGAGCTCATGATTGATATAAGGACTAAGTGATATCATGGTTTGAGTATATAGAATTTTGAGGATATTGGTAGGTGGAAAGTGTTAACTTTTAACTGCATTCATGTTTTCACTAAGGTATTCAAGAGAATACATGATTAAGGACTTTGAATGTTTGGAATGTGACCAACAAACTATATCTTATGATATATGGGGATCAACGATGGTATTAAATCTCTGGTAATCGTTTTCACTATGTTATGAGAGTGGACTGCAGTATTATGGATAAGCCTAAAGATTGGAATGGATTATGTTGGACATAAGTTAGTATTGTTCAAGGATAGAAGTTTTCTCGATATTATTGATGGGATGTTATAGTAATATAGTTTTGGAAAAAGGACAACCTACAGGACGGGCGACAGCCCATCGCTTCGGACAAGGCTGTGGGAATCGAACCCACAACCGAAGTGCGACTGGCCTTTATCGCCTACCACTGGCCTACAGGAAGTCCCTGTTTAGTAGAAACTAGTTTTATTATATTAAGCAGTATGATATATGAAGTATAAGTCCATTTTAGGAACCATATATGATTAATCTATAGAATGACTTATATATATTTAATAACTTTTGATAACCTTTTGTTTGAGACAGATGGAATGACCCGTCATTCTATCACATGATCTGCTAACACTTCACGAATAACAAATTCAACTTCATTTATTTAAGAGATGAAGTGGAAATTGTTCAAGGCACGAACAATAGTGAGATTGTACCAAGATAAAGTAAGTATTTATTCTAATTCAAATTTTCAACTTTAGGGAAATGATCTTGAAAACCAAAAATGTTGTCCTAGTGGTCTTATACCTGATGAATCAGATTGTACCTTATATCATCACAAATCTATGGATTTGTGATTGTTGGCTTTTCCATAGCCATGTTCTCTACCACTCTCCATCAGAACATGATGGTTAGATTTTTCTTCCATATCCATATTTTCACCTATGTGGAAACCCAGTGATTAGTTTATTTGGGGTAACCATTACGTTTCATACCTTTGTTTTTAAAGATTGGTTTTGGTATTCCTTTTTACGATATGGATTTCTATTAAAGAAACTTTCGAATAGTAAACCATTTATAACCCAGACGAATTTCGAGGGCGAAATTCATTTTAAGGGGGGTAGAATGTAACAGCCCGAGATTTTATGAAAAATATTCTTTTTAATTTTCTTAATGTCTTGTGTAGTACGCTACACCAAAAGGATCTTGCACAACACGCATCCTTGACTTGCCTTGCATTACACGCAATCGCGGCCTTCCTCGATAGCGTGTGTAATACGCAATACCGAGTTTCACTAAACAACGATATGATATTAAAATATTATTAAAACTAGCCGTTATGAATAGTAATAACCACTTTTTAAAATTCTGTAAATCTTATTTTTCAAAATGAACTTCATTTTTGGATTAGGAGTATCGAATTTAGCCTAAGGTGAAATTTTGGTACTTTTCGGATAACTTTCATATTCTGATGAATAGTGAAAATTACTAAATTATAATTAAAAACAACTTTTTTAATCGAAATAATTAATAGTGATAAATCATTAATTTGAGTGGTTTTAAAGTATATTTAGAATATATTTTTACAATTTAATACAATGTTGGTCATTGGATGTAATTTCACATTTAAACCAGACATAATCAAGTGTTAATCTTTTGATAGATATTGTTTCTTAAAAACACACTATTTGTTTTAACAGCGGGATTTAATTATAAAATTAATTAATGCAATTTCTATGTTATGAATTTGGTAAAATAGACTTCATTTTTGAATTCGAAATATGAAATATAGCTTAGGATGAAATTTTGGCATTTTTCTGAAAACTTTCAATTTTTGATGAATAGTGAAACCACTAAGTGGTAGGTTAAAAAATGAATTTTGCATAAAACTTAATTTTACCGCTTCTGTGAATGGAATTTCAAAAATCTTACAGACACGGTTAATATCAAGGACTAAAATGTGGTTCAATGAGATGAAAATAATTTTTTGGTGAATAGTAACTTTTTACTTTTTTTACCGCGGTTAATAGTAAATAGGGTAACTAAGGGTAAATATGATATTACTATTACCCTAAAACATGTCCTAATTCTATTGGACAAGTGTAATTCGACCAAAAACAAACTTAGGAATAAAATATGACCATTTAGGCCCACTTGGATTAGATTAGGACATTTATTATTAATTTATTTAAAGAAGGGTTAAAATAGTAAAAATCAAAGTTTAATAAGTAAATAATTTTTAATATGGGGTTATACATAAGATAAATTCGACTATAAATATTCATTAGAAAGCTAAAAATATTTCCTACATAATGGTATTTTATTTATAATTTTTAGACATTAAATAATTTAATTTATTTATGACACAACGATGATGCAATAATTATCTTATTAATGAAATATTGACATAATTGATGTTATAAACACCAAAATAAATGTAATTTGAGATTTTTTTATGAATTACACTAATTTTATAGGTTACTATGATATATTAATGTTGATTTAATAAACTTGGTTCGAACATTTAATTCTGTTATGACTTTCAAAAAAATCATATATCAAATAGTGTCAAAATTGACACAAAATAGTTTTTAAATAAAATATTATATTATTAATTGTTATTTTATTCCTAAAAATATAAGGTTCGGCCAAATGACTTAGATAAGGATATATATATTAATAATAAACAATTTGGGGTTCTTTTGTCATGTTATAGTAAGTGTATTAACCATATAGTGAAAGAAAACAAAAAGACACGGTAAAAGTTAAATTATTTAACTTAGAGTTAAATCTAATTGATAAGGTTTAAAATAAGATCCAAACATGTCTAAATTTGATTGGATGATGAGATTACAACCCTATCTCATCTAAGCTTCGAATATGAGTCTTTTTTGGAGGTTTTTAAGTGGGGTTAGATTTATTATAAATTAATATTTTTGAGAATTCCTAAGGTGCCCCTCTCCTCCCTTATAAAAGGGCACCTCCCCCCCCTTCCTCCTCACACCAATTTGAGAATTCAAGCTCGGCCAACCCCTGCCATTTTCACCTCTCCACTTCCCTAGAAACATCCTAGAGGTTCTGGTCTTCCTAAAAGACCAATTTTAGTGCCCTAAGAGGGGGTCTCAAAGAGGCGCTTCAAAGAAGAGGAGGTTCGGACACGTACAAAGCAAGTCGGACCTAAGGTAAGGGAAATATCACAATCTCATTTTTATCCGAGATTGTTTATTCGTAAGTATTTACTGGGGTGTATTTTATCATCCACATCCATGTTCCCTCAATATGTAATATTGTCTCCATCCACTTGCAATAGTTTAAATCCAATTTTACCCTTAGGTGAGTTTTTAGTAAAGAATATGAAAGGAATCTTTTGTCGTTTTTCCGTACGAGGTACTTTTTGACTTTTCCGACAAAAGTACGAAGAATGTTTTTTTTAACTTATACGGCATGAATGGATTTTTAAAACATTAAATCCAAGAATCTTCCTTTACAAGTTTTCAAGTTTATTTTTAATCAACTTCTATTATTTTAATGTCGTATGACATGTTATGAAAGGAAAAATGTTTTTGAAGAAGAAAGGATATTTTCCTCAAGAATTCATTTCAAGTGTTTTATCAAAATTATTTTCCATCTAAGATAATAAAGGGTTATGTTTCTATCCATATTTTTACATTGATTTGACTATGTTGTGATGGAATTATGTTTATGAATTCCTTTATCTTATATGAATGGTTTTATGATGCCATGTTGTTTAAGAATCCCATTTTTTTTATTACATGGGTTATGAAATGATGTATGATTTATGATTTTGTGGCACACATAAGAATGGTATCATTATGAGATGGGTGGGACCTATATCTCCCTCAAATGCATTGGGTAAAGATTTTATATCTCATGAGATAGACATGGCTGGAATGGTAGGTTATACCGGTTCAGTGAAACAGGACTGAAACGAGGGTTACTCGATTCAGAAAGGGACTTTGTCCACTAAGATAGTCTTGGCAATGAGACTTGACTAACAAGAAATGATTCTCTATGATTATGTGTGAATACCACAATGTTTCATGTTTTAAGTTATGATTATTGGGATTACATTTCACTTCTATGATTTACCCCATGATATGATATTATGAGCTCTTTTTCAGGTTAAGATTTCCAAAATGTTATGTTCTTGTGAATATGATGTGAATGATATTTCTTTTGTTTACCCTTACTGAGCATTTGAGCTCACCCTTTTATGTTTTCTTTTCCCCAGGATATAAAGAAAGGTTTTAGGTAAAAAAAAGGGAAGATCTTTATAGGATATGTTGAAGATCTTTCACCACGATTAGAAGATTACGTTCCGAGTTTCCAAAGACACTAAACTATTACGATCCTTGTGTGTGTGTTTTTGTTATGTACTAATTATTCCGAAAATGTAATGTAATGTCAAAATACGTCAGGCTTCGGGTCTCTACAATTAGAAAATTACTCGTGGTGTGAGTTTTATGGTATTGAATCTCAGACCATGATAAATATACATTAACTGATGTATCTCAATTATGTTGGGAATATTTTAAGAAAATTATCAAGCAATCGTGAGTCGTTCTTAGTGTGATAAATAATGAATAGAATGGATTTCATTCATGACATGGAGTAATTAAAGAATGGATAGTGTAACATGGAATCATGTTGTGGATGGGCCAAGAAAGAGGATCTAAGTGTCCCTGTGTATCTCATTTTTATGAGAATCAATCCATATGTAGCTCTAAAAACTATGCAGTTTAATGTCATGTGGTGATGAGATCAGAATTGCAGTTCAATGCCATGTGATAAGGTTGAAGATGACACGACATGAATAATTATAACAACTGGACCCAATAATGGATATATAGTAGTCACTATATATCAAATAATGGTTTGAATCAAGCCACATGTAGTTCTTCAGTGGGAAATTCCCAAGGTGGATATATCTCAAACACATGGACTGGGGTATATCTTTTCACTTTTGAACAGATTTAGCTCATGTGTGGGGAATCATCAGGGAGATGATCATTCCCATTTAGTTTAATTTCATATGTTAGGGACATTTTTATAGTTTAAAATCACTCATCTAGATGTATTATGTACATTTTAATGCCATTTGGTCACGATGTGTTTCTTACAGTTTAACATCTTGTGGTCAGGATGTATTTATTCATATTAGAATCATGCTACTAGGATGACCTTTTTAAAATTTAATGACTTATGGTAATGATGTATTTCATAATGGTTAACACCATGTGTTCAATATATATTTGTGCATTTTATATTCATGTAACAAAGTAGACTTCTACATAGTTTAGCATCATGTTATTGGGATATATTCAATACATTTTAACTTCATGGGGTCAAGATGGATTTTTCAATTTTAAGATCATGTAAATAAGGTTACTTAGATAAGGTTTAAAGTTAGGTCATTTGAACTTATTTTGTATAGTTTAACATATTGTGTTCAAAATTTATTTATATATTTAATTGACATGAGACTAGGACAACTTCCATATAGTTTAACATCAAGTGGTTGGCAAGTATTCTGCATAGTTTAATGTCATGTAGTGAAGACTTATTTGAGAATTTTGAAATCATTTAACTGGAATGAATTTTTCATAGCTTAATGAAATGTGGTTAGGACATGGGATTATTTTATTGTTGATATCCTATGTGTTTCTTAAGAATCATCATATTGATTTGGGTGTGTGATGTGTTCCCTATCCACTGTGGCTAATGAATAGGCTCCACTAGAATTAAACATCTTTGTGATGTAAGTACCTTTGTATTTAGATTCTATCTTTGGATGATTCTTACCTTGTATCATTGGTGTTTTAAGAGCCAATACTAGTTCTATGTGATAACACAACAAAGGGTAAACCTTTTTTTTAAACACTCATTCAATCAAATTCTGATAGACTTCAAGGTTGTGTAGTGTCCATAAATTTTTATAATTCAGCCACTCTAATGCATAAAACATATTTCTTTTACTTATCATCGTTTGATAGTTATAAAAAATAGGGATTTGAATCAAAACCAACATGACTTATATGGGTAATATTGTTTAGGTTTTGTACACTAATGAATATAGGTTGTCTTCTGAAGGAGTGACCTTGGTGGTACGATATGCACATAAAGTGTGAATAATCTTGTCTAAATATATTGTCAATATTCACCATAATGTGTAGAATATTTGATGTAGACTTATTGAAGGCATATATTTTTCCATTATATACTAAATTATTATAGGATGAATTATTGGACTTGATGTAGTCCTCTTGGTACAATTTCCTCAACTTGGTATAATATAAGTTTTTGTCATTTTCTATCAATATTGTGTGAGAGACTCAAGACCCGGTGATTGTAGAGACACGAGCTTAATGAACATGGAAATTACATTAATTCTACAGAATACTTAATACATAACAAAAACAGACACCTGAGGACCATAATAGTTTGTTGTCTTTGGAAACTCGGAACATAATCTTCTAATCATGGTGAAAGATCTTTAATAGCTCCGAAAAAGATCTTCTACATTTTTTTCATACCTAAAACCTTTAATTATATCATGGGGAAAATAAAACATAAAAAGGGTGAGCCCAAATTCTCAGTAAGGGTAATCATGTAGAAAATAAAACAAACCATATACATTTGAAATTAAAAACATGAACATAAATATTAAACATCAAAATCTTGAGCAATGACATAAAACATGGCAGTACGTAAGGCATTGATCATAATGAAACATCAATCATGATAAAATAGCATGGGAATGAAACATATAATTGTGGAAAACCATTAATCACATGATATTATTTCTATAGTAGCCACGACATTACTGCCAATACCATCATAGTGGAAAAACTCCATTACTGAACTCGGTTTACTTGTCGTTCCAGCCCTGTATTACTGAATCAGATTTACATGTTGTTCCATCCATGTTTATCTCATGAGATATAAATTTTTACCCAATTCATTAGAGGGAGTTATAGGTCCCAACCATATCAAAATGAAATCATTCTTACGTGTTCCACAAAATAAACAAAAATCATTCATCATAATCCAAATAATAAAATGGGGTTCATAATAATCATCCAATCATAACATAATCCATATAAAACAAATGGATATAATTTCATCATAAGAAAAATAAAACCATGTAAATAATAGAGAAATTATACTTGAAATATAAACATAGTAATTAATGTCATCTTAGATGGAAAATAGTTTTGATAAAACACTTGAAAGGAATTGTTTAGGAAAATAACCTTTCTTCTTCAAAATCATTTTCTTTTCACAAAATACCATGAAATTCTAAAAGAAAATAATTTTGTTGAAAATAATCATGAAATATTTTAGAATAAGCTTCATGGAAATAAGGTGTTATGAAACCGTAAAAATATGTTCAGGCTGTATAAAATAAAAAAAACATTCTCCTTGTACTTTTTATGGAAAGTTAAAAGTACCTCGTATGGTAAACAAAAGAAAGATTACTTCCATACAATGTGGTAAAAGTCAAAAAAGTGTAAAAATGACTTTAAACGTACATGGAAGAATATTAAACACTTTATGAAAACATTTTTATAAAACATGGACATGGATGATAAATATAACCCCAGTAAATACTTACGAATAAACAATCTCGAATAAGAACGAGATTGGAATAATTATCCCTTACCTTATGTCCAATATCTTCTGTATGTGTCCGAGAATCCTATATAGTGGGATTGAACATATTATTAACTTATAAAAAACCATAATAATATTTATTATATCATATATGATTCAGTTATGACTTTATATTACATGTTATTTTGTATATTCCATGTTAAAGCAGCATTTTGGGTAAAATCGTTTCATTTATCATACGTGTTTGGACTTGTTGTTCTTGATATTATTACTTATATACTGATTTACTTAATTCCAGAATGTAAAACATGATTTATATATAATATATATTCAGCATATAAATATATATGATATATCGATAAATGGAATGAAATACATCGTTCATTGAGATGGTAGGTCGTATGTACGCATGAACATATGTTTTCGTTTCCTTATTGAATTGAATGGAATTATCTAAATGGAACATATATTTACAAAAATAAAATATCATTATTATGTAATATATTTCATGATTATTTATTATATATACTTTATAACCATTTTTCAATGGTTAACATGAAGAATGAATCTCATCGCGTCGTGGAGACGGTAATCCGTACATACGCACGAGCGACGATATCGTTCCTATAATTGTTGAATGGTATTGGAGTGGATTATATAATATCTCATAATTATTAACATGTTATAATAATCATATATAGTTATTATTTCAACCATTATACCAATTAACGTAAGGTGGTGGTGGAAAAACATATTACACCACGGTATGGAGACGGTAAGCCGTACATACGCACACTCGATAATTTCGCTTTTCGTAGGATGGATAGAAGGTGAAATATGACTGTTTCATATTTATAATAACATATTAGTATATTGTTTATACTTATTTTATTACATTATAGTGAAACAAATAAAGAATATGAAGTATAAGAGTAAGGAAACATCAAAGAATCAGTAGAAGAGATTACCTCTTCTTCGACGCACTTCTTTTGAACTTCCTCTTAAGGGACTGAAGATGGTCCTTTGAGAAGATCGGTTTTTCTATAATGTAACTAGAAAGGTTTAGAAGATAAATTTTCAGGGTTTTTTTGATGTTGAAGGACCAAAATGGTGTGAGGATGATAGGGAAGGAGGTTCCCTTATATAGGAGAGGAGAGGGGCACTTTTGGAATCCTCAAAAATATTAATTTATAATAAACTCAACCCCACATAAAAACTTACAAAAATCACTAAATTATATGTTGAGATGATATAGGGTTTTAATATCACAATACATTAAAATTTAGACATGTTTTGATTTTATTTTAAACCTTATCATTTTTATTAATCCTTATTTAATCTATTTATTTTTATTTGGGTTAATAATGTTATAAATTTTAAATAGTTTTAAATACTTAATTATGTATTTTAAATTGTAAATAATTTGATAATTTATGACATGGTAGACCATATAAATTTTAATTTGTAATTTTTAAATATTTTTTATATTTTTAAATTATTTAATAATATGTTATTTTCATAAAATATCAATAGTGTCAATTTTGACACAATTCATTTATTTGAATTCAAATAAACTCCACACAGAGGATATATTCGAAAAAAATATTTAATAGATTACTAACAAGTCATATTAATCTATAAAATTATTGTATCACATTAATTAGTTCATATAATATTTATTTTAATATTTCTAAAACCATTTATTTGTTATTTCTCTTAATAAAATAATTACTACAACATTTTTGTATAATTATTTAATATACATATTTGTTGCATAAAAATTAAAAATGAAATACTATGATAAAGATAAATCAAATATATTTCATGAGAATACTTTTAGTCAAATTTATATTTTAAAACAACCATCTTTTAAAATTTTATCTTTATTAAAGTATGAAGGTGACAACTTTGACATCATTTAAAATAAAAGAATAAAAATGTCATAATTGGTTTTATAAGGCTCCAAATGGTCCACAAGTCGACCCTTGGATTATTATGGTATATATATACTCTACCGCTAAGGTTTGGCCGAGTTTCTAATTCTTTTTATGGGTATTAGTATTTTAATAAAAACTATATAATTGATTTTTCACTAAATAAACAATTTCTGCATCATTAATATATAAGCTATTAATGGAATTAAATATTTCCTAAAAATTACAAATTAAATTACCATGGAAATGAAAAAAAAATTAGATGTAAAATTATTATTTTTAATCAAATTTATATTATGTATAATTTTATATTAAAAATACTTTAATAATTAAAGTTTGAGTGAGACATATTACACTTTCTTTAAATAAAATAAATTAAAGGTGTTAATCACATCCAAATGGGTTCCAAAAGATACAATTTTGACCCAAGTACGATTTAGGGAAAAATATAATCATCCTATTATATTAATACAAGTTTTAGGGTAATTTTATAATATTATATTTACTCTTAATTACCCGATTTACCTTTAACTATGGTAAATAAAATTTACTGTATTTACTATTAATAATGTCTAAAAATAAAAAAGTAGCCTATTAACATAATTTGGACCTACTTATTCCAAATATAGGACTCATTTTTTCAAATTCAAAACACATAATTTGCAGTATTTAATTTAAAATTAATCCCGATGATGAGAAAATGAGTTTTAAAAGTTAAAATATTGGAAAAGATTGACATGTTTTAACCAATGAATTCAATGTAAAATTAATGATAATGAATTAAATTATATTAAATGGTAAATATTTATTCTATTTATACTTTAAAACAATTCAATATAATAATTTAACCATATAAATTATCTTCATGAAAAAAGTTGTTTTTAATTAAAATTTAGCGTATTTTTATTATTCATCAAAATATGAACATTATCAGAAAAATATCAAAACATTATCCAATGTAAATATCTATGTCCCAATTTACAAGAAGAAGTTTATTTTATAAAATTGAACTTATAAACATGTTCAACATTATATTTAAAACAGGTGCACCATCAAAATGCCACAAAACTAGATATTTTGAAAAACAATTATTTTACCCAAAAAAATTATTTTGTTCTCATACCGTGATCTAGAAATGTGTAAGATGAATGATAATGTCAGAAAATTTAAAATGTGGTTAACAGTATTCATAACAGCTAGTTCATAATGTTATAATAATTTAGCATTGTTTAGTGAAACTCGGTATTGCGTGAAACAGAAGCAAGGAATAGTTTTTGCGTATAATACAAGTTAATACGGTGTTGCGTATAGAATAAGTTAATTTTGGTGTAGTGTACAACCCAATAGATAAACAAAATTAAAAATAATATTTATCATAAAATTTTGGGGTGTTACATTCTACCCCCCTTAAAATTAATTTCACCATTGAAATTCATCGGGGTTATAAATGGTTTACTACTTGAAAGTTTCTTTCATAGAATACCACATCATAAAAAGGATTACTAAAAGTTAATTTCAAAAAGGAAAGTTCGAAACAGAAGTGTCACCCAATGTAACATAGCACTGGGTTTCTACATAGAATAATATGGGTGAAAATATGGATATATAAGAGAAATCTAACCATCATGTTCAGATGGAGAGTGGTAGAGAACATGTATATGAAAAAGCCAACAATCACAAATCCATAAATTTATGATGATCTAAGGTACCATCTAATTCATCGGATATGAGGGTACTAGGACAACTTTTTTGGTTATCAAGATCATTTCCCTAAAGTTGATGAATTTTTTCATAAGGATAAATACTTACTTGATTTCAATGTAATATAATCATTGTTAATTCCCTAAACAATTTCAAATTCATATCTTATTTAAAGAAATAATGTTGAATTTGTTCTTATTGAAATGTTAGCAGACCATGAGATTGAATGATAGGATATTCTATCTATCTCAAAAAGATATAAAAAGTTAGTAAATATACATAAGTCCATCTATGGTGAGATTAACCATATGTGATTCCAAAAAAAATTATACATCAACTATCATACCTATTAATAAAATAAAACTAATTTCTACTAATCAGGGTCTTCATGTAGGTAGTGGTAGGTGATAAAGGCTTGTCGCACTTTGGTCATGGGTTCAATTCCCACATCCTTTTTCGACGTGACGGGTTGTCACTCGTATTACAGGTTTTCCTTTTTCTAAAATTATACTATCATAATATAAAAATGTTTTGGGCTTAAACAATACTATATGATTTCATACATAATCCATTGCAACCTTTAGGCTTATCCAAAATACTTCTGTCCAATCTCATAGTATAAAGAATACGATTACTAGAAAGGTCATATAATAAACATGTTAGTATAATCATTTATCCCCATATATCATAAGATATATCTTGTTGTCCACATTCCAAACATGTGAATACCTTAATCATGTATTTTATTGAAACACGAGTTACCATAGAACCTTAGTGAAAACATAAATGATATCAAAAGTTAACTCTTTCCACATACCAAAATCCCAAAAAACATTTATATTCAAACCATGATGTCACTTTTTCCTTATATCATTCATGTTCTCATTAATAATATCCAACATATTAGTTTCTCCTTATCCCATCATTATACGCATATCATCTTCTTTTCAAAAATATCTGAATAACCTTCCATGGTTACTGGTACCATTCAAAATATACATTCAAATATATTTGAAAAAACAATATTGTAACAATCCTTAGATGTTTCTTTATTCCATAGTATCATTAAATTACCTATACAACATTAATATTCATGAACATACAATCATTCCACTCCCTTCTTAAACCATCGACCGAGCTTCATCATTTTATTCCTCAACACTTCTTTCATATCATATATCATTTGTAGTCTGTTCATCGTCATCAACATAAATAATACCCATACGACCATACTGATTCTCTTTATGAGATTTTCCCTTAGGGAATTGGTTTGAATAATCCCTGTACATTCCACATTTAAAACATTTAACCTTTGTTGATGTCTTAGCAATACCGTTATCCTTGTTCATTGTGTTAACTGAACATTTTTTTTTGCAATTACTAGAATTGAACCTTTCATTTCCACACCCAAAGCATCTTCCAGTTCCTTTGAAACATTTTCCCTGATGCCTCTTACCACTTGATTTACATGAAGAAAAATTGAACTTTCTTTCCTTTATGATTATCTTGAAACTCTATCTTTCTCTTATTATATGAGTCAAGAAACTTACCAAAGTTGAGATTATTGGACATATTATGAGATTGATTATTAGTCATATTAATGATGTTTCACCCTCCAAATCTCGTTTCATTTGCTTTATCATGAAGAATATCATTCCATTGTCCATCATATTCTCCATTAACATGAATCTTCCGATTTCCATCCATTTTCAAAAATGCAAAAAATAATAGTGTGAGAAACATAATCAAGGGGTAGTGCCTTCAATATATAACATCTTTGGATTAATTCTAAGATCATTACCATAATTCTAGTACTATAACCTATATGTATACTTAACCATAGGGGTATCCCTAGACATACTTTATAAATATCTCTAGGGATCTCACTAAAGTATTCGCATCATAGTTTCCAAAAGATGACTAAAAATTTCCTCTGATACCAACTGTATAGACCCAAGATTAACATACATGGAAATTACATTAATTATATGGAATACTTAATACATAAAAAAACAGACACCCAAGTACCGTAATAGTTTACTGTCATTGGAAACTCAAAACATAATCTTCTAATCATGGTGAAAGATCTTCAATATCTCCCATAAAGATCTTCCACTTTTGTTTTCATACCTAAAACCTTTCTTTATATACTGGAAAAAAGAAACCATAAAAATGGTGACCTCAAATTCTTAGTAAGGGTAATCATGGAGAAAATAAAACAAAACATATACATTTGAACATAAAAACATGAACATAAAGTTTAAAAATCAAAATCTTGAGAAATGACATAAAACATGGCTGTCTGTAAGGAATAGATCATAATAGAACATCAATCCTGATAAAATAGCATGGTAATGAAACATGTAATTATGGAAAACCATTAATCACATGATTTTATTTTCATAGTAGCCAAGGAAATGCTGCCAAGACCATCATAGAGGACAAATTCCATTACTGAATAGGGTCTACATGTCGTTCTAGCCCTGTATTACTAAACCGGATTTACATTCCCTTCCATCCATGTTTATCTCATGAGATATAAATCTTTACCCAATGCATTGGAGGGAGATATAGGTCCTGTAATCTCAAAATGAAATCATTTTTATGTGTTCCACAAAATAAACATAAATCTTTCATCAGAACCCAAAGAATAAAATGGGTTTTATAATCATCATCCCATCATTACATAATCCATATAATACAAATAGATATAATTTCATCATATGGAAAATCAAACCATGTAAATAATAGAGACATTATACTTGAAACATAAACATACTAATTAAAGTCATCTTAGATGGAAAATAGTTTTGATAAAACACTTGAAATGAATTATTGTAATGGGTCGGACCTCTCTAGTCCATTCCTTTGTGAAAATGTGGGGCTTGAGGTGTTTTGGGAAATCAAGGTGACTTGGAGGTGTGTTTGGGTGGATTTTTTTATAAGAAAACTGTAAGTCCTATAACCTTCACAATGTTGGTGCACGGTTTGTTAAACCGTGCGGCCAAGCCGTACGTAGCTGGCCTTGATGGCAGTAGAGACCGCACGGGAGGCGCACGGTTTGTCTAAACCGTTCCGACAAACTGTGCGAGCTGAGTGGATAAGGAAGTGGTGACCGCACGGTTAGCACACGGTTTGTCTAACCGTGCGACTAGGTCATGCAGGCACTAAAAGTTAGATCCTAAATTTTAGGATCTTGACCGTTTAGCCTTTATCTTGCTCGTTTATGCCCAAAATCGGCCATAACTCGAGATTACCCACCCTCGGAGGTAGAAGAACCTCTCCAAAGCATTTTGGAGGCGATCTGGAGGATTCTCATCGAAAATCAAAGTCGGTTCCTCAAGGTATGTGATCATTCTTGTTGGATTATTAGATCTTCTCAGATCTACTCCTTCTCTTCCCTCGGTATCATAGATCTACACCCATTATGGGAAGAACTAAGTGTGTGGATGTCGTTTATGATGAGTCTTGGTCTTGATCTTGCTAGGAGGAGAGATCTACGGTGGGGTTTTGAAGAATTGACCCGGGTTTCTTGAGTGTTCTTCAACCGTTGTGGTTTCTGTCAAAAACCTATGAGGTAGGTATTTTACCTTCATCTCTCTAATTTTTGCATCATGTAGGATGGGTGTCCTCTTAATTTCATGAGGCATAGTTGAACCATTTTAATGAAGATAATAACTGGCTTAATGAATAGGGATGGTGAAAGTTGTTATGTTTATCATTGTTTATCCTTGTTATGTTGTGAATTGAATAGGCTTATGCATACTAAAAATCAAGGTCGTTGGGGGCCTTTGCTACCACAATATAATGTTGCCCAACTTTTCTAGACCATTTCTTTGGATGGAAACTTGTGTAATATGGAAATTGGTTAATCACGTAATGTTGGCTGATTAAATGAATATCTGGAAGCCTTATGTGATCACCCCGGTTGAACCAAATGGAATAATGAAAATGTGGGTGTTGGTTTGGTTACGTGGTGTGTGAAAAAGGGGGTAAATCCTGGGTTATTACAAATAGGATGGGCAGCGGGGCTGTGGTAAATGATATTAAAGGGGAAATGATGTGGCGCGAGCCTTGTTTTATGATACGGATGTGGAGATGTGGTTATAGTGGCAGTAGGGCTGCAGTAATGAGTTGTGATGTTAAAAGAAAGTGGAAGGTTGCTAAATGTACTATGTGGAACGATAATTAATTAAACCTGGGAATAATTAATGGGGATTGATTTATGATAAAAATGTTGTTTTTGTTTTTCTTCTGTTCTATCTAACTTTATTTGTGGTTGGCAGGGTTTTGTTCTACGAAACACTTGTTTTGGTTTTATCATTGTCCAGCAGTTAAGGATATAATAAAATAATACTGTTGAAACATGGAAACCAAAATGGGGTTGGGTTTGTTTCTTGTATGCATGCATCGTAGTAGCAGTACCGAGTCACATACTCAGTTTCTCTGTTTAGAAGCCATAGATTGGGTTGTGTGTTTGGTATACATATATGTATCTGTATGTTTGCGTTTTGTTGCACCCCACCCATGTTGAGCACCTAGTGTCGAACACTCCCATTTTATGGGAGAGGGTGTTTTTCCCATTAGTTACTAGCTCCTTCCTACTCAATCTTCCATAGGCTGTTATGGTTTGATGTGACCTTACACCCAAGACTCGTTATGTAGGTTTTGATACGCTGTGATGGCTTGAGGCAACCTTACACCCAAGACTCTTCGGGTAGGTATCGATAGGATGTGATGGATTGAGGCAAACTTACACACAAGACTCTTCGAGTATGTTTTGATTGGTGTGATTCATAGACCAAGACTCTTCTAGCAAGTTTACTATTCCCAAGATTATTCGAGATGAGGCCCAGGTGTGTCCGGGAGGGATATTTGGTTTGTGAGGCCCAGGTGTGTGCGGGAGGGATATGTGGTTTGTGAAGCCTAGGTGTGTGTGGGCGGGATATGTGGTTTGTGAGGCCCATGTGTGTGCGGGCGAGATTTGTGGCTTTTGAGGCCCAGGTGTGTGCGGGCAGGAAGAGTGTGGTAGTGTCATGATGTTCTCTGTTAGGAAGCGTAGCTAACTAGTGGGGGAAAATGGTGTGGGGTACCCAATACTCTTGTTCTTATATACTACTACATGTTGTTTTTGTGTTTTTGGTGAGCGTGTCTGGTGAGGTTGGGTGGATAGAACTCCTTGCTAGGTTTTGTTTTCTTCTGTTGTTCTCACAGGACATTAGGATGTCTCCCCACCTGTGCGTGAGAGCTTTAGGTTTCCCTACTAAGTATACATGTATTCTCACCCTAGGTTTTCTTTCAGGCTTCCAGGAGGACTACCAGGGCCGTGCAGTACCCTACTCGTCATGATAGTTGGAGTTTTTGTAGTTTGTTGTACTCTTGTTTCTTTTGGTATTGTATTTTTGAGTTTTCTTATACTTGTACTTGTTGTAGAATTTTTTAAACATGCATGTGCGATTGGTTTGGGTTTATTTTCATTTACTTCTTCTTTTTTTCTTTTTGTGTTTGACACATCCTATTTCTTGATCCTAAATAATAAAAAGGGTAATGCCTCCCATATTTGTGAAAACTCATTCCCATGGTGCTAGTTGCCACTCCGGGGTGTACTGGAGGCAGTACTCGGGGGGTCATTATCTCCATTTCACCATTTCCAGCTCAGTAGGGGCATCTTTGGTGGGAGGGGGTCATGACAGAATGGTATCAGAGCTGATGGTTGAGATATAGGATGGAGTCTAGAGTTCGGCACAGTGAGGATTGCATGGGTTGGTTGGCAACAGTGTTAGGTGATCATGGTGCATGACATAGGCCAGGGAATACTGGCTAGGACATGGGATTTTAAGGCCCCCCATGATCCGATGTAAGGACTCTGAGTCTCCCGAACGACCAAGTGAGACTACATTGATTTTCGTGTAGAGACCCTAGGGAAGTTACATGCATCATCATGTTTGTGTTTTACTTGATTTGGGTGTTCTGGGAAAGAAATTGAAATAAAGTGATAAAATGAAACATTTAGAAATTTCATTACTAATTGGTCGTATGTGATCTTTGTTTACCGTACAGCATTGGCACCTATACATAATCCCCGGGTGACTCAGACAGTTGAGGCCCATTAGATTAATGCGGTCGATCAGTTAAGGATTGACCGAGAGGAGGAAGATGATCAGTGGCAGAAGACTCTCCGTTCTTTCCAGCAACAAACCCTCCAGAAGTACGAGGGTGGTACATCGGATATAGAGACAGAGGGGTGGCTTGATGAGCTAGGGATCACTTATACTTTGATCCATGCTCCGAGGGAGTACTAGGTTCCCCCTAGCAGTCAGTCAGCTGAGAGGTGTGGCGCGTCAGTGGTGGACACTCTACCTCGGGGAGAGGAAAAAGGCAGAGGTTTCGTGGTCTGACTTTGAGAGGGATTTCCATGAGGAATTACATTCTTCTATGATCAAGGAGGAGAAGCGGCAGGAGTTACTCTCCCTTTAGTAGGGGAGCATGTCAATAAGAGAGTTGGGGATCAACTTCAAAGGTCTTCTACACTTTGCTCCGGATCTATTTCCAGATGAGGAGTCTCGGGCGAGATGTATGGAGGAGGCGCTTCATCCTTCGCTCCAGTATGTTTTTACCCCCTTCACCCTTCTGATGTACATGGTAGTACAGAAGATGACATAGGTTGTAGAGAGGATGCACTCGCATGGAGGTGCACCACGAGAGGGGATCCAGCTAGGTTCGTCGAATGGGAAGGCAGTCAGCAGTAGGTCTCCTGCGACAGGACCTTCCAGATTCAGGCCAGTATGGAGCATGACCCAAAAGTTCCAGTTCAGATCTTCTGGTCCTTATCCCTTTTTCACGAGCCTAGGACCAAAGTGTTTCTCTTGTGGAGGTTTCAGGCACGTTCAGAGTCAGTGCCCGACCCGATCTCAGTACGGTGTAGGTGGGCAGGTTCAGTGCCTGCCTCAATAGCACGAGTTGTCGGTGAGGCCCTTCCAGCAGTAGTAGGACCATGCTCCTCTGAGGGAAGACTTTTCAGGAGGAGGCTGACCTCAGGGCACTCCTTAGGTACCTCAACTAGGGCATGGTCAGGGAGGTGGTCGACATCATAGAGGTAGAGGAGCTGGGCGTGGATAGTTTCACGCAGTAGAGTTGGCAGCTCTAGCAGGACCAAAGGTGGTGTGAGGTACGATTTTGTTGGTCAGCACTCTCGTTTCTGCTGTATTCGATTCGGTAGATTTGCACTCCTTTGTTTTACCCGTTCTATCCCATTCTATGGGTCTAGATGTAGAGAGACTTTCCGTACCCCTGGTGCTGAGTACACTGGTTGGAGGTCAGACCAGCGTATCTTGTGTTTTCTGGGGATGTTGGCTGATGTTGGGACCACATCGATCTCATGGGGATCTTCTTTTTCTACAGATGCAACCGTATGATGTCATCCTAGGCATCGATTGGTTGTGTTATGTTAGTGTTGTTATTGACTGCTTCCGAAGAAGAGTCGTATTCTGTGACGTGGACGGGCAGCGTGTAGTTTTTGTTGGTGAGAGGAGCTATCTGATGGGAATCTGGCATGTGAAGCCTCTCCTTTACTCGTTAGGTGGTCAGTGGTTTCAGCTGATACAGAGATGACGGATGTCCCAGAGGTTGTTGGGGAGTTCCTAGATGTTTTTCCCGAGGAGGTTGTGACTCTACCCCCCCCCCCCCTGACGTGACGTTGAGTTCGGGATAGAATTACAGCATGGTGCCTGTCCGATTTCGATGGCCCCTTATCGGATGGCACCTTCGGAGTTTCGAGGGTTGCGGATTCAGATTGACAATCTGATGGAGAAGTGTTTTGTTCGACCCAGCTTTTCACTATGGTGTGCTCCAGTTTTGTTCGTGAAGAAGGCAGATGGTGGTCTTAGGCTATGCATAGACTACCGAAGGCTGAATCAGGTAACGATCAAGAACAGTTACCCCCTTACAAGGATAGATGATCTCTTCAACTAGCTGAGGGGATCAGATTGGTTTTCTAATATTGATCTATTATCTGGATATCATTAACTAAGGGTGAAGGAAAACGACATCTTGAAGACGGATTTCAGGTGCAGGTATGGGCACTTCGAGTTTGTAGTGATGTCGTTTGGAGTTACGAATGCACCAGCTGTGTTCATGGGACTTATGAACTTTTTCTTTTCAGAGTTTCTGGACCGGTTTCTTGTTGTGTTTATTGAAGACATCCTGATCTACTCAAGATGAGAGGAGAAGCACGTTGACCATCTCAGGGCAGTCTTGGAATTCCTTCAACACCACCATCATTATGGGCAATTATTGAAGTGTAAGTTCTTGACGCAAGAAGTACACTTCCTTGGGAACGTGGTGTCTCAGCATGAAGTGTTAGTGGACCTGTCGAAGGTGGAGGCAGTTGTTTCTTGGACGGAACCCAAGTGTGTGGCAGAAGTTTGTAGTTTCTTGGGGTTGGTAGGTTATTATCGGAGGTTCGTTTCGGACTTCTCTCGAGTTGCTTCTCCATTAACAACTTTGTCTAGGAAGAACCAGGTATTCCTATAGAGTGAGCAGTCCCAGAAATCTTTTGACTACCTAAAGGAGAAGTTGGTCAATGCTCCAGTACTCAGGTTTCCAGTGGAAGGGTTGTTGTATGAGGTGTTTTGTGATGCATTTATCCTTGGGTTGGATTGCGTTCTGATGCAGATGAAGGGTGTGATCTGTTATGGGTCTAGTAAGTTGCGCCCTCGAGAGCATAACTATTCCACCCATGTCCTAGTGCTTGCAGTAGTAGTGTTCGCACTGAAGTTGTGGTGACATTACCTCTTTGAAGAGTGCTTTGTGTTCTTCTCATATCACAAGATCTTGCGTTATATCTTCTCACAGTGTGATCTGAAATTACGGCAGTGGAGATGGGTCGAGTTTCTACAAGACTATGACTTTGAGATCTCTTACATTGAATGTAAGGGCAACGTTGTGGCTGATGCCCAGAGTAGGAAGTCGCATAAGAAAGTGGTTCAGGAATCTGCTGATTCCTGGAAGGCGATGGGAGAGTTGGCTTATTTTCACTTGGATGTAAGAGTAGAGGGTGATGGTGGATTTTTGATTTAGATGACGGTTCAATCCACCTTATTGCAGCAGGTGGAATATTCTCAGTGGGGAGACTCTGAGGCAGATGTAATGTTGGATCGTGTTGATCAGGGGAATGCTCCAGAAGGATGGTCAGAGGACAGCCGACATCAGATTCTTTTCCAAGGAAGGTTGTTTGTTCCAGAGGTGATGCGTGAGGGAGTTCTCCGTGAGTTCCATAGCTCAGCCTTGGCAGTGCATCCGGGAGTTTAAAAAATGTACCGAGGCTTGAGGGAACAGTTTTGGTGGCCTGGGGTGAAACGGTCAGTGGTGGAGTTTGTGGATAAGTGCCTAGTGTGTCAGCAAGTAAAGACTGAACACCGTGTTCTCAGTGGTTTGTTGCATCCTTTAGATTTCCCTGAGTGGAAATCGGATGACATCTCAGTGGACTTTGTCAAAGGACTACCCAGAGATCAGGGTGGTTATGATGCTATCTGGATAGTGGTGGATCAGCTCATGAAATCAGTTCACTTCATAGCAATAAAGGAGTCGGGCCCGGTGAGTACCTTAGCATAGAGGTGCATAGATGAGGTGGTGTGTTTTCATGGAGTTCCGAAGACTATCATCTCAGATTGGGATACTCGGTTTACCTCATGAGTTTGGAGGGGGTTGCAGCATGATGTGGGCACCCAGCTATGCCTTAGCACTACTTTCCACCACCAGACCGATGAGAAGACAGAGCGGACTATCCAGTCGTTGGAGGACATGCTACGAGCATGCGTTCCGGATTTTGAAGGATCATGGGTGCCACACTTTCTTTTAGTAGAGTTTTCCTATAACAACATCTTGCAATCTACTATTGGCATGGAACCATTTGAGGATTTGTACGGAAGACCATGTCGTTCACCCATTTCCTGGGAAGAGTTTGGTGAGACATGTGTTCTTGGGCCAGGGGTAGTACAGAGCACCACAGAGAATGTTCATCTTGTGCGTGAAAGGATGAAAGCGGATCAGGACCGACAGAAGTCTTATGTTGATCGTTGGAGGAGGCCCTTGGAGTTTGAGGTGGGAGATCATGTGTTCTTGAAGATTTCCCCTCGATGGGGGCAGTGGAGGTTTGGTAAGGGGAGTAAGCTCTCCCCTAGGTTCACCGGACCATTCGGGGTGCGGAGGCGAGTCGGTGAGGTGGCATATCAGCTAGCCCTGCCACCTCAGTTGGAGAAGGGTCATGACGTCTTCCACGTCTCCCAGCTTCATCAGTACATACACAACAACTCTCATGTTATTGATTGGGGAGAGTTAGATATGGGGGATGACGCGACCTTCGAGGAACGACCAGTCATAATTGAGGATTGTGAATAGAATGTGCTCTATGGACGAACCATCGCCTTAGTTCGTGTGTTGTGGAGGCATGGCAGCCTCGATGAGAGACCTTGGGAGCGGGAGGCTCAGATGCATGCTCAGTACCCAGAGTTTTTTTGAATTGTGTTTTTCTTTGTTCTTCTGACCTTTTTTTGATGTTATACTATGTACCTTCGATTTATGGAATACATGGCTTGTCGGTTGGAAGACATTTTGTTTCCTTGTTCTCTTGAAGTGTGTAACATGTCTGAATGTGTGGGGAGGGGAAAACATGATCCTTAATTGAGATGCATTAATGAAGATGCAATTTAACCCATACAGGGGAGACAGTGTCGCCTAAATCGGATAATATCTCGACATGGGAGAGGAAATTACCCATGCCATGTGTTCGGGAAGTGTGTTGGTTGTACGGTGCTGGGGGTAGTGTAAGTTTGAAAAATCCTAATATATGGAAGTGGGAAGACCCAATTCTTAATTGAGACACGTTAATGCGGATGCGATTAAACTCATGCTAGCGATTCAGTGCCACCTAAAGTAGATAATATCTCGACATAGGAGAAGGAATTCCTGACACAAATGATTAGGGTTGTTGGTTGGATTCCTATTATAACGAGAGCCCTAAGAGGTATCTTGTTGGATTACTCTGGGTTAGGTTTTGAATTCTTGGGGATGAGAATGTTTTAAGAGGTATCTAATGTAATGGCCCAGACCTCTCCGGTCCATTAATTTGTGAGAATTTAGAGCTATAGGTGTTTCGGGAAATCAAGGTAACTTGGAGGTGCATTTGGGTGGTTTTTTTAATGAAAACTAAAAGTCTTGTAGATTTCGCATGGTTGGCGCATAGTTTGTTAAACCGTGCGGCAAAGTCATGCATATATGGCCTTGATGGTAGTAGCGACTGCACGGGAGGCGCATGGTTTGTCTAAACTGTGCCGACAAACCGTGTGAGCTGAGTGGATAAGGCAGTGGTGACCGCACAGTTAGCGCACGGTTTGTCTAATCGTTCCACTAGGCTATGCGGTCACTAAATATTAGATCATAAATTTTAGGATCTTGACTGTTTAGCCTTTATGTTGTTCTTTTATGACCCTAATCGTCCATAACTCGGGAATACCCTTCCTTGGAGGTAGAAGAACCTCTCCCAAGCATTTTGGAGGTGATCTGGAGGCTTCTCTTCACAAATAAAAGTCAGTTCCTCAAGGTATGTGATCGTTCTTGTTCGATTCTTAGATCTTCTCAGATATACTCCTTCTCTTTGTATCAACTTGATATTTTATAAGATATATTATTTTTAATCTATTTCATATCTTATACTGTACGCTACACCAAGATTATCTTGCACTATACGCGACACCGTATTAGCTTGCAGTATATGCAACACTAATCTTGGATCGCGTTACAAAAAATTTCAAGTTTGTTTGATAGTAGTTATTCTACGCAACATTGAGTATATATATATAAATATATATAATTTATTAATGAAATATTGTTTGATTTTTTTATACGCAACAACAAAGGAGTCATGCACTAAACGCAACCCTGACTTGGCTTGCATTACACGCAATCACGACCTTCCTCGATAGCATGTGTTGTATGCAATACCGGGTTTTACTAAACAATGATATATTATTATAATATTATTATGAACTAGCCGTTATGAATAGTATTAACTAAATTTTTAATTTTATAACATTATTATTCATCTTACACATTTTCTAAAACATGGTATAAGAACAAAATAAATTTTTCGGGTAAGATAAGTATTTCTCAAAAAAATGCAGTTTTGCCGCCTTTTTATGGCGCACCCACATTAAATATAGTTTTTGACATTTTTATAAGTTCAATTTCACAAAATAAATGTCTTCTTTTGAATCAGGATATAAAAATTTATATTGGATAAAGTATTGATATTTTTCTGATAACTTTCATATTTTAATGAATAGTAAAAATACGCTAATTTTTAATTAAAAACAACGTTTTTCATTGAGATAATTTATATGGTTAGATTATCTTTTAAATTGGTTTTAAAGTATAAATAGAATATATTTTTACCATTTAATATAATCTATGTCATTGGCATTGATTTTTCATTGAATTCATAGGTTAAATAAATTCAATCTTTTGCAATGTTTTAAACAAAAATCCGTTTTCTTTAGACAATGTGATTAATTTTAATTTAATTTCTGCCACTTCTGTGTATTGAATTTGGAAAAATGGATTCCATATTTTGAATCAGTGTATCCAAATTATATTAATAGACTTTTTTTTATTTTTGGGCTTCATAAATAGTAACAACGGTAAATTTTATTTACCATAGTAAAAGGTAAATTGGGTAATTAAGGGTAAATATAATATTATAAAATTATCTTAACACTTATCTTAATACAATTGGATGACTATAATTTGTCCTAAGTCATATTTGGGTCAAAATGGAATCAATTAGAACCCACTTGGAGGTGATTAAGACCTTTAGTTTATTTTATTTAAAGGAAAGTGAAATATGTCTCACTCAACTTTAATAATTAAAGTATTTTTAATATATGTTTATAAAGAATATAAATTAGGTTATAAATACTCATTTGAAATATAATTCTTTTTTATTTATCATGGTAATTTATTTTTAATTTTTAAGAGTTATTTAATTACCTTATTATCTTATACATTAATGATGCAGAAATTATTTATTTAGTGAAAAATCAATAATATAGTTTTTATTGAAATATTAATACATAACAAAAGGCCCAAAAATCTGCAAACAAAACTTATTATTAGTATATATATAAACCCTAATCATACATTAGCCAAATTTTTGACCATTTGGATCCTTAGTAAGATGATTATGACACTTATATTATTTTGTTTTAAATGATGCCAAAGTTGTCACCTTCATAATTTAATAAATATAACAATTTAAATATTGTGATTTAAAGATTATAAATTAGATTAAAAGTATTATTGTGAAAGGTAATAGATTTATCTTCACCATAGTATTGTATTTTTAATTTAGATGCAACAAATAAGTATATTAAATAATTATACAAATATGTTGTAGTAATTATTTTATTAAGTGATAAACCAAATACATGGTTTCAAAAATAATAAAATAAATATTATATGAACTATTTAATGTACTCCACTAATTTTATAGATACATATAAAATATTATGAATCTGTTAAAGCTTTTAGTTCGAACATATCATTTTTATATATTTTATTTAAATTCAAATAAATGAATTCTGTCAAAATTGACACTATTGTTATTTTATAAAAATAACATATTATAAAATTGTTTAAAAATCACAAAAATATGTAAAAATTATAAATTTACATTTATATGGTCTAAACTGTTATAAATTATCCAATTATGGACAATTCACAACAAATAAGTAATTATTTGTTATAATTTAAAATTTAGAATGTTATTACCACAAATAAAATTAAATTGATTAAATAAAGATAAATCAAGTTGATAATGTTTAAAATAAATTCCTAACATGTATAAATATTATTGGCTGATGATATTACAACCCTATCCCATCTAATATTCGGATATGATTCATTTTGGAAGTTTTTATGTGGGTTTGGGATTTAATATAAACTAATATTTATTATATTTCCAAAGGTGCCCCTCTCCTCCCTTATAAAAGGGAACCTCCTCCCTCTTCTCCTCACACCAATTTGAGCCTTCAATCTCGGCCAACCCCTGCAAATTTCACTTCCCCACTTCCCTAGAAACATCATTGAGGTTATGGTCTTCTTAAAATACCATCTTTAGTTCCCTAAGAGGAGGTTAAGAAGAGGCGCTTCAAAAAAGAGGTAATGTCTGTTACCAATTCATTCAACTTTATTTCTTCTTCTACTTCTTCTTCTTTAGTTGTTTCATTATGAAGTAATAAAATCCGTGTCACTCATATAATGATATGTTATTGTAAGTATGAAACAACCCTATTTCACCATCTATCCATCCTATGAAAAATGAAATCACCGCGCGTGCGTACGTACGGAATACCGTCTCCACGTCGTGGTGTAATCTGTTTTAGACCACCACCTTACATGAATGGGTACAATGGTGTAAATAGATAACTATATATGATTATTTTAAGGTGATATTGATTCTTAAATATTATACATACACTTCAATACAATTCCACGATCATGGGAATGATATCATCGCTCATGCGTACGTACGGACTACCGTCTCCACGACGCAATGAGATTCATTCTCCATGTTAACCATTCATTAACGATTATAAAGTATATATAATAAGTAATCATGAAATATATGACATAATAATGATAATGTATTTATGTATATATATATGTATGTCATCTTCTTAATTCCATTCAATTCAATAAGGAAACGAAAACAACATTCATGCGTACGTACGACCAACCGTCTCCATGAATGGTATATTTCCATTTATCGATCTATCATATATATATATATATATGTATATTCTGAATATATATTACATATAAATCATGTTTTACATTATGGAATTATTTAAATCAGGATATAATTAATAATATCAAGAACGACAAGTCGAAACACATACGATAAATGAAATGATTTTACACAAAATGATGTTCTTACATGGAATTTACAAAAGCACGGGTAATATAATGTCATAAGTGAAACATATATGATATCATAACAATGAATATGATTATTTAATAAGTCAATGACATTATTTAAATCATTATACAGGAGTTTCAGATCCATATGAAGCATATCATACCTAAGGTAAGGGATAATTTTTCAAATCTCATTTTTATCTGAGATTGCTTATTCGTAAGTATTTACTGGGGTTATTTTTATCATCCATGCCCATGTTTTATAAATGTGTTTTCATGTATTTTTAAATTCCTTTTTACCCATTTTTGACTTTTACTACATCGTGTGTAAGGAATCGTTATTTTACGAGGTACTTTTTGACTTTTTCGACAAAAGTACGAGAAGAATGTTTTTTTAACTTATACGGCACGAACAGATTTTTACGGTTTTATAAAGCCTTATTTTCCTGAAGCTTCCTCAAAAATATTTCATGACTATTTTCAAAAAAATGTGTTTCTTTTAAAATTGAATGATGTTTTGTGAAAAGAAATTGATTTTGAAGAAGAAAGGATATTTTCCTCAAGAATTTATTTCAAGTGTTTTATCAAAACCATTTTCCATCTAAGATGACATTATTTCATATGTGTATGTTTAAACTATAATGTCTCTATGATTTACATGGTTTCTATTTTCTTATTATGAAATGATATCCATTTCTTTTATATGGATTATGTGATGATGGGATGATGTTTATGAAACCCATTTTATTCATAGGGTTATTATGAATGATGTATATTTATTTTGTGTTACAAGTAAGAATGATTTCATTATGAGATGGGTGGGACCTATATCTACCTCCAATGCATTGGGTACAGATTTATATCTCATGAGAAAGACATGGTTGGAATGGTTAGTTAATCTGGTTCAGTGTTACAGGACTGAAACGAGGAGTGAACTCGATTCAGAAATGGACTTTGTCCACTAAGATGGTCTTGGAAACAATGCCTTGGCTACTATGGAAATAATAACATGTGATGAATGGTTGCCTCAATTACATGTTTTATTCCCATTATATTTTATCATGGTTGATGTTCCATTATGATATATGCCTTACTTACTTCTACGATTTATGTCATTGCTCAAGATTTGAATGTATAAATTTCGTGTTCAAGTTTTTGTTTTCAAATGTTTATGGATTGTTTTATGTTCTCTATGTTTTGCCTTACTGAGCATTTGAGCTCACCCTTTTTATGTTTTATTTTCCCTAGGAAATAATGAAAGGTTTTAGGTAAGGAAACAAAAAGGGGAAGACCATTATGGGAGTTGTTAAAGATCATTCAACATGATTAGAAGTTTATATTCCAAGTTTCCAAAGACACTAAACTATTACGATCCTTGTGTGTCTCTTTTTGTTATATATTAAGTATTCCAAAAAATTAATGTAATTTCCATGTACGTCAAGTTTCGGGTCTCTACAATTGGTATCAGAGGAAAGGATTAGTCAACCTTTGGAAACTAGGATGCGAAAATGAAAGAGAGATCCCTAGAGATATTTCTAAGGTATGTCTAGGGATGTCCCTAAGGATTAGTATACGTATAGGATATAGTCCTAGAACTACGGAAATGAGCTTATAATTTAACCTAAGATGTTAGATATTGAGGGTACTCCCCCTTTACTATGTTGTTTTTTCTAGCATGATTTTTTCCTCCCACACTATTTTTTTTGGGTTTTAGAAAATGGCTAGAAACAAGAAGATTCACGATAATGGAGGATATGACGGACAATGGAATGATATTCTTCATGAGCAACCAAATGAAACGGGATTTGGAAGTCCAAACTTCGTTATTATGCCTAATCCGAAATCTCATAATATGATCAATAATCTCAACTTTGGTAAGTTTCCCGACTCAAATAATAAGAGAATGATGGAGTTTCATGATGATCATAAAGGAATGAAATTTCAATTTCCCTCATGTAAATATTGTGGGAAGAGGAATCAGGAAAAATGTTTCAAAGGAACTGGAAGATGCTTTGGGTGTGGAAAAGAAGGACACAAAGCTGGTAAGTGCAAAGGAAAAGGTTCATTTAACACCACGGACAATGATAATGGTATTGCTATGACATCAACAATGATTAGATGTTTTAAATGTGGAATATATGGGCATTATGAAAACCAATGCTCTAAGGGAAAATCTCATGAAGAGAATCAACATGGTCATATGAGTAGTATTTATGTGGATGATGATGAAGAGACTACAAATGAAATATGAGATAAAATAAATGATGAAGCTCAGTCAGTGGTTTAAGAAGTTTTTGCAATGATTGTATGTTTATAAAGAATGTTGTATGGTACTATGAAATAAAGAATCATCTAAGGATTGTTACATTATTGTTTTTCCTGAAGAATTTGAAAGTATATGTTGAATGGTACCAGTAACCATGGAAGGTTATTCAAATATTTTTGGAAAGTAGATGATATGCGCATAATGAAGGGATAAGAAGATAATGAGATGTTTGATTGTATTCATGAGATCATGATTGATATAAGGACTAAGTGATATCATGGTTTGAATATATAGAATTTTTGGGATTTTGGTATGTAGAAAGAGTTATCTTTTGACAGCATTCATGTTTTCACTAAGGATAACTGGGTTTTTATTTTTTTTCAAGAGAATGCATGATTAAGGTATTCACATGTTTGTAATTTGACCAACAAGATATATCTTATGATATATGAGGGGATAAATGATGGAATTCACGTGATTGTTATGTGACATTTCAAGGAATCATTTTCTTTATACTATGAGCTTGGACATAAGTATTTTGGATAAGCCTAAAGATTGGAATGGATTATGTTGGACATAAGTTAGTATTGTTTAAGGATAGATCTTTTTTTCGATATTATTGATGGGATGTTATAGTAATGTAGTTTGAGAAAAAGGAAAATTTGCAGGACGGGCGATAGCCCATCACGTCGGACAAGGCTGTTGGAATCGAACCCACAACCGAAGTGCGACTGGCCTTTATCGCATACCGCTGGCCTGCAGGAAGTCCCTGGTTAGTAGAAACTAGTTTTATTTTATTAAGCGGTATGATATATGAAGTATAAGATCATTTTTGGAATCATATATCATTAACCTCACCAAATATGGACTTATGTATATTTGATAACTTTTTCTAACCTTTTTTTTGAAATAGATGGAATGACCCGTCATTCTATCACATGACCTGTTAACAATTCATGAATAACAAATTCAACTTCATTTCTTTAAGAGATGATGTGGAAATTGTTCAAAGCACGAACAACAGTGAGATTGTACCAAAATCAAGAAAATCTTTCTTCTAATTCAAAATTTTCAACTTTAGGGAAATGATATTAAAAACCAAATTTTTTTTCTTAGTGATCTTATATCTGATGAATAAGATGGCACCTTTGATCATCACAAATTTATTGCTTTGTGATTGATGGTTTTTTCATGGCCATGTTCTCTACCACTCTCCATCAGATCTTGATGGTTAGATTAGTCTTCCATATCCATATTTTAACCTATGTTCTCCTATATAGAAACCCAGTGATGAGTTACTTTGGGTAATCATTACGTTTCATACATTAGTTTTTAAAATTAAGTTTTAGTATTCCTTTTTACGATGTGGGTTTCTATGAATAGTAAACAATTTATAACCTCGACGAATTTTGAGGGAGAAATTCATTTTAAGGGGGGTAGAATGTAGCAACCTGAGATTTTATAAGATATATTCTTTTTAATCTCTTCCATATCTTCTACTATGTGCTAAACCAAGAGTATCTTGTGCTATACGTGACACCGTATTAGCTTGCAGTATATGCAACACTAATCTTGGATCGTGTTACACAAAATTTCAAGTTTGTTTGATAGTAGTTATTATACGCAACATTGAGTATATATATATATATATATATTCAATGTATTAATTAAATATTGTTTGATTTTGTTATAGGAAACAACAAAGGAGTCGTGCACTAAATGCAACCATGACTTGGCTTGTATTACACGCAATCGCGACCTTCCTCGATAGCGTGTGTTGTACGTAATACCGGGTTTTACTAAACAATGATATATTATTATAGTATTATTATGAACTAGCCGATATGAATAGTATTAACTAAATTTTGAATTTTATAACATTATTATTCATCTTACACATTTTCTAAAACATGGTATAAGAACAAAATAATTTTTTTGGGTAAAATAAGTATTTTTCAAAAAAAAATGCAGTTTTTCCACCTTTTGATGGTGCACCAATATTAAATCTAGTTTTTGACATGTTTATAAGTTCAATTTTACAAAATAAACTTCTTCTTTTGAATCAGGATATAAAAATTTATATCGGATAAAGTTTTGATATTTTTCTGATAACTTTCATATTTTAATGAATAGTAAAAATACGCTAATTTTTAATTAAAAACAACCTTTTTCATTGAGATAATTTATATGGTTAGATTATCATTTAAATTGGTTTTAAAGTATAAATAGAATATATTTTTACCATTTAATATAATTTATGTCATTAACATTTATTTTTCATTGAATTTGTAGGTTAAATGAATTCAATATTTTGCAATGTTTTAAACAAAAACACGTTTTCTTTCGACAATGGGATTAATTTTAATTTAATTTATGAAACTTATGTGTATTGAATTCGGAAAAATGGATTCCATATTTGGAATCAGTGGGTCCAAATTATATTAATAGACTACTTTTTATTTTTGGGCTTTATGAATAGTAACGATGGTAAATTTTATTTACCATAGCAAAAGGTAAATTGGGTAATTAAGGGTAAATATAATATAATAAAATTATCTTAAGACTTGTCTTAATACAATTGGAAAATTATAATTTGTCCTAAGTCATATTTGGGTCGAAATGTAATCCATTAGAACCCACTTAAAGGTGATTAAGACCTTTAGTTTATTTTATTTTATTGCGGCTAGGATTGATCTATGCAAACACTCATTCATCGCCCGCATCTCCTCAATGAAAGGTATGAAACCCTGGCGTACATCGGATCTCATCTCTAGGTTAGCTGATATTTGGGGATTCAATGATTTCAAATGTGTGTCGCTCGGTCGTGGTCTCTTTCACATTCTGTTTCCCTCAGTGGAACTCAAAAGCAGTGCTTGGAGTATTGGCTCCATAAATCTCAGACCAGGTACACTCCGACTTCATGAATGGAAATTGAATTTCAATTTTCTTGATTTTAAGGATACCTGTGCGCAAGTATGGATAAAAATACATGGTCTCAACTGGGTTTTGTGGCATGCTGAGATCCTTTTTGATATTGCATCTGCTATCGGGGTTCCAATCAGGATGGATCATGTTACAGAATCAGTTTGATATGGTCATTTTTCTCGGGTCCTTGTAGAGATTGACCTTAGTTCTACTTTAATAGATATGGTGATTTTATCTACTCAACAGGAGGATATTTGTCTTCGGATTGAATACGAAAGCATTCCTCCATTCTGTGCTCCTTGTCAAATTATTGGGCATGAAGAATCTGCATGTAGAAGAAATATTATTTGTGACAACTGTCAAATTAAAGGGCATGATAAACATCACTGTCGGAAGCCAATCAAACAAGGTATGGCTCAATGCATTGAGCAAAATAAGATGGCTACTGTTATTGGTCAGGATTTGATAAAAGACTCTGATAAAGAACATGTTGTGTCTGCTGAAAAGTCTCAAAGGTCTCTTGATGAAGAACCCAAAAAGGGAAGTTCTGAAGTACATATTAAGACCAGTACTCCTTCACAAAAAAACAAGAGAACTCTCTTATCCTGGGCAGATCTTGCTAACGCAATCCAGCCACCTGTCGAAAATTCTGGCATGGATGATATGAATGGAGCATCATTCAAAGATATATTAACAAGAGGTCTCGGAGATGATGAAGATGTTGAATCAATTGATAGTCTTGATGCTCTGGAAAATGCTGCTCAAGAGGAAGCAGACTCCTGTCTAAGACAAGAACAGATCTTAGTCAATGCCAAAAGCAGAAGAGGCAAGGAAAAGGACCTTCCTATCTCAAGGAAAGCTAAAGATAGGAAAGAGATGACTGCTGTTTGTAACAATATTTCGACAAAGGACAATAATAGAGTTCAAACCCCTGATCAGTATATGGGAGTCTTCCCACTGGAAAGTACTCCTAGAGCCCAAGACTCGGCTTCCTCCAGAAAGTCTTCTTCTCAGGATGTCAAGTACACCCTCAGCAAGCATCAAGACCCCACTCCAACTGGGCAGTATAACCAAACAGATCCTCTGAAGGAATCTATCCAGGACCTCCCTGCCCTGCATGTTTCTAGTCTGGAGGGCAGAACCCAGCCTTCTCCAAGTTGTGGCACCCCTCAATCTCAAATTCTGAAGGTTTCAAAGCAAGTGAGTACCTATAACTCGTTTGAATTACTTGAATCTTCTAGTAGTGATGATGACAGGAAACCGATTGAAGATCGGGAAGAAGCTATGTCTGTGAACACGGAATTAATGTCTGAGGTCCCGGATGATGGTGGCGGTCCCTGGATACAGGCAAAGACTGGGAAAAGGGGGAGACAACCAAGTAAAACGGGTGCTCTAGCATCTATTCATGGTATGAACACTCGATCTCGAGTGCGCTGTTGAATTTTTTTTCTGTTGCTTCTTTGCTGTTTTGCTCCTCCTTTATCTCTACTGTATGACTTTTTTATTTAATAATAGAGGATTGCGCCTCAACCTTTAAAAAAAATTATCTTATACATTAATGATGCAGAAATTATTTATTTAGTGAAAAATCAATAATATAGTTTATATTGAAATAGTAATACATATCAAATGGCCCAATAATCTGCAACAAAACTTATTATTATTATATATATAAACCCTAATCATCCACTGGCCGAATATTTGACCATTTGGATCCTTGTTAAGAAGATTATGACACTAATATTATTTTATTTTAAATGATGCCAAAGTTGTCACCTTCATAATTTAATAAATATAACAATTTAAATATAGTGATTTTAAGATGATAAATTCGAGTAAAAGTATTATTGTGAAAGGTAATATATTTTTCTTCAACATGGGATTTTATTTTTAAGTTTTATGCAACAAATAAGTATATTAAATAATTATACAAAAATGTTGTAGTAATTATTTTATTAAGAGATAAACCAAATAAATGGTTTTAAAAATAATAAAATAAATATTATATGAAATATTTAATGTACTACACTAATTTTCTAGATACATATGACCTTTTATGAATATATTAAAGCTTTTAGTTCAAACATATCTTTTGTATATATTTTATTTAAATTCAAATAAATGAATTGTTTCAAAATTGACACTATTGTTATTTTATAAAAATAACATATTATAAAATTGTTTAAAAATCACAAAATATTTAAAAATTATAAATTTAAATTTATGTGGTTTAAAATTTTATAGAGTATCCAATTATGGACAATTCACAGCAAATAAGTAATTATTTTTTATAATTTAAAATTTAGAATGTTATTACCACAAATAAAATTAAATTGATTAAATAAGGATAAATCAACTTGATAATGTTTAAAATAAATTTTTAACATGTATAAATTTTGTTTTTTGATGATATTACAACCCTATCTCATCTAATATTCGGATATGAGTCATTTTGGTAGTTTTTATGTGGGTTTGGGATTTAATATAAACTAATATTTCTTATATTTCCAAAGGTGCCCCTCTCCACCCTTATAAAAGGGCACCTCCTCCCTCTCCTCCTCACACCAATTTGAGCCTTAAAGCTCGTCCAACCCCTTCCATTTCACTTCCCCACTTCCCTATAAACATCCTAGAGGTTCTGGTCTTCTTAAAAGACCATCTTTAGTGCCCTAAGAGGAGGTTAAGAAGAGGCGCTTCAAAGAAGAGGTAATGTTCGTCACCGATTCTTTCGACTTTATTTCTTCTTATACTTATTCTTCTTTAGTTGTTTAATTATGAAGTAATAACATAAGTGTCACTCATATAATGATATGTTATTATAAGTATGAAACAACCCTATTTCACCATCTATACATCCTACAGAAAATGAAATCATCGCGCGTGCGTACGTACGGAATACCGTCTCCACGCCGTTGTGTAATCTGTTTTCAACCACCACCATTCTTGGATGGGTATAATGGTGTAAATAGATAACTATATATGATTATTGTAAAGTGATATTGATTCTGAAATATTATACATACACTTCAATACAATTCCACGATCATGGGAATGATATCATCGCTCATGCGTACGTACGGACTACCGTCTCCATGACGCAATGAGATTCATTCTCCATGTTAACCATTCATTAATGATTATAAAGTATATATAATAAGTAATCATGAAATGTATGACATAATAATGATACTGTATTTATGTATATATATATATGTATGTCATCTACTTAATTCCATTCAATTCAATACGGAAATGAAAACAATGTTCATGTGTACGTACGGCCTACTGTCACCATGAACGGTGTATTTCATTCCATTTATAGATCTATCATATATATATATATATTTATATTCTGAATATATATTACATATAAATAATTTTTTACATTCTGGAATTATTTAAATCGATATATAAGTAATAATATCAAGAACGACAAGTCAAAACACATATGATAAATGAAATGATTTTACCCAAAACGCTGTTTTTACATGGAATTTACATAAGAATGGGTAATATAAAGTCATAAATGAAACATATATGATATCATAACAATGAATATGATTATGTAATAAGTCAATGACATTATTTTAATCATTATACAGGAGGTTCGGATCCATACGAAGCATATCGGACCTAAGGTAAGGGATAAGTTTGCAAATCTCATTTTTATCCGAGATTGCTTATTCATAAGTATTTACTGGGGTTATTGTTATCATCCATTTACATGTTTTATAAAAGTTTTTTCATGTATTTTTAAAGTCCTTTTTACCAATTTTTGACTTTTACTACATGGTGTGTAAGGAATCTTTATTTTACGAGGTACATTTTGACTTTTCCGAAAAAAGTACGAGAAGAATGTTTTTTTAACTTATACAGCACGAACGGATTTTTATGTTTTTATAAAGCCTTATTTTCATGAATATTCCTCCAAAATATTTCATTAATATTTTCAACATAATATTTTCTTTTAAAATTGCATGACGTTTTGTGAAAAGAAATTGATTTTGAAGAAGAAAAGATATTTTCCTCAAGAATTCATTTCATGTGTTTTATCAAAACCATTTTCCATCTAAGATGACATTATTTCATATGTGTATGTTTCAAGTATAACGTATCTATGATTTACATGGTTTCTCTTTTCTTATTATTAAATGATATCCATTTATTTTTTATGGATTATGTGATGATGGGATGATGTTTATGAAACCCATTTTATTCATTTTGTTATTATGAATGATGTATGTTTATTTTGTGGCACAAGTAAGAATGGTTTCATTATGAGATGGGTGCGACCTATATCTCCGTCCAATTAATTGGGTAAAGATTTATATCTCATACGATAGACATTGGTAGAATGGTATGTTAATCCGGTTCAGTGTTACAGGACTGAAATGAGGAGTAAACTCGATTCAGAAATGGACTTTGTCCACTAAGATGGTCTTGGCAGCAATGCCTTTGCTACTATAGAAATCATAACATGTTCTGAATGGTTTCTACAATTACATTTTTTATTCCCATTATATTTTATCATGTTTGATGTTCCATTATGATATATTCCTTACGTACTTCCATGATTTATGTCTTTGCTCAAGATTTTGATGTTTAAATTTCATGTTCAAGTTTTTGTTTTCAAATGTTTATGGATTGTTTTATGTTCTCTATGTTTTCCATTAATGAGAATTTGAGCTCACCCTTTTAATGTTTTATTTTCCCCATGAAATAAAGAAAGTTTTTAGGTAAGGAAACAAAAAGAGGAAGACCGTTATGGGAGTTGTTGAAGATATTTCAACATGATTCGATGTTTATAGTCCATGTTTCCAAAGACACTAAACTATTACGATCCTTGTGTGTCTTTTTTTGTTATGTATTAAGTATTCCGCAAAAGTAATGTAATGTCCATGTAAGTCAAGATTCGGGTCTCTACAATTGGTATCAGAGGAAAGGTTTAGTCAACCTTTGGAAACTAGGATGCGGAAACAAAAGAGAAATCCCTAGAGATATTTCTAAGGTATGTCTAGAGATGTCCCTAAGGATAAGTATACGTATAGGATATAGTCCTAGAACTATGGTAACGATCTTAGAATTTAACCTAAGTTGTTAGATATTGAGGGTACTCCCCCTTGACTATGTTGTTTTCCATAACATGATTCTTCCTCTCACACTATTCTTTTTGGGTTTTAGAACATTGCTGGAAACATAAAGATTCACGAAAATAGAGAATATGATGGACAATGGAATGATATTCTTCATGAGCAACCAAATGAAATGGGATTTGGATGTCCAAACATCGTTATTATACCTAATCATAAATCTCAAAATATGATCAACAATCTCATCTTTGGTAAGTTTCCCGACTCAGATAATAAGAGAAAGATGGAGTTTCATGATGATCATAAAGGAAAGAAATTTCAATTTCCCTCATGTAAATCATGTGGGAAGAGGCATCAGGAATAATGTTTCAAAGGAACTAGAAGATGCTTTGGGTGTGGAAAAGAAGGACACAAAGGCAATTAGTGCAAAGGAAATGGTTCAATTAACACCATGGACAAGGAAAATGGTATTACTACGACATCAACAATGATTAGATGTTTTAAATGTGGAATATATGGGCATTATGCAAACCAATTCCCTAAGGGAAAATCTCATGAGGAGAATCAGCATGGTCATATGAGTAGTATTTATGTGGATGATGATGAAGAGACTACAAATGAAATATGAGATGAAAGAAATGATGAATCTCATTCAGTGGTTTAAGAAGTTAGTGGAATGATTTTATGTTTATAAAGAATAATGTATGGTACTATGGAATAAAGAATCATCTATGGATTGTTACATTATTGTTTTTCCTGAAGTATTTGAAAGTATATGTTTAATAGTACTGGTAACCATGGATGGTTATTCAGATATTTTTGGAATGTAGACGATATGCACATAATGAATGGATAAGAAGATAATGAGATGTTTGATTGTATTCACGAGCTCATGATTGATATAAGGACTAAGTGATATCACTTTTTGAGTATATAGAATTTTTTGGATTTTGGTATGTGGAAAGAGTTATCTTTTGACAGCATTCATGTTTTCACTAAGGATAAATGTGTTTTTCTTTTTTTTTTCAAGAGAATACATGATTAAGGTATTCACATGTTTGTAATTTGACCAACAAGATATATCTTATGATATATGGGGGATAAATGATGGAATTCACGTTATTTATATGTGACATTTCAAGTAATCATTTTCTTTATACTATGAGCTTGGACATAAGTATTTTGGATAAGACTAAATATTGGAATGGATTATGTTAGACATAAGTTAGTATTGTTTAAGGATGTAACTGTTTTTCGATATTATTGATGGGATGTTATAGTAATGTAGTTTTAGAAAAAAGCACAATTTGCATCTCGGGCGATAGCCCCTCGCGTTGGACCGGGATGTGGGAATCGAACCCACAACCGAAGTGTGATTGGCCTTTATCGCATACCACTGGGCTACAAGATGTCCCTGGTTAGTAGAAACTGGTTTTATTTTATTAAGCGGTATGATATATGATGTATAAGATCATTTTTGGAATCATATATGATTAACCTCACCAAATATGGACTTATGTATATTTGATAACTTTTTCTAACCTTTTTTTTGAAACAGATGGAATGACCCATCATTCTATCACATGACCTATTAACACTTCACTAATAACAATTTCAACTTAATTTCTTTAAGAGATTAAGTGTAAATTGTTCAAAGAACGAACAACAGTGAGATTGTACCAAAATCAAGAAAGTATTCCTTCTAATTCAAATTTTTTAACTTTTGGGAAATGATATTCAAAACCAAAAATGTTTTCTTAGTGCTTTTATATCCAATGAATCAGATGGTACCTTAGATCATCACAAATTTATGGCTTTGTGATTGATGGTTTTTTCATATCCATGTTCTCTACCACTCTCCCTCAGAACTTGATGGTTAGATTTTTCTTCCATATCTATATTTTAACCTACGTTCTCCTATATAGAAACCCAGTGATGAGTTACTTTGGGTAATCATTATGTTTCATACTTCAGTTTTTAAAATTATGTTTTAGTATTCCTTGTTACGATGTGGGTTTCTATGAATAGTAAACGATTTATAACCCCGACGAATTTTGAGGGAAAAATTCATTTTAAGGGGGGTAGAATGTAGAAACCCAAGATTTTATAAGATATATTTTTTTAATCTCTTTCATATCATCTACTGTACGCTACACCAAGATTATCTTGCTTTATACGTGACACCGTATTAGCTTGCAGTATATGCAACACTAATCTTGGATCGTGTTACACAAAATTTCAAGTTTGTTTGATAGTAGTTATTCTACGCAACATTGAGTATATATATATATATATATATATTCAACGTATTAATTAAATGTTGTTTTATTTTGTTATATGCAACAAAAAAGGAGTCGTTCACTAAACACAACCCTGACTTGGCTTGCATTGCACGCAATCGCGACCTTCCTCGATAGCGTGTGTTGTACGCAATACCGGGTTTTACTAAACAATGATATATTATTATAATATTATTATGAACTAGCCGTTATGAATTGTATTAAATAAATTTTTAATTTTATAACATTATTATTTATCTTACACATTATCTAAAACATGGTATAAGAACAAAATAAATATTTCGGGTAAAATAAGTATTTTTCAAAAAAATGCAATTTTGCCGCCTTTTGATGGCGCACCCACATTAAATATTGTTTTTGACATGTTTATAAGTTCAATTTTACCAAATAAAATTCTTCTTTTGAATCATGATATAAAAATTTATATTAGATAAAGTTTTGATATTTTTCTGATAACTTTCATCTTTTAATAAATAGTAAAAATATGCTAATTTTTAATTAAAAACAACTTTTTTCATTGAGATAATTTATATGGTTAGATTATCTTTTAAATTGGTTTTCAAGTAAAAATAGATTATATGTAAAGACCCGTAAAATTCAAGGGAAATTTTTTCTTAATTTTCTTTAGAATTTTACAAGAATGCGGTTTCAGACGGCACCTGATTCCGAGGCCCGGAGTGCCCGGAATTAATTTCCGAAGTTTGGCTCGGGTACGTTCAGTGAACGAACGAGCGGGAATTTCTAACTTTTGATCCGGTGCTCGGAATTGAAATCCGAGGGCACCAATGAACTCGCAGCGCCGATAATCGCTTAAAGAGACCTTTTCGGGTGTTGCGTTTGTTGCGGGTTGAAAGTTACGTTTTGGGGTTTTTAGATTGAGTTAAATAAAATTGTGAAGAACAATTTTATTTCATCAAGTTAAATCCTATCAAAGGTGGTTGGAAGTGGGACCCACACCCACTTAACCTCCCTTGGGAGGATTAAGTGTGGTGGGGCCCACACGAACCCCCACCTTTTCAACTCCCCACTCTCCCTCTTAATGGCTTGACAAGTTAACTTATATTTAATTATACAATTCATGTATATTAAATAAGTGAGTTAATTTTGGAGTTATCCATTTTGAATTTCAAACCTTTGAAATTCTTGTGGTTAAGTTGTGAAATAATATAAGTTAAAGCTTATATTATTCTAGGAGTTTCTTTTACCCTTGGGAGGATTTCTTGGGAGCTTTGGAAGCTTTTCTCCTCTTCTTCTTCAAACTCAACGAAGAACGCGAAGAACGTCGTTCTTCAACGAAGAACTTCTCCGCCGAAGAACACGATCCATCCGCGACGCCGTATCCGCGACGCGACGTACTTCTTCCGCGTCATCTCTTCCGCGACGGTTTTCCGCGACGAACGCCATCGACAACGACTCTTCCTCCGACGTGAAAGGAATCGACACCGATATTCCACGACTCCGTCACCGTGCGACTATCGAGGTAGAGATTCTTGAGTTCGTTGTTCTCTTTATAATTTGACTTTCCTCAAGACTTGACGAGGAACGCCCTTTTTCCGACGAAGAACGCCGCACCGCTCTTCTTCGTCTTCGGTGTCAACGAGAGAGAACACCGCACCTTCCTCGGACAACCTTCGTCGGCGTACAGGGATTCGCCAACGACGTGCCTCTTCGGACGCGTCTCTTCGTCAACGGAATTGACGAACGACTACCATGACGCCCGATCTCCGCGACATCGACTTCCGCGGACTTAGTCAAATCCTCGAACTTATACCCGAGGTAGGGGATGTTGTTTAATATTTAATTATATCATTCTTGCTCGTGGTTCGTATGACTAACGTGAGGATGTTGTTTATTTAAAGTTGCGTTATTAATTTAACGTGAGGGGGGCCGGACCGTACGAACACGGCCGAACCCCCTCCAACGTTCTTGTTTGTTCTTGCGGGTGGAAGCAAGCGGCGTGGTGCCGTCGCACCACGCGGTTGATCGTGCATTTAATTTACGTGGCGCCGTCGCGCCACGCCGAGGAAAAATCTTCAAGAACGCGACGCCGTCGCGCCGCGTTGAAAAGAATCGAAGCACGGCGAAGGGGCGCGGTGCCGACGCACCGCGCCGGATGACGAACGCCGCGACCGGTTCTGGGCCGCGGCGGGACGAGAAGACCGCGGCCGGTTCCGGGCCGCGGCGGAAGGGAAGACCGGCAGCCGGGCCGCCGGCGTCGGAAGCCGAAGGGGACCGGAAATTTCCGGTCCCGTTGGAGCAAACCGGCCGGCTGGTCGGCCGGAACCGGGGAATTAATTCCCCGGCCAACTGGCAAAACCCCCCTCTTAAAGAGGGGGGCGGTTTAAATTTAAAGGGAGGGGGCCGGCTGCCCCCTCGGTTCCGCTCAAGGAGGCCCCCTCATGTGAGGGGGCGGTTTGCTTAGAAAATCGGCGCGGCTAAGCCGCGCCGCCAGAAGACAGCGGGGGCAATCAAGCCCCCCGCGTGCTACCACCCCGTGCGGCACTCGCCGCCGCCGGCGCGGCCCCCCGCCGCCGCCAGCGCGGCCCGCCGCCGCCGCCACCGTGGCCCGCCGCCGCCACCGCCGCGCCGCTCCGGGGGGGGGGGGGGGGGTCGGGCCGGGTCGGCCCGGACCCGGACCCCCCCGTTTCGAACCTGTTTTGGTTTTTGGCTCATAACTTGAGCCTCGGACCTCCGAATGACGAACCGTCTGCGGCAACGCGATCCTTGGATCGAGACGGTCGTTTCGATATATCGCACTCAACGTTTCGGGTTACTTTGAGTTCGGCCGGGTTGGTTCGTTCACGAAACCAACCGGGCCTTCGGAGCGGAAACGCTCATATCTTGAGCCACGAACGTCCGATTGACGCGCCGTCAGTCGCGTTGTGTTCCTCTTAGTGAATCGGATCTTTTGGCATACTCCGCCCGAGGTTTGGACGCAGGTGGAGTACGGTCGGGTTGGTTTTGCTTTAAAAACCAACCGGGCCCCGGAGACGAAAAAGGCAATAACTCACAGACCGGGCGTCCGATTGACGCGCCGTCTGTTTCGTTAACTTCCTCTTGATGAGACGGAACTTTTGACATACTCCGCCCGAGTTTTGGATACAGTCGGAGTATGGCCGGGTTGGATTGTACCCGAAATCCAACCGGGCCCCTGGAACGGGAAAGCTGATATCTTTCAAACAGGACGTTCGCTTGACGAGCCGTCAGCGGCGTTGGTGGTTACGTTGAGTAACGGTCCCTTTGAGTTTACCCTATGGGAGTTCGGGGTACAGTTGAGATACGGCCGGGATTGGTTTCGCTCTCGAAACCAACCGGGCCCCTGGGACGAAAAGGCTAATAACTCACAGACCGGGCGTCCGATTGACGCGCCGTCTGTTGCGTTGAGACCCCTGTGACGAGACGGAATTTTGAGACACTTCTTCGTGGGACTTTGAGATACTTGGAGTATCGACCAGTAGCTCGTGGAGCGGACCCTCCCGGAGACGAGCGTGCAGAGTACGGAGACCGTGTAGCCGGCTGAGACCTGACGACTGCTTGACCGACTCGACTTGGAGTGAGTCGACTAGCCCAGTGGACGGAGCGCCGGTATTTGGCTGCAGACCCACGGCGGACGGAGCGCCAGGTAGATGGCAGCAAACCCGCGGTACTCGACAGGAGGAGTACCTCAGTAGGCTATTTGGGCGAGCGCCCGGTATTTGGCGACAGACCCTCAGCGGACGGAGCGCCAGGTAGTTGGCCGCAAACCCGCAGTACTCGACAGGAGGAGTACCTCAGCAGTCCTAGGTTAGTGAGCGGCAGCCTCAGAGTCGTGACAGGACCACTGTACACTCTAGAGACGGAGCTCTTCAGCAGTTACGGTTTCGATAATGAAAATCCTGGTTTGAGCTGAGTCTTTGATTCTTGTGTTTACTTCATGATTGAGATGGGTTACTTGATAACTTAGGTATATGTATGGGCATATACCTAAGTAGAGTTTATCTGTTGTGATCTTCTTGTGGTTATCCTTGTTGGTTTTAGTGAGACCTTGAGGGTCTCGGGGTCCCTACTGAGTATCGTTATACTCACCCCTGCACGGGCTATGCCCGCACCTCGTTGTGTTGGTTGCAGACGACGGCCAGTACTGGCAGAGGCCGAGTGTTCGAGGACTGGACGGTACCTGGAGGTGGACTATACGACGAGGCGGTTCCCAGAGGCAGACCACTGGGCGGGACATACACGGAGCGGATGGCGGGACCCGAGGAGCAGAGGAGCTATCTGTACTCACCCTTCAGGTGGGATTTCCAGTGGACATCTCAGCGTAGCAGCTTTACTTTTCAGTCGCTGTTTTCCCTTTCGAGTTGTACTTTACAGTTGGGCTTGTATTTCCGGCCCCTTTTTACTATTCAGCTCTTCATTTTGTACTTAGTGTTTTACTTCCGCTTGTACTCTGTGGTGCTTGTTTTCTTTTATAAAGGCAATGCCTTCCCAGTTATCGGGATTTTACTCCTTGGTGCTAGTCGCCAGCCCCTGGCCTATGGAAGGCGGGCTTGGGGTAGTCACGGCACGGACCCCGAGGGCGGGTCGTGACAAATTGGTATCAAAGGAGTTCGGTTCTACCGCAGAACTTATAACTCTGACCTTTCTTTCTGTGAAGCAATAGTGTTAAGGGTACCGAGTGTGGTTTTCAGTCCAGGGAGTCCAGTGTTGGTGCGGGCGGCCGACGTATCCATACACCAGGACCCTGACAACTGAATTCCGACTTTGTGCACGAAAACACTGATTGCGTGTGTGTTTCCAAAGTTTAAAAATGTCAGCTCAAACCAGGTCAGCTCACCAGGTATAATCGTTTGATCGTGTTATGTTGTTTCTTTCAGGATGGCCCCGCGACGACAGCCAGCTAGGGTTCCGAGAATCGAACGTGACGACAGCCCACCGAGCGACGAGGCCTCGGTGCAGGGCCCTTTGTCAGCAGTGGCACCGGCGGTAGTTCTACCTGCCGAGCCCCCGATGCTTCCAGCAGCAGCCGATGACGATGCACGTCGCCTCAGCGCACTGCATGAGTTTCAGCGCCAGCGACCGCCCAGGTTTCGCGGGGAGACGGATCCCCAGGCTGCAGAGGACTGGCTGGAGGCAGTAGTACGAGTGTTTAGTCTAGTGAGGACACCAGCAGACCTCATGGTGATCCTCGCTGCGAGCCTACTACACGCAGCAGCAGGACGATGGAGGAGCTTGATGCTCCAGGTACACGATGAGGCATCCCTACTTTGGACAGACTTTGAGAGCCTCTTCCGCTCTGAGTTCGTCCCGGCCACCCTCCGAGCGGTGCGCATCCAGGAGCTTCTACAGCTGCGGCAGGGCAGCATGACGGTCGCTCAGTACGCGGCGAGGTTCACCGATCTCTCGCGCTACTCGACCGACATGGTACGGGACCCATTCTTCCGGGCCCGGACCTTCGAGCAGGGTTTGAGACACGAGATCAGGGCATCGCTGATCTCCCTCAGCATACCGACTCAGACAGGAGTACTGGAGCGGGCACTTCTGATCGAGAGTTTCCTTGCTGAGTCTACACCAGCACAGCAACTCACCGCAGGGCGGCACGTGGCAGAGTCATCTGCAGCAGGTAGCCGACAGATGACTCAGGGTTCCAGGCAGACCAGACCTACCGGTGGCCGACTGCACGACTCAGGCCCAGTAGTACGGGGAAGCCGGGGTGGAGTCAGAGCCAGGCGTGCCGAGAGTGGGCAGTGTTACTCCTGTGGCGGGATTGGTCACATGGCTCGTGACTGTCCGACCCGCCATGCTGATGATCAGCAGTTAAGTGAAGAACCTCCCAGGCAGAGGCAGAGGTTTGACCGTGGAGGTCCGCAGGGAGGAGGCGGACGAGGCAGAGGAGCTGGACGAGCAGCTGGTGGTGGGCGACGCTTTGAGGCTCTTCCACCACCACCACCAGGAGGACCACCCCGACCGCAGGGGAGAGCTCAGCTTCAGGCAACCGAGGCCTTCGATCATGGAGCTGTGGGAGCCGATGGACAGGAGCAGAACTAGTGGATATGTCCTTAGTACTTCTGGTTCTTTGTTGCTTTTGTGTAGCGTCTTGTATTATGAGCTGCAATAATAAAAGACGCAACCTTTGTGATGTTTTCTTTCCTTTCCTCTTTTGTGATGTTACTAAGAGTTTCCAGTTGACTGTTGACTTGACCCTCACTTGTGAGACATCTACTGGAGGAGACCCAGTTACCACACACTGATGCCGACAGTGTGACTCAACCCTTTGAGGCGAGAGTAACGGTTGGATCTCTTAGTAGTAGCGTCGAGGCCTTACGACGTCATCCTTGGTATGGATTAGTATCATCCATGTTAGGATTGACTGTTTTAGGCAAAGAATGTGGTTCATCCAGGGGATGAGACCAGGTTTCTCTTTTCGGCAAAGAAGAAATCTCGCAGCTCTTGTGGAACCAGAGATGGTCCGGGCCACGTCGGAGGAGGTCCATGTCATCCAGGAGCGGGCCCTACATGGGCGATCGATTCCTCTTGTGCGCAACAGATGGCGGCACGGGAATCTCCAGGAGAGCACTTGGGAGCGGGAAGCTCAGATGCGTGCTCAGTATCCTCTTTTGTTTCCCTAGTTTTTGATGTAGCTTTACGGGGACGTAAAGCCCTGAGGTGGGAGTAATGTAAAGACCCGTAAAATTCAAGGGAAATTTTTTCTTAATTTTCTTTAGAATTTTACAAGAATGCGGTTTCAGACGGCACCTGATTCCGAGGCCCGGAGTGCCCGGAATTAATTTCCGAAGTTTGGCTCGGGTACGTTCAGTGAACGAACGAGCGGGAATTTCTAACTTTTGATCTGGTGCTCGGAATTGAAATCCGAGGGCACCAATGAACTCGCAGCGCCGATAATCGCTTAAAGAGACCTTTTCGGGAGTTGCGTTTGTTGCGGGTTGAAAGTTACGTTTTGGGGTTTTTAGATTGAGTTAAATAAAATTGTGAAGAACAATTTTATTTCATCAAGTTAAATCCTATCAAAGGTGGTTGGAAGTGGGACCCACACCCACTTAACCTCCCTTGGGAGGATTAAGTGTGGTGGGGCCCACACGAACCCCCACCTTTTCAACTCCCCACTCTCCCTCTTAATGGCTTGACAAGTTAACTTATATTTAATTATACAATTCATGTATATTAAATAAGTGAGTTAATTTTGGAGTTATCCATTTTGAATTTCAAACCTTTGAAATTCTTGTGGTTAAGTTGTGAAATAATATAAGTTAAAGCTTATATTATTCTAGGAGTTTCTTTTACCCTTGGGAGGATTTCTTGGGAGCTTTGGAAGCTTTTCTCCTCTTCTTCTTCAAACTCAACGAAGAACGCGAAGAACGTCGTTCTTCAACGAAGAACTTCTCCGCCGAAGAACACGATCCATCCGCGACGCCGTATCCGCGACGCGACGTACTTCTTCCGCGTCATCTCTTCCGCGACGGTTTTCCGCGACGAACGCCATCGACAACGACTCTTCCTCCGACGTCAAAGGAATCGACACCGATATTCCACGACTCCGTCACCGTGCGACTATCGAGGTAGAGATTCTTGAGTTCGTTGTTCTCTTTATAATTTGACATTCCTCAAGACTTGACGAGGAACGCCCTTTTTCCGACGAAGAACGCCGCACCGCTCTTCTTCGTCTTCGGTGTCAACGAGAGAGAACACCGCACCTTCCTCGGACAACCTTCGTCGGCGTACAGGGATTCGCCAACGACGTGCCTCTTCGGACGCGTCTCTTCGTCAACGGAATTGACGAACGACTACCGCGATGCCCGATCTCCGCGACATCGACTTCCGCGGACTTAGTCAAATCCTCGAACTTATACCTGAGGTAGGGGATGTTGTTTAATATTTAATTATCTCATTCTTGCTCGTGGTTCGTATGACTAACGTGAGGATGTTGTTTATTTAAAGTTGCGTTATTAATTTAACGTGAGGGGGGCCGGACCGTACGAACACGGCCGAACCCCCTCCAACGTTCTTGTTTGTTCTTGCGGGTGGAAGCAAGCGGCGTGGTGCCGTCGCACCACGCGGTTGATCGTGCATTTAATTTACGTGGCGCCGTCGCGCCACGCCGAGGAAAAATCTTCAAGAACGCGACGCCGTCGCGCCGCGTTGAAAAGAATCGAAGCACGGAGAAGGGGCGCGGTGCCGACGCACCGCGCCGGATGACGAACGCCGCGGCCGGTTCTGGGCCGCGGCGGGACGAGAAGACCGCGGCCGGTTCCGGGCCGCGGCGGAAGGGAAGACCGGCGGCCGGGCCGCCGGCGTCGGATGCCGAAGGGGACCGGAAATTTCCGGTCCCGTTGGAGAAAATCGGCCGGCTGGTCGGCCGGAACCGGGGAATTAATTCCCCGGCCAACTGGCAAAACCCCCCTCTTAAAGAGGGGGGCGGTTTAAATTTAAAGGGAGGGGGCCGGCTGCCCCCTCGGTTCCGCTCAAGGAGGCCCCCTCATGTGAGGGGGCGGTTTGCTTAGAAAATCGGCGCGGCTAAGCCGCGCCGCCAGAAGACAGCGGGGGCAATCAAGCCCCCCGCGTGCTACCACCCCGTGCGGCACTCGCCGCCGCCAGCGCGGCCCGCCGCCGCCGCCGCCGCGCCGCCCCGGGGGGGGGGGGGGGGTCGGGCCGGGTCGGCCCGGACCCGGACCCCCCCGTTTCGAAACTGTTTTGGTTTTTGGCTCATAACTTGAGCCTCGGACCTCCGAATGACGAACCGTCTGCGGCAACGCGATCCTTGGATCGAGACGGTCGTTTCGATATATCGCACTCAAGGTTTCGGGTTACTTTGAGTTCGGCCGGGTTGGTTCGTTCACGAAACCAACCGGGCCTTCGGAGCGGAAACGCTCATATCTTGAGCCACGAACGTCCGATTGACGCGCCGTCAGTCGCGTTGTGTTCCTCTTAGTGAATCGGATCTTTTGGCATACTCCGCCCGAGGTTTGGACGCAGGTGGAGTACGGTCGGGTTGGTTTTGCTTTAAAAACCAACCGGGCCCCGGAGACGAAAAAGCCAATAACTCACAGACCGGGCGTCCGATTGACGCGCCGTCTGTTTCGTTAACTTCCTCTTGATGAGACGGAACTTTTGACATACTCCGCCCGAGTTTTGGATACAGTCGGAGTATGGCCGGGTTGGATTGTACCCGAAATCCAACCGGGCCCCTGGAACGGGAAAGCTGATATCTTTCAAACAGGACGTTCGCTTGACGAGCCGTCAGCAGCGTTGGTGGTTACGTTGAGTAACGGTCCCTTTGAGTTTACCCTATGGGAGTTCGGGGTACAGTTGAGATACGGCCGGGATTGGTTTCGCTCTCGAAACCAACCGGGCCCCTGGGACGAAAAGGTTAATAACTCACAGACCGGGCGTCCGATTGACGTGCCGTCTGTTGCGTTGAGACCCCTGTGACGAGACGGACTTTTGAGACACTTCTTCGTGGGACTTTGAGATACTTGGAGTATCGACCAGTAGCTCGTGGAGCGGACCCTCCTGGAGACGAGCGTGCAGAGTACGGAGACCGTGTAGCCGGCTGAGACCTGACGACTGCTTGACCGACTCGACTTGGAGTGAGTCGACTAGCCCAGTGGACGGAGCGCCGGTATTTGGCTGCAGACCCACGGCGGACGGAGCGCCAGGTAGATGGCAGCAAACCCGCGGTACTCGACAGGAGGAGTACCTCAGTAGGCTATTTGGGCGAGCGCCCGGTATTTGGCGACAGACCCTCAGCGGACGGAGCGCCAGGTAGTTGGCCTCAAACCCGCAGTACTCGACAGGAGGAGTACCTCAGCAGTCCTAGGTTAGTGAGCGGCAGCCTCAGAGTCGTGACAGGACCACTGTACACTCTAGAGACGGAGCTCTTCAGCAGTTACGGTTTCGATAATGAAAATCCTGGTTTGAGCTGAGTCTTTGATTCTTGTGTTTACTTCATGATTGAGATGGGTTACTTGATAACTTAGGTATATGTATGGGCATATACCTAAGTAGAGTTTATCTGTTGTGATCTTCTTGTGGTTATCCTTGTTGGTTTTAGTGAGACCTTGAGGGTCTCGGGGTCCCTACTGAGTATCGTTATACTCACCCCTGCACGGGCTATGCCCGCACCTCGTTGTGTTGGTTGCAGACGACGGCCAGTACTGGCAGAGGCCGAGTGTTCGAGGACTGGACGGTACCTGGAGGTGGACTATACGACGAGGCGGTTCCCAGAGGCAGACCACTGGGCGGGACATACACGGAGCGGATGGCGGGACCCGAGGAGCAGAGGAGCTATCTGTACTCACCCTTCAGGTGGGATTTCCAGTGGACATCTCAGCGTAGCGGCTTTACTTTTCAGTCGCTGTTTTCCCTTTCGAGTTGTACTTTACAGTTGGGCTTGTATTTACGGCCCCTTTTTACTTTTCAGCTCTTCATTTTGTACTTAGTGTTTTACTTCCGCTTGTACTCTGTGGTGCTTGTTTTCTTTTATAAAGGCAATGCCTTCCCAGTTATCGGGATTTTACGCCTTGGTGCTAGTCGCCAGCCCCTGGCCTATGGAAGGCGGGCTTGGGGTAGTCACGGCACGGACCCCGAGGGCGGGTCGTGACATTATATTTTTACCATTTAATATAACTTATGTCATTAGCATTTATTATTCATTGAATTCGTAGGTTAAATAAATTCAATATTTTGCAATGTTTTAAACAAAAACCCGTTTTCTTTCGACAATGGGATTAATTTTAATTTAATTTATCCAACTTCTTTGTATTGAATTCGGAAAAATGGATTCCATATTTTGAATCAGTGGGTCCAAATTAATTTAATAGACTAATTTTTTTTGGGCTTTATGAATAGTAACAACGGTAAATTTTATTTACCATAGTAAAAGGTAAATTGGGTAATTAAGGGTAAATATAATATTATAAAATTATCTTAATACTTGACTTACCACAATTGGATGAATATAATTTGTCCTAAGTCATATTTGGGTCGAAATGGAATCCATTAGAACCAACTTGGAGGTGATTAAGACCTTTAGTTTATTTTATTTAAAGGAAAGTGAAATATGTCTCACTCAACTTTAATAATTAAAGTATTTTTAATATATGTTTATAAAGAATATAAATTCGGTTATAAATACTCATTTGAAATATAAAATGTTTTTCTTTATCATGGTAATTTATTTTTAATTTTTAAGAGTTATCTAATTACCTTATTATCTTATACATTAATGATGCAGAAATTATTTATTTAGTGAAAAATCAATAATATTGTTTTTATTGAAATAATAATACATATCAAAAGGCCCAATAATCTGCAAAAAAAACTTTTTATTAGTATATATATAAACCCTAATCATCCACTTGCCGAATTGTTTACAATTTGGATCCTTATTAAGACGATTATGACTCTTATATTATTTTATTTTAAATGATGCCAAAGTTGTCACCTTCATAATTTAATAAATATAACAATTTAAATATTGTAATTTTTAGATGATAAATTCGATTAAAAGTATTATTGTGAAAGTTAATAGATTTATCTTCATCATAGTATTTTATTTTTAATTTTAATGCAACAAATAAGTATATTAAATAATTATACAAATATGTTGTAGTAATTATTTTATTAAGAGACAAACCAAATAAATGGTGTTAAAAATAATAAAATAAATATTATACGAACTATTTAACATACTCCACTAATTTTCTAGATACATATGACCTTTTATGAATCTATTAAATCATTTATTTCAAACATATCTTTTGTATATATGTTATTTAAATTCAAATAAATGAATACTGTCAAAATTGACACTATTGTTATTTTATAAAAATAACATATTATACAATTGTTTAAAAATCACAAAAATATTTAAAAATTATAAATTTACATTTATATGGTCTAAAATGTTATAAAGTATCTATGTATGGACATTTCACAACAAAGAAGTAATTATTTGTTATAATTTAAAATTAAGAATGTTATTACCACAAATAAAATTAAATTGATTAAGTAAAGATAAATCAAGTTGATAATGTTTAAAATAAATTCCTAACATGTCTAAATTTTATTTTTTGATGATATTACAAACCTATATCATCTAAAATTCTGATATGAGTCACTTTGGAAGTTTTTTTGTTGGTTTTGGATTTAATATAAACTAATATTTCTTATATTTCCAAAGGTGCCCCTCTCCTCCCTTATAAAATGGCACCTCCTCCCTATCCTCCTCACACCAATTTGAGCCTTCAAGATCGGCCAACCACTTCCCATTTAACTTCCACACTTCCTTAGAAGCATCCTAGAGGTTATGTGCTTCTTAAAAGACTATCTTTAGTGCTCTAAGAGGAGGTTAAGAAGAGGCACTTCAAAGAAGAGGTAATTTCCGTTACCGATTCTTTCAACTTTATTTCTTCTTCTACTTTTTCTTCTTTAGTTGTTTAATTATGAAGTAATAAAATCAGTGTCAGTAATATAATGATATTTTATTATAAGTATGAAACAACCCTATTTCACCACTTATCCATCCTATGGAAAGTGAAATCATCGCGCGTGCGTACGTACGAAATATCGTCTCCACGTCGTGGTCTACTCTATTTTTGACCACCACCTTACTTGGATGGGTATAATGGTGTAAATAGATAACTATATATGATTATTGTAAAGTGATATTGATTCTGAAATATTATACAAACACTTCAATACAATTCCACGATCATGGGAATGATATCATTGCTCATGCGTACGTACGGACTACCGTCTCCACGACGCGATGAGATTCATTCTCCATGTTAACCATTCATTAATGATTACAAAGTATATATAGAAATTAATCATGAAATATATGAAATAATAATGATACTGGATTTATGTATATATATATATATGTATGTTATCTACTTAATTCCATTCAATTCAATAAGGAAACGAAAACAACGTTCATGTGTACGTACGGCCTACTGTCTCCATGAACGGTGTATTTCATTCCATTTATCGATCTATCATATATATATATATGTATATATGATGAATATATATTACAAATAAATCATGTTTTACATTCTGGAATTATTTAAATCAGGATATAAGTAATAATATCAAGAACGACAAGTCGAAACACATACGATAAATGAAATGATTTTACCCAAAACGCTGTTCTTACATGGAATTTACAAAATAACGGGTAATATAAAGTCATAAGTGAAACATATATGATATCATATCAATTAATATGATTATTTAATAAGTAAATGACATTATTTAAATCATAATACAAGAGGTTCGGATCCAGATGAAGCATATCGGACCTAAGGAAAGGGATAATTTTGCAAATCTCATTTTTATTAGAGATTGCTTATTCGTAAGTATTTACTGGGGTTATTGTTATCATACATGTCCATGTTTTATAAAAGTGTTTTCATTTATGTTTAAAGTACATTTTACCCATTTTTGAATTTTACTACATGGTGTGTAAGGAATCTTTATTTTACGAGGTATTTTTTACTTTTCCGACAAAAGTACGAGAAGAATGTTTTTTTAACATATACGGCACGAACGGATTTTTACGGTTTTATAAAGCCGTATTTTCATGAATCTTCCTCCAAAATATTTCATGACTATTTTCAAGAAAATATTTTTCTTTTAAAATTGCATGATGTTTTGTTAAAAGAAATTGATTTTGAAGAAGAAAGAATATTTTCCTAAATAATTCATTTCAAGTGTTTTATCAAAACAATTTTCCATCTAAGATTACATTATTTCATATGTGTATGTTTCAAGTATAACATCTCTATGATTTACATGGTTTCTCTTTTCTTATTATGAAATGATATCCATTTCTTTTATATGGATTATGTGATGATGGGATGATGTTTATAAAACCCATTTTATTCGTTGGGTTATTATGAATGATGTATGTTTATTTTGTGGCACAAGTAAGAATGATTTCATTATGAGATGGGTGGGACCTATTTCTCCCTCCAATGCATTGGGTAAATATTTATATCTCATGAGATAGACCTGGCTGGAACGATAAGTTAATTCGGTTCAGTGTTACAGGACTGAAATGAAGAGTGAACTCGATTCAGAAATGGACTTTGTCCACTAAGATGGTCTTGGCAGCAATGCCTTGGATACTATCGAAATCATAACATGTGCTTAATTGTTGCCACAATTACATGTTTTATTCCCATTATATTTTATCATGGTTGATGTTCCATTATGATATATGCCTTACGTACTTCTATGACTTATATCTTTACTCAAGATTTTGATGTTTAAATTTCATGTTCAATTTTTTGTTATCAAATGTCTATGGATTGTTTTGTGTTCTCTATGTTTTCCCTTACTGATCATTTGAGCTCACCCTTTTTATGTTTTATTTTCCCCAGGAAATAAAGAAAGGTTTTAGTTAAGGAAACAAAAAGGGGAAGATCATTATGGGAGTTGTTGAAGATATTTCAACATGATTAGAAGTTTATATTCCATGTTTCCAAAGACACTAAACTATTATGATCCTTGCCTTTCTGTTTTGTTATGTATTAAGTATTCTGCAAAAGTAATGTAATTTCCACGTACGCAAATCTTTGGGTCTCTACACTCTTCCCTCGGTATCTTAGATCTATTCCTGTTATGGGTAGATCTAAGTGTGTGGATGTAGTTTATAAATAGTCTTGGTCTTGATCCTGCTAGGAGGAGAGATATAAGGCGGGGTTTCAGAGAATCGACCTGGGTTTCTTGAGCGTTCTTCAACCATTTTGGTTTTCGTCAAAAACCTTTGAGATAGGGATTTACCTTCGTCTCTCTAATTTGTGCATCATGTGGGATGGGTGTCCACTTGATTTCACGAGACATAGTTGAACCAGTTTAATGATGATAATAATCGGCTTAAAGAATAGGTATGGGGAAAGTTGTTATGTTTATCATGGTTTATCCTTGTTATGTTGTGAATTTAATAGGCTTATGCCTACTGAAAATCACAGTCCTTGGGGTCCTTTGCTTGCACAATTAAATTTTTCCCTATCTTTCTAGATTGTTTCATTGGATGGAAACTTGTGGAATATGGAAATTGGTTAATCAGGTAAAGTTGGCAGATTAAATGAATATCTGGAATCCTTGTGTGATCCCCCCGGTTGAACCAAAGGGAATAATGAAAATATGGGTGTTGGTTTGGTTACATGGTGTGTCAAATGTTAGGACCAAGCTGAAGGAAGAGTTGGTTTGCATGGATTATCTTTTGTTAGTCTTAAGGAAGTATTTGTAAAGGAAAGACACCTTGAATTTCTAAGAATTCGAAACCAAGAATATTGAACATTCGGAGTCTGGAATTCGGAGTCTGGAAATTGAGGAGTTTGGAACCAAGAACCTGGTGATCGAAGAATTCGGTGTCTGTAAATTTGTAGTTTGGAAATTGAGGAGTTCGGAACCGAGAACCTGGTGATCGAAGAATTCGGAGTCTGTAAATTCGGAGTCTGGAAATGAGAAGTTCAGAACCGAGAAATTGAAAATTCTTGAATGCTGGCTGATAGGATATGTGAAGGCCCTAATTGTGACAATGCTTTGCTATTTTGTAACTCTAATTTGTGAGTATATTCACCTACTAATAATGCATGAAAAGGTTGGGTGGTGAAGACATACCGAGATCAAGAGGAGTCATTCTGAGAATTTGAAATCTCAGGTATCGATAATTGAAAAGGTCATATCAAGAACTAAGTGTTGTTCCAAGAATTTGGAAGAGGAATTACGAGAAACAAAAGTGAAGAGTCTACTTCCTGAACAGAATTTGCGGAGTCTAATTCCTGAACAGAATTTGCGATGTCTACTTCTTAAACAGAAGTGCAGAGTCGACTTTCGGAGTCATAAGTTCGTTTCCATAAGTTTGGAGTTGAATTTATGAAGAAGTTTTTTGCGAGAAGTTTAGAGTCGACTTGCTGATTCATAGGTCTGGAGTGAAGAATTTTGGATTCAACTTCCTGAACGTGAATTTTGAAGCCAGAAGTGCGGAGTCATGAAAAGAATTGGTGAAGTCGTAACAAGAAGCCATACCGAGAATTGGTGAAGTCTTAACATAAAGCCATACTGAGAAGTGATGAAGAGTCATAGCAAGAATTGAAATGGTGTCATTCAAAAGAAGTCATGAGGATTCATGGCGAGAATTGGAAGTGATGTTGAAGAATCAAGAAGACTGGATCCAAGAAAGTGATGTCTAAGAATCAAGAAGGGAAGATCCGAGAATATGATTCCGAGATGACAGATGAGTTGATCCGAAAATGTGACTCCGAGAAACCTGTGTAATAAGGTTAGATCCAGAAAAGGCAAAAGCACTAAATAACGTGAAGGAGAAGAAGATTCGAGAAGATTCTAGAAGCGTTGACAATGTCTTATTTACTCTGAGATTTCAGGAGAAATTAAGATTTGGGTGAATTTAAGTGAGTGGGAAAATATTTTGGTTTCCCGCATAATCATACTTTGGAGCACCTATAAAAGGATATCTAGGGGCTAAGTAAGGATGTGATGAAAAATTATAGAGATAATCATTGATAATACCGAGAGAGGAAGAAGAGCGTGGCCGACTTAGTTTCATTGTGGTTTCAATCATAATGAGAATTTGATACTGGTTGACACTGTATTGAGTTTCTCTAATTGAAGAATTAGAGTAAAGAAGAATGTTCGGAGTGAAGAATTTAGAGGGGAGATTGGGAATGGGGAATCAGTACTGGCTGTCACCGTATTGAGTTTCTCAGACTGAGGAAGACTCAGATTGAAGAATCAGAGTGAAGTAGAAAGTCCAGACTAAAGAATTTAGAGTGGAGATTTAGAATGGGATGTTCGGACTGTAGTTGATCTATCTCAAGTCCAAGGAGTCCTGGCCTTTCTTGTGGGTAAGGAAGTGAATATTTGTTCTGAACATTCTTACACTTGTGTATTTGAAAGGAAGTACAGGTAACATAAGTTGTTACATGAAAAGAGACACTACCCTATTGTGCTAAGAGGGTGCACACGAACTAGAGTGATTGTTTCATAGTGATTCACGAGTGTAAGGTTATATCCTACTTGTTGTAATCCAAGGATTGTTTTCTTAGTGGATTATATGGTGCTAGATTGTTTCCAACCATACGAAGGACGTAGCTATTCTTATTGAATAGTGAACCTTGTAAATTGTTTTTTTTCCTTTGGATGTGTGTTTGTTTTTTTATCAGCAGGCAATTATATCTTTAACAGGAGGCAAAGGTAGTTCTCAATTTTATGGGAACTTAAAAAGGGAGAAAGGGGAACCACTGATTCACCCCCCCCTATCAGTGGTTCATTGCTTCAACTAGGTCCTTACAAGTGGTATCAAAGGGAGGTCGCCTTTGTTTTCCTTGCTGACGGAGAATCTTAATTGTGTGAACAGTAAAGGCATTCCAGTATTCGATGGGAAGAACTATCACATCTGGAAGGATAGAATGCTACCATATCTCATGTCTATCAGTTATGAAGTTGTTGAAGCTGAAACAGTTGGTTTCCCCCCCATCGGAGACAATGTTCCACTTACACTTGTTGACAAGAAGTTTCTTGAGAATGATGGAAGTGCCAAGAATTCTCTATTGTCTTCACATTCTGAAAGTGAATTCTTGAGAGTAAAGGGAGTGGCCATAGCCAAAGGTATATGGGTCAAACTGAAAAACATATACGAAGGCAATACAAAAGTCAAGAAGTCAAAACATCAAATATGGAGATTGAAGTATGAAGACCTAAAGATGGGGGAGGATGAATCTGTTGGAGATTTCCTCACCAGGGTAAAAGATATTGTTAGTACCATAAGACGTCTTGGTGAAGAGCTGAAAGACTCTACTATGGTGGAAACGATCTTGATGATTCTTCTTGATAAATTTGATGCGAAGGTATCTTCATTAGAAGACAGAGACTTAGAGACTCTATCTCTTGATGATTTTCATAGCACACTCATTACTTATGAGATGAGAAGGGAAAATTCTATGAAGAAAAATACAAAGGATGACAGAGAATTATCTTCCAAAGCCATGAAGAAGGAAAAGTCTAAGAAAATCTTGATTGAAGAAGATGGTGGTGACCCTGACTCTGAAAGATAGGTATGTAAAAATCTTAACGATATTTTATCTTTGTTTTCAAAAAATGTTAAAAGAGGCACAAGTAAATACAAGGGAAAAGATCGCTTGAACTGTTTTGAATGTGGAGGCATTGGCCACTTTGCGGCTAACTGTCCTCGAAGAGAGAATTAAGAAGATAGTGATGAAGAAGAAAGAATGCCAAGAATGTTATGCAAGAAGCAGGTGGTAAAGGAAATTCGGGGAAAGACAATAACTTCCTCAACTCCAAGAGAAAAATTCTTCTATCTATAAATAAATAAGATGAAGAATGTGATGTTGAATCCAAAAAATCAGTTGAGCATGGTGTTGAAAATACTTTCATTGCAATAGTGAATGATGAAGATTTCGGAAGCAGCAGCTCAGAAGAAGAAGAAACTCAGCTTGAGATGCATCTGAAAGAGGAATTGAAGGAATGTTTAAGGAAGATCAAAAGGCTGGAGAAGCTTAACAAAAGGTTCGAACATGAATGTTCCTTAGCATCCAATCAAGCCAATGATAAAGAAGAACTTGAGAAATATCTTGAAGACTTGAAAAAATCTCTTGAAGATGAGAAAAATAAAAATGAGCACATGAGAGTAAAGCTGAAGATAGTAGAGGAAGAATTAGAGCTTGTTCAAAAGAAGCACTCAGAAGTTGAATAAAAAAAATTGTTTTCAAAACTCAACAACTGATGTTGGTGAAGTCTCTCAACAAGCACATTCTGAGAAAATTCAACAGAAGGATAAAGTGGTTGCTGTGAAGAAGAAATTTGAGAGAGTTGCTTATGTGGTCAAGACCAGCGTTACTGGATTCTCTGAAGTTTCAAGGAGACCTAACACTGGTGAAAAAAAAACCAAAATCAGAGAAGGCGGAATTCCAGCAAATCAATCTTTCTAACAAAAGAATGGTTGGTGGGGATGAAGAAAGAGCAACAAAGAAGTATCAGAACAAAATATTTAAAGGAAAGAACTCCTTCTATGGGTACTATTGGTATTGTGGTGGATTTAGGCATATATAATATATGTGTTGGTTCAATCAACATTATTACCACCACCCCACATGTTATGAAAGGTAGAGATTTAGGGGGAGTCAATCTCCTTAAAGGAAGAAGTGTGAAAATGTGTTCTTGAAGAAAGGTGAGAAGAGTGAAGTCAAGAAAGGAAATAGGTTTCAAGATATGGAGACTATTTGAAAAATGTGTGAAGAACCTAGATATCTTGCAAAAGGATGTCTTGTGTTGTTACCAGCTCAAAAAAAGTTCTCAATTCTCAGAAGCTAAAGGAGAAGAATGAAGTGAGAGAATAAAAAGATCTTGTTGTTGAAACTGCTCTAAAAGTTACAAAGGAAGAACGATTGTGGATACTTGATAGTGGGTGTTCATCAAATATGACAGGAAACTTGAAGTTTCTTAAGAATGTGAAAAATATTAAATAAGGCACTATGACATTTGGCAATGATGAGTCTTTAAAAATCAAAGGTGTTGGATCAGCCACCATTGGGAAGGAAAAATTGAAGTCCAAAAAAACTCTGTATGTTGATGGGCTGAAGCACAACATTCTGAGTGTATCACAATTGTGTGATGAGGGTAACAAAGTTATCTTCAAGAAAGATGTATTTGTTTTCAAAAGTTAAGAAGATGGGGAGATTGTTACAAGAGGACAACAAACCAAAGGGAACCTGTTTCAGGTTGGAAATTCACAAAACTCTTGTTACATGAGATTATTGGAAGAAAATCAGTTGTGGCATAGAAGACTTGACACATGTGTCAGAGAAATATGAGCAAGTTATCTCAAAGAGAGAGTGTTCGAGATATTCCGGATTTTCCAAGAAGAAGAGATTGGTTTTGCACCACCTGTTAGAAAAGAATGATTACAAGTGTTGTGCATAAGAAGGTTGACATTTGTTCTAAACAGTCCCTAGAACTAATACATTCTTATATATGTGGTCCAATGAGAAAAAAATAAAAAAATGGAGACATGTAATTCATCACTTTTTTGATGATTTTACTCGCATTACATGTCTCATTTTTATAAACCCCAACTCAGACACCCTGAAAATGTTTAAAGATTCAGAAGGAAAGCTAAGAAAGAATGTGAGTACTCTGTGAAGAAGTTGAGAACAGATAATGGTGGTGAGTATATAAGTGAATAATTTTAAGACTATATTGAGAATCGTGGCATTCAGCATGAATATAGTGCTCCATATACACCTCAACAAAATGGGGTTGCTGAAAGGAAGAACAGAAGCTTGATGGAAATGGGAAGAACCATGTTGCTTGATAATGGCCTTACTCATTACTTTTGGAGGCAAGCTACAAGTACAGTTGTTTATATCCAAAATCGATGTTTCTATAGGCCTCAATCAAACAAGACACCATATTAACTTTTCTATGGAATTACTCCTTGTATGAAGCATGCTAATGTTTTTGGGAACCCATGCATTATAAAGAAAAAAGGTTGAAGTAGTGGAAAATTCGAGCAGAAAGGAGATGATTGATTTTTTTTTGGATATGCACCAGAAGATAGAGGTTATAGATTCTTTAACAAAGAAACAAGAAGAATTGTGGATGCAGTTGATGTAAAAGTCATTGAAACTTTGAGAAAAGATAAGCATGTCCAGACAGACAAGGAAGATGATGAAAATGAAGTTAACAATTCTGATAAGGATGCAATGAATTGTAATCCTAATCAAAATGAAGAATCAGATTCAGCCATATCAAGTGATAAGGAAGGCACATGAAAAACCAATCCAAGGCTGATGAAACAAGTTGAAGCTCAGAATATTATTGTTGATCAACATCACATGGTTCAAACAAGAAGAACAAGTAATTCTATATCACATACTTCCATGTATTCCAAAGTGAAACCAAATGATGTTAAAGAAGCCTTTGAGCATCCAGAATGGGTTTAAGCGATGAATAAAGATTTTGATCAGATTGAAAAGAATGACACATGGGAAATCGTACCCAATCCTGAAACTAAGAACATTTTTGGCACCAAATGGGTCTTCCAGAACAAGATAAATGAAGAAGGTGAAGTTATCAAAAATAAAACAAGATTTGTTTTCAAAGGCCACACTCAGATTGAAGGAATCGACATTGAAGAAACTTTTTCTCCAGTGGCAAGATTAGAAACTATCCGAATCTTTCTTACTATTGTTTCACAACGAGGCTACAAAATCTTACAAATAGATGTTAAATCCGCATTTCTTAATGGTGATCTCAAATAAGAAGTTTATATTGAGCAACCATGAGGATTTGTTGTTGGGAAGAATGAAAGTTATGTGTGAAGGTTGAAGAAATCCTTGTATGGGCTAAAGAAAGCTCCAAGAGCATGGTACTCCAAACTGGATATTCGCTTAAAAGAGATGAACTTCAAGAAAGGAAGATTTGATAGAAATCTGTACATCAAGGAAATCCAACATCTTTCTCTCATTGTGATTGTCTATGTTAACGACATTATTTTTGATGGGAATGATGAAAGGAGCTATGAATGGTTGGCTGAAGAAATGAAGAATGTATTTGAGATGTCTATGTTAGGTGAAATGAGATACTTTCTTGGGTTAAAAATTTGCAACAAAAAGATTTCATTTTTCTCCCCCAAGAAAAGTATTCTAAGGAACATCTTAAGAAGTTTGGGATGGAAAAATCATTACCTGTATCAACTCCTATCTCAGTGGGAATGAAGCTGAGAAATGATTATGAAGGAAAAGAAGTTGATCAGAAAGAATATCCAATGCTGATTGGATGTTTATTATAATTGACTACATCAAGAACAGATATTGTTTTTGCTATTACCTTATGTGCAAGATTCCAAAGTGCTCCTAAATAATCACATCTTGTTGTTGGGAAAAGAATTCTCAGATACATAAAAGGAATAGCAGAATTCAGAATCAAGTATAGTGTCTCAAATAAAATTGATTTGTTTGGATATTCTGATGCAGATTGGGCATGAAATGTTGATGATCGAAGATCCAGATCTGGTGGAGTGTTCTTTATGGGAAAAAGTTGTGTTGGATGGCACTCGAAGAAGCAGAATTCTGTGACACTCAGTACAGCTGAAGATGAATATGCTGTTGTAACCATGGCTGCTACTCAACTAATCTGGATGAAAACACAGTTGGAAGATTTGTTAGTTGAAGTGACGTTGCCCTTACTCTTGGGCTGTGATAATCAAAGCACAATTAATCTTACCAAAAATACAGTCCAACATTCTCGATCGAAGCATATTGACATCAAATATCATTTCATCAAAGAGAATGTGGAAAATAATGAACTGAAACATGAATATGTTTCATCTGCTGAACAAGTTGCTGATATTTTCACAAACCCCTTGCCAAAGGAATCATTCTCAAGATTGAGGTTGAACATGGTTGTCCAACCTCTTTCTCTTCAAGGCTAAGGTATGTTGCTCTGTCCCCTCTCTCTTCTTACCTTTAGATTGTTTTGTCAAGGGTAGAAGTTTTTTTTATCATAAATCTATTTGTTTAAAGAGAGAGTTGTGGGTAAGTTGTGAACTCAGCGCTACTTGTGTATGTGAACTATTCTAACTATTTGTTGGAGTGGTCGTAGGAAAGAACATGAAGTTGTTTACAAGATGAATAAAGCTGAAGATATTTGAAGGTGAAGATGTCATTTTCACTACCTATGGACAACATGGTTTTGCTGTCAATGATTCTTGTTTCCTACAATGAGTTAGATCACGTAGGCTTAGAATTATTGATAAGTAATCCTTTTCTTGAAGTTTCCAGGTTTGGTGATTTATGAATACTTGGTTGACAAAAAAATCCAAAGGGGTAGATTGTTAGGACCAAGGTGAAGGAAGAGTTGGTTTGCATGGATTGACTTTTGTTGATCTTAATAATGTTTTCATAAAAGAAAGACACCTTGATTTTCTAGGATTTTGGAACCAAGAATATTGAACATTTAGAGTCTAGAATTCGGAGTCTGGAAATTGAGGATATCGGAACCGAGAACCTGGTGATTGAAGAATTTGGAGTCTGTAAATTTGGAGTCTGGAAATTGAGGTGTTCGGAACTGAGAACCTGATGATTTAAGAATTCGGAGTCTTTAAATTCGGAGTCGGGAAATTGAGAAGTTCAGAACTGGGACATTGCAAATTCTTAAAAGCTGGATGATAGGAGATGTGAAGGCCCTAATTGTGACGATGCTTTGCTGTTTTGTAACTCTAATTTGTGAGTATATGCAAGTACTCATAATGCAAGAAAGTGTTGGGTGGTGAAGACATACCGAGATCAGGATGAGTCATTCCGAGAATTTGAAATATACGGTATCGATAATTGAAGAAGTCGTATCAAGAACCAAGAGCCATTGCGAGAATCTAGAAGAGGCGTTATGAGAAACAGAAGTGCAGAGTCTACTTCCTGAATAGAATTTACAGAGTCTACTTCCTGAACAGAATTTTTGAAGTCTACTTCCTGAACAAAAGTGTGAAGTCGACTTTTGGAGTCAGAAGTTTGTTTCCAGATGTTTGGAGCCGACTTTCTGAAGAATAAGTTCATTACAAGAAGTTTAGAGTCAACATGCTGAGTCAGAAGTTCAGAGTGAAGAAGTTTGGAGTCGACTTCCTTAACCTGATGTTCGTAGCCAGAAGTGCGGAGTCTTGCCAAGAATTGGTGAAGTTGTAATGAGAATCCATAACAAGAATTTGTGAAGTCGTAACATAAATACATACCGATAAGTGATGAAGAGTCATACCAATAATTTAAATGTTGTCATGCCGAAGAATCCATGAAGAGTCATGTCGATAATTGGAAGTGATGTTGACGACTCAAGGAGAGTGGATCCGAGAAAGTGATGCCGAAGAATCAAGAAGGGCAGATCCGAGAATATGATATCGAGAAGACAGATGAGTGGATCTGAGAATGTGACTCCGAGAAACCTGCATAATAAGGTCGGATCCAGAAAAGGCCAAAGATCTAAATCAAGTAAATGGAAAGAAGGTTTGAGAAGATTCTAAAAGCGTTGACAATGTCTTAATTACTTCGAGATTTCAGGAGAAATTAATATTTGGGTGAATTTAAGTGAGAGGGAAAATATTTTGGTTTCCCGCCTAAGCATACTTTGGAGAACCTATAAAAGGAGATCCGAGTGCTAAGTAAGGATGTGATGAAATAGTAGAGAGAGAAGCTCTGATAATCTAGAGAGAGGAAGATGACCTTGGCCGACTGAGTTTCATTGTGGTTTCAATCGTAACGAGAATTTGATACTAGTTGACACCATATTGAGTTTCTCGGATTGAAGAATCAGAGTGAAGAAGAAAGTTCAGAATGAAGAATTCAGAAAAGAGATTCAGAATGGGTAATTAGTACTAGTTGTCAATGTATTGAGTTTCTCAGACTGAGGAAGACTCGGATTGAAGAATCGGAGTGAAGAAGAAAGTTTGGAGTGAAGATTTCGAAGTGGAGATTCGGAATGGGAAGTTCGGACTATAATTGATCTATCTCAAGTCCAAGGAGTCCTTGCCTTTATTCTAGGTAAGGAAGTGATTATTTGTGCTGAACTTGCTTAAACATGAGTATTTGAAAGGATGTGCAGGTAATATAAGTTTTTACAAGAAAAGAGACATTCCCCTATTGTGCTAAGAGGGTGCACACACACTGGAGTGATTGTTTCATAGTGCTTCATGAGTTTAAGGGTATATCCTACTCATTGTAATCCAAGGATTTTTTTCTTAGTGGATTTATGGTTCTGGATTATTTCCAACCATACCAAGGATGTAGCTATTCTTATTTAATAATGAACCTTGTAAATTGTTGTGTTCATTTGGATGTGTGCTTGTTTGTTTTCTCAGTAGGAAATTATATCTTTAACAGGAGACAAAGGTTGTTCTCAATTTTAAGGGAACTTAAAAAGGGAGAAAGGAGAACCACTGATTCCCCCCCTCCCAGTGGTTCACTGCTCCAACTGGGTCCTTACATGAAAAAGGGGGTGAATCCTGGGTTATTACGAATAGGATGGGCAGCAGGGCTGCGGTCAATGATATTAAAGGGGCAATGATGTGGCATGATCCTTGTTTTGTGATACGGATGTGGAGATGTGGTTATAGTGGTAGCAGGGCTGCAGTAATAAGTAGTCATGTTAAAATAATGCGGAAATTTGATTAATGTACTATGGGTAATGATAATGAATTAAACAAGAGAACAATCAATGGGGATTTATTGATGATAAAAAGGTTAGTTTTGTGTTTCTTGTGTTCTATCTAACTTGATTTGTGGTTGCTAGGGTTTTGTTCTATAAAATGCTTGTTTTGGATTGATAAATTCCCATTAGTTAAGGGTCTAATAAAATAATACTGTTCAAACATGAAATCCTAAATGGGGTTGGGTTTGTTTGTTGTATGCATGCTTCGTAGTAGCAATGATGAGGCACATTATCATTTTCTCTATTTAGAATCCATAGGTTGGGTTGTTTGTTTGTTATTCAATTATGTATATGTATCTTTGTGTTTTGTTGCACCCCAACCATGTTGAGAACCTAGTTCCGAACACTCTCATTTTATGAAAGAGGGTGTTTTTCCCCTTAGTTACTAGCTCCTTACTACTCCTTCTTCTAGAGGCTATGATGGCTTAAGGCGGCCTTACACCCAAGACTCTTCGGGTAGGTTTCAATAGGCTGTGATGGATTGAGACAACCTTACACCCAAGACTCTTCGGGTAGGTATCTATAGGTTATAATGTCTTGAAAAAACCTTACACCCAATACTCTTCGGGTAGGTTTTGATTGGTGTGATTCTTAACCCAAGACTCTTCAAGCAAGTTTACTATTCCCAAGAATCTTCGGGATGAGGGCCAGGTGTGTTCGGGCGGGGATATGATATGTGGTTTGTGAAGTCGAGGTGTGTGCGGGCGGGATATGTGGTTTGTGAGGCCCAGGTATGTGCGGGCAAGATGTGTGGCTTTTGAGGCCCAGGTGTGTGCGGGAAGAAAGAGTGTAGTAGCATCAGGACATTCACCGTTAGAAAGAGCAGCTAACTAGAGGGGGGAAATGGTGCGGGGTACCTAATACTCTTGTTCTTATATACTAATACGTGTTGTTTTTGTGTTTTTGGTGAGCGTGGCTGGTGAGGTTGGGTGGATAGAACTCCTTGCTAGGTTTTGGTTTCTTCTGTTGTTCTCACGGGACATTAAGATGTCTTCCCACCTGAGCATGAGAGCATTAGGTTTCCATACTTAGTATACTGGTATGCTCACCCTACATTTTCTTTCAGGTTTCCAGGAGGACTACTAAGGCCGTGCGAGACCCTACTAGTCAGGGCAGTTGGACTTGTTGCAGTTTGTTGTACTCTTGTTTCTTTTGGTACTGTATTTTTGAGTTTTCTTGAACTTGCACTTATTTAATAATTTTTTAAACATGCTTGTGTGATTGGTTTGGGTTTATTTTCATTTACTTGTTCTTTTTTTCTTTTGGTGTTTGACTCATCCTATTTCCCGATCCTAAATAATAAAAATGGTAATGACTCCCATATTTGTGGAAACACATACCCTTGGTTCTAGTCACCACTCATGGGCCTACTGGAGGCAGGACTCGAGGGTCATTATCTCCCTTTAACTATTTCCAGCTCAGGAGGAGCATCTTTGGTGGGAGGGGGTCATGACAATTCTTTAGGAAAATATCTTTTCTTCTTCAAAATCATTTTCTTTTCACAAAATTCCCTTAAAGTTTAAAGGAAAAAATATTGTTGAAAATAATCATGAAATATTGTAGAATATTATTCATGGAAATAAGGTGTTATGAAACCTATAAAATCTGTTCATGCAGTATAAGTTAAAAAAATCATTCTCCTTGTACTTTTTCCATAAAGTGAAAACTACCTAGTATGGTAGAAAAGATAGATTACTTCCATACAATGTGGTAAAAGTAAAAAAAGGGTAAAAATGACTTTAAACATACATTGAAGAATATTAAACACTTTGTGAAAACTTTTTTATAAAACACGGACATGGATGATATAAATAACCCCAATAAATACTTATGAATAAATAATCTCGGATAAGAACGAGATTGGAATAATTATTCCTTACCTTATGTCCAATTTAATTCTTATGTGTCTGAGAATCCTGTGTAGTGGGTTTAAGCTTATTATTAACTTATAACAGAACCATAAAAATATTTATTATATCATATATGATTCACTTATGACTTTATATTACATTTTCTTTTGACTATTCCATGTTAAACTAGTGTTTTGGGAAAAATCGTTTCATTTGTCGTACGTGTTTGGACTTGTTGTTCTTGATATTGTTACTTATAACATGATTTTATTAATTACAGGATGTAAAACATGATCTATATATAATATATATTCAGTATAAAAATATATATGATATATCGATAAATGGAATTAAATACACCGTTCATGGAGACGGTAGGTCATACGTACACATAAACGCTGTTTTCGTTTCCTTATTGAATTGAATGGAATTAAGTGAATGAAACAAATATGTACATAAATACAGTATCATTATTATGTAATATATTTCATGATTATTTATTATATATACTTTATAATCATTCTTGAATGGTTAACATGAAGAATAAATCTCATCCCGCCGTGGAGATGATAATCCGTATGTACGCACGAGCGACGATATCATTCCCATAATTGTTGAATGGTATTGGAGTGAATTATATAATATCTAAAAATTATTAAGAAGTTATAACAATCATATATAGTTAATATTTCAACCATTATACCCATCCAAGTAAGGTGGTGGTGGAAAAATAGATTACACCACGGCGTGGAGAAGGTAAGCCGTATGTACGCACACGTGGTGATTTTGTTTTTCGTAGGATGGATAGAAGTTGAAATAGGGTTGTTTCATATTTATAAGAGCATATCAGTATATTAGTTATACTTATTGTATTACTTTATAATTAAACAACTAAATAAGGGGATGTATAAGAGTAATGAAACTTGAAATAATCGGTAGAAGATATTACCTCCTCTTTGACGCACTTCTTTTGAACTTCTTCTTAAGGGACTAGAGTTTGTCTTTTAAGAAAAACAGACCCTCTATAATGTAACTAGAGTGTTTGAAAATAGTAATTGATAGGGGTTGGCTGGCCTTTAAGGCTCAAAATGGTGTGAGGAGGAGAGGGAAGGAGGTTCCCTTATATAGGAGATGAGAGGGGCAGTTTTGGAATCCTCAAAAATATTAATTTATAATAAACTCAATACCCACATAAAAAATCCCAAAATAATTAAATTAAAATATTAGAAGATATAGGGTTGTAATCTCATCATCCAATAAAATATATACATGTTTTTATTTTATTTAAAACCTTATCATTTTGAATTATCCTTATTTAATCTATTTAATTTTATTTGTGGTAATAATGTTATAAATTATAATGGTTATTAATACATACTTATGTGTTGTTAATTGTATGTAATTTGATACTTTATGACATGGTAGAACATATAAATTTTAATTTTTAATTTTTAAATATTTTTGTGATTTTTAAATAATTTAATAATATGTTATTTTCATAAAATATCAACAGTTTCAATTTTGACACAATTCATTTATATGAATTTAATAAAATCCACACAGAGGATATATTCGAAAAAAATACTTAATTGATTCCTAAAATGTCATATTCATCTATGAAATTCGTTTATCACATTAATTAGTTCATATATTATATATTTTAATATTTTTAAAACCAATTATTTTATATTTCTCTTATTAAAATAATTACTACAACAATTTTGTATAATTATTTAATATACAAGTTTGTTGAATACAAACTAAAAATAAAATAATATTATTAATATAAATCTATAATCTTTAATTAGATTACTTTTAGTTGAATTTATCTGTAAGAAAAAACAACTTTTAAAATTTTATCTTTATTAAAGTATGAAGGTGACAACTTTGACATCATTTAAAATAAAATAATATAAATGTCATAATTGATTTTATATGGCTCCAAATAGTCCACAAGTAGACCCATGGATGATTAGGGTATAGGTATACTCGACAAATAAGGTTTGGTCAAGTTTCTGGACCTTTTGCTGGGTATTAGTATTTTAATAAAAACTATATAATTGAATTTTCACTAAATAAATAATTTCTGCATTATTAATGTATAACTTATTAAGGTAATTAAATATTTCCTAAATATTAAAAATAAATTACCATGTAGAAGAAAAATAAATTTTAGATTTCAAATGATTATTTATTATAGAATTTATATTCTATATAACCTTATTTTAAAAATACATTAATAATTAAATTTTGAGTGAGATATATTTCACTTTATTTAAATAAAATAAATTAATGGTCTTAATTACATCCAAGTGGGTTAAAAAAGATACTATTTCAACCCAAGTATGATTTAGGGAAAAATATAATCATCAGATTATATTAATACAAGTGTTAGGGTAATTTTATAGTATTATATTTAACCTTAATTACCTGATTTACCTTTAACTATGGAAAAACAAATTATTGTAGTTACTATTAATAATTCCTAAAAATAAAAAATTATCCTATTAACATAATTTGGACCTACTGATTCCAAATATTGAATCAATTTCTCCAAATTCAAAATACATAAGTTGTAGTAATTAATTTAAAATTAATCCCTCTATTGAGAAAACGTTTTTTAAAAGGTAAAACATTGAAAAATACTGAAATGTTTTTACCAATGAATTCAATGTAAAATTAATGATAATGAATTAAATTATATTAAATTGTAAAAATATATTCTATTTATACTTTAAAAGAATTCAATATTACAATTTAACCATATAAATTATCTTCATGAAAAATGTTTTTTAAAATTAAAATTTAGCGTATTTTTACTATTCATCAAAATATGAACGTTATCAGAAAAATATCCAAACTTTATCTAATGTAAATTTCTATTTCCTGAATCACAAAAATAAGTTAATTATGTAAAATTGAACTTATAAACTTGTTAAAAATTATATTTAAAATAGGTGCACCATCAAAAGGTGGCAAAACTGAATTTTTTGAAAAATAGTTATTTTACCCGAAAAATTTTATTTTGTTCAATACCAGGATCTAGAAAATGTGTAATGTGGATGATTACCTCCACTTGATTTGGGTTGTCTAGGGCTCAGACTACATTAGCTAGTCTTTCAGGATTAGCATTCTGTGATTGAGGTATATGATGCAATGTGGGTTGAAAAGGGGGTTATGCCATTAGTCATATGACATATATGGTGATAGAGGATAGTTATTACTCTTTTATGGAATATTCACCATTGAATTTCTCTATCACGAGATCTTAATACTGTTTGATGGTAAAAAAATATATCTTTAGCTACATGGCTACTTTAAAGGAATTGATATGATTATGTTATTTGACATAATTATTCATGTAGCCTTTGGATAGTGAGAACTGGTAATGACATATTTCCTTGTATGGATTTGAAATTACAATCCCTAGACCAACCTAGTTGTGTTTTGGATTTTCCAGCCTCTTTTCAATAGGGTTTTTGGAGAAACCATCAAAATAAATACCCCTTATTCATAGAGTGATGTGGATATAGAAACATTAATTTTCTAGATGTATGGTTTCCTTCGGATTAATTTATAGGATGTGATGTTCTATGAAACAATTTGGCAGGTCCATACCTTTTATAGGATTTTATGACATGAATTACATATCATACCACTGGAGAATAACTGCCTATTGGCATAAACACCCTGTAAACATAGAATAACCAAAAATATACATTAATGGGTTGATTTTAGAGACAAAGTGGTCTTTATGGTGTATCATGTATTGTATCAAATTGTTTATGGAAAATATGAGTCGAAGGTAGTCTATATCAAAATTAGAGTGTGGTTTCTCAGTAACTAGCATCATTTGACTGAGCTAATAGAGAATGTTCTCATTCCCTACATTGTTTTTATGTGTGAGGAGAGTGGTAATTAATAATTCCATGTAGGATACATATGTGATGTATATATTTCATTACACTAGTGGAATCAATACTAGTCGGTGCAGCATGTACTATTTAAGACTCTTAAAGGATTCTAGGTATTCCTCATCCCATCAATATGTGACTCCCATCATCATTTTCATTGTGAAGGGAAACGTTTTGCTGACTAGGTTGGATAAGAAATGGTGAATCTAGGTTCCCTTAGAGCCCCCTTTTTTAAAATATTATAAGGGTTTGATATTGATAAAATTTTACTAGTATTTTTAAGTTCGAACACAATGTTCTCATAACAGATGAAAATTCGAATGAATTTCCTTACTGTTACCCAGAAAGTTCATTTTAATGGATTTATCTTTATATTGTGCTGCTAAAACATGTCGAAAATTTTTTGAATATCCAATAGGTGGTCCACCCCTATTTAGATTTAATCACCCATTAATTGACATAAATTCTATAAATATCTCTAATAAGGGATTAAATATATGATTCATCAATTGTTGATAATTAGAGCTATTATTATTTAATCCAAATGGAATGAAATGATAGAAGATGATCCATTGGGGTGCCCTGAATGTGGAAGATACTTCATATTTAATGAAATTTTTTCTATCATAAATACCCATCCATGAAGGGGAGGTCATGGAAGTTAGTAGTTGCATCAATAAATAGTTCAATGACTAAAAATTGGAAATTACTTATTATGTAGTGTCGATTAAGGTATCTAGAATCAATTTAGACCCCAATATACCGAATATTTTTCTTGAAAAGGATGAGGTGGTTGATCTATGTTGATTATTTCACTTCCAAAAAATGGATTTGATAAATTTGTCAAATGATGATCCTATATTAGTATCATTAGAGGGTACATCCTCCAGGCTTCCTTCTTGAGTCCTTGACATTCATCAGGTAATCGTAGATGGTACATAGACACATCGGGGTTTAGTTTATTAAATTTTGTGTAATTACAATTCAACAAATGTGGAAGATTCTTCGTAAATACAATTTACATCTATTTCTCTTCAAGAAGAATGGAGGAACTATTCAACGGAGGTCGTGAAACTTCATCTATTCTGAGAATTACCTGCCTAAGCTCATCATTGCTCGTGGATATTCCATCCTCAAATATAATAGGGGTTTTCCTAAAGGAATCTTGTTATTCATCCACCATTTAGATTTTGGAGTAATTTTAATACATGATAAATAAACTAGGGTAATATTAATAATTGTCAATATGAGAGAGTCCATGGGAATTGACATTGTCATCCCTTACTGGAATAGTTATTATAGATAGATTTTATCACTAATCATTTTCTTTTACAATAGAAATGGGGATGAGAGGATCCATCACATATGGAATTAATCCCAATTCCTCAATCAGGTTTTTGGGTAGAAAATAGTCATTGTTGATAAAATATTTTGGGTTTTTAGGGGGGATTCTTAAGACATAAGGGTTTGGAACCTATATATTTTCATCTACCAATGGTTGTTTTCCATCTCTTTCATAGAATCCTTCATCAGAATATGTGCATTCACTGGACTCAAAGGGTTCACTATCGCCATGAATTATTCCAACTCTCCTATCTATGGGGTATGATGAGAATTAATGGAATTTTAATATAACCACCACATGAATTTGAATCCATGTCCTTTTAACTATGACATTATCGGTAGTGTTTTTTTAGATAAGCATGAACTTAGTGATAGATGTTGTTTGACCAAAGGGTTTTCTTTACTATAACTATTTAATGGTTTGTGTTTATTGTGAATCCATGTCAGGTTGATCAAGGTGTTTTCAATACAATCACTCTAATAGTATAGGCCGATGTAAGGGTTTAATTTGGTGTAGTTTCCCAAAGTTTTCAAAATTTTCAGTCCTCAAAATAGGGAGTTTGGTTTTTGGAAAAGGATGAATTTTCGGGTAGGAGTGCATATTACATAGACCATGAAGAATGATTTTCGGATTGAATAAGAGGTATAAAGTAACAGTTCATAGAAGAAAAATGATACACAGACCAAGTAGAATGAACATTTGTAGGAGTGAATGAGGTTTGTGGGAAGAACTTCAGTTTTTGGATGGAAATTAGTTCATGGGATGACATTTCATTCACAAAAATGGTATGGATATTTGGGTGGCATAATCGAAATCAAATAGAACATATAAATAAAACAACTAGATCTGATAAAACCAACTAATTTAAGTAAAACCTAATAAAATCTAAAATAATCTATATAAATCAATGTATTCCAACCAAATTGATTCCCTAATATAAGGACCTAAAGTTATAGACCAAAAATAAACCAAATATATTTGGCCCAATCTAAATTTAATGGAACAAAACTAACACTACTAGAAATAATACAACCCAACATAAACTGAACCAATAAAAATATAAATGAATGGAAGTTACCTAAACTAAACTTTTATGAAATCCAACAAATGATAAACACCAAGAATTAGCCCTCTAGATTACAAATTTTTAGAATCAAAAACAAAACAAATAAGATGTATTTCATAATTAAAAATCCAATTTTTTTAATAATTATAATAAAATGTAGTAAAATGTCTTACTTAAAAAAATATTAATATAATTTATAATAGTATGATTTCACCCCCACTTCCCCCAGAATCCCCCTTCCCCCACTGCACCCCCTCCCCCACTGCAACCCCCACACCCAATTCCCCCTTCACCCCCACCCCACCGTACCCCCTTCACCCCACACCCTTCACTCCCACCACACCCCACCCCAACTTCCCCCTACACCCTCCTACACCCACCCTTCATTATTTTCTATTTTGTTTTTCTGGTTTAATTTTTTTCCATCACCTGATCAAATCTAAATAAAATCACCTCTTTGGTTTTGATCCATAGGTAGAGAGAAATCTCTTATCTTGAGTTATAAATTTAAAATTAATTTAGAATTTACATAGAGAATGTTACTATTTTATTAAAAAATATTAATCCTCATATACTTCATGATTTTTACTAAATAGTAATAATATGGAAGAGAACCAAACTCAATTAAATCTACCATTAGATATTTGTGTGCTAAAAAAATTAACTATTAGAACATTCGATTGGTGTTTCCAAATAATAAAGTGGAATTTGAGTTAAATCATGATCTAATGCAAATTTTTATTATTTTTCATTGTTTGGAAAGTGAATACCCCTACAACAACATTAAGGAATTTCTCACCATGTTCATTACCATAAAAATGAGAGAAATTTCATAAGATCAAATAAAATGGAAGGAATTTCCCTTCGCTCTGGTGGTTTCAACAAAGTAATATATGAACAAAATATTACATGGAGAGGTAACAAGCTAGTATGATCCCTAGAGATCCATTATTTATAATTTATTTTCTGATTCAAGTAGTACATAGTAAAAAATGATATTTATCTAATAATGAAAGCCATTGGGGAATCTCTTTATGGGTATTGGGACGGGTTCTAGAAGATTATTTATATTCATCCACATAAAACCAACATATACGATTATAATTTTTTAAACATATTATATTTAGGACTTATGAATAGTGATAGAAACCTATTGGATTCTTCATCAGGTGTAGATCTCATGAACAAATATTTAACTGGGTCCAAGGATTTGATAGAGAAGGTCTCTTATAAATCTTCAAAATGTCTTACATAGGACACTACTAAATGTTTACATGAGGTAAAATGTTTTTACTCACATTTAATTGATTCTATAATTAAGGAACTGACCTCTCTTATGAGATAATTAGTGCTAATAAATTGAAAGAAGCACCAACTACACCCCCATTGGTCTCTCAATTATTTATTTTCTTAAGAGTTTTTTATATAATCTTACCCTTTAACGTAGGACACTGAAAGATGTGAAACTATGAAATTGATATAATTCAAATTACTAAGGAAAAAACTAGGGTTACAAGGAGTTTTCAATAGTATGATATGGATATGGAAAGAAATATCAATCCAAGTCACATTTCTAATAGATTTAATAATATATTTATCATCCTCCACACTTCATGTAGGTATGTAAAAACTCTCAAGATTCAACAAGATACCAAAATGAAGGTAAATTAAAGATCCATAAATGAAGGACATATATATATAGATAGTGTATTTAGGTAATCAAAAAATACTTTGAAAACCCATGGTTCTAATCATAAGGATTTAAAAGGAAAATATGGAAAAATATTTATTATTTTTAAATACATTGATAAATCGAGGTTTAGGTAAACACTTATCTTAACCATTTCTTAACCCAATTTTTTTTTTCTATAAGAATTGGTATAGGGGTATTGGGTAGTGTGGATTAACCTATAGAAGAAAACCTTAAGACTAAAAACCTAATGGGAAATTATTATGACTCTGTTGGGAAACAATATCCTTTGCGTCTATCACATTGAAGTTTTGGAACATACATGTACTATGTGACTAGTCATAACCATATTGGATTTTTTTAATATGGGAAAATGATTTTCTATAAAAAAAATCGATTAATCAACATTTAATTTCATAAATCCTCCAAACATTACTTCTAATCAACAACTAAAACAATATCACAATATTTCATATAACCATCACTATGAAACCTAGATTTACATTAATAAAAGTAATCATAATCAATGAATAATTTATATTTATGAAATTTTATTTTAGAACTCACCATAGACCATTAATCCATTTTAAAATAATATCATCATAACTTCTGGTATCTAGTATTTGCATATTTAGACTCTATAAGAAAATCAAACCCAATAAAAATCAGAAAAAAATCAATGAAATCCTACCTGATGTAAAAAGTGAAAAAAATAAACTTTATCAATAAAAAATGTGACAATTGAAAATACAAATAAATACAAACATAAAATTCCTACCCAATGAAAATTAAAGAGTATTTGGATCTCAAATCAAAGAAACCCTTTTTCGTGGCAGAAATCACAGGGCATGTGAGGAATTAGAACCATTCTGGTTCATATATTTTCAGCTATGTATTATAGAAAATCAGAGTTTCTTAAGCTCCCAACAGCATAAATAGAATAGAGATTTGAGGAAATAGAAATCAAACACTAATGCACCCTACTGCAGGCCACCCTCCTGTTGTGAGTCATAAACCTCTCATAGGTGAGATGTGGATGGAAGACTAGAATGTTTGAAGACTGATAAAACATTATATTGTGTTGATTCAATGACGATGGTTGCCCGAAGGTAGATAAGGAGTTGGAGCTTCATCGGAATAAGAGGATCTTGGGGAGGCTAGGTGGTCACATTGTCAGTGGCAGGATCATCCTGAGGTTTGTAGGTTACATCGTCAAAGGGGGATCATCCCAAGGTTTGGTGTTCACATTGTTAGAAGAGGATAGTAGGATTTTGGTGGCATTATCAGGCAAGGAGGTCTGTCAACTCAAGGGGAGGAGAGATCTCAGCCTGGGAAAATAAGGTGTGGAATCGTGATAAGGGTGAAGTTGGGGTCATAGTGCCATATTATCTATTAACCTATAGGAGAATCTTTGGTTGTATACATTTTTCATCATTGGATATATATAAGTATGTCTATATCCTCAATTTAAATTTTTGTTAATAAATAATTTGAAAGATGTTTTAATAAATGTCATAGAAATGTTTGGAAAGAAGTGATGTGAATATCAATGAAGATAGAACCATTAATCCCTCATAGAATTCATAAGATTATGTGAAAGAGAATGAGGAAGAATTTTAGTATGGAATTGATCCAAATACATAAGAAGAGGATGGTGTGAAAAACACTCAAGTGTTAGATAATGATGTTGACTCGGAAAAAAGAACAAGAGGAGGAAATTGTGGCTAATGAAAATTCTACTCAACCTGACAGGATAAATCAAAGAGCATAAATCGATCAATCCTATATCATTTGGATTGGATATCTCCCACAACAGAATGGAGAATTAGTAATAATGTAAAATATGAATTCCTAATAGTTTTGGAACCATCCTCATTTGAAGAAGCTACAAATGATGAATTGTATGTTAAATACATGGATGAATTGTTGGACCAGATCGATAAGAACCAAATAGGGGATCTAGTCAAGTGACCAAAAACCACAATGTGATTGGTACAAAGTGGATTTTCTAAAATAATTTTTATGATCGCGGAAATGTTATCATAAATAAGGCACGATTGGTTTGTAACGTCTAATCACAGATTTAAGGTGCTGATATTGAATAAAAAGTTTCTATCATGGCTAGACTGGATTCAATCAGACTATTTCATTAAATGTTAATTCAAAAAGGATTCAAATTATATCACATGGAAGTAAAAATATCATTCTTAAATGATGTTCTTGAATAAGAAGTCTACATAGAACTAGCAATTGGTTTTCTACTTGGTACTGATGAAATAAAGGACTGTAAATTAATGAAGGATCTCAATGGATTGAATCAGGGAATGCAAGCATGTTATTTTTTCCTGGATTCTTATCTAAGGAATATCAATTTTAAAAGAGGAGAAGTGGATCACAATCTCTGTGTGAATAATTCTCAAAAATATCAGTTCATGGTACTAGTGTACATAGATAATATTATATTTCCTAGAAATTGGCTTGGATAAGTTGATGAATTTTCCAAAAAAACAAAATTAGAATTTTCAATTTCCATGATTGGTGAACTGACATACTTCTTAGGTCTACAAGTGATTAAAAGTAAAGACTACACATTTATCTATTGGAAAATGTATGGAAGAGAGTTCCTGAAGAAGATCACTATGCATGAATACAAACCAATGTCGACTTTGATTACATTTGGAACATAACATTGAAGGCATGAGGATGAGACTTTTATCGATCCCATCATGTATAGAAGAATAATCAAAATCCTATTGTACGTAACTACAACATGAAAATTTATTTTCTTTGCAATATTGTTAGTGTCCCGCTTTCAATGTAATCTAAAGGAAGAACATATGGATGTAGTTAAGTGAATCATCAGGTACATACAATGTAGTTACAATTATGAATTATACTTTGTTGTAGGAACAGATAATGAATTATCAAAACAAATTCATACATATTATGGCTGGAGATGTGGTGTTTATAAAAACCAAAAGGGTTCAACTATTAATCCTTTTCAATAAATATATAAGAATTTTGAGTGAGAAAAAGGAAATCACTTCTCTCAATATTACTGAAGATGAGTATATCTCAAAGATAAAGGATTTCACTCAAATACTTTGTATTAAGAAAAAATTGACTGATATTGGTGATGATGTGAAATAGCCAATAGAGATTCACTATGATAACAAGAGTCAATTTATCTTATGAATAATCCTTTTCATCTTTCTTATACTAAACGTATTGAAATACTAAATCACTTCATCTTTGGAAAAGTGGAAGAATTCATGATTAACATGGATCGTGTTGGAACTAATTTTCATGATGTTGACATACTAAACAATCCATTTTCAATAAATGTGTTAGAGAATCATTAGGTAAACCTCAGTGTTCAGCCACCTCTTAGTGCGTGAGGAGGTTTTGGTTGTTCCCCTCTCCCCGATTGTGTTAACTTTCTTAATCTATTTCTGGATGTGATATAGGTTTATAGGGGAGATATGATCCAGGGGAATTGTTTTTATATCCACACAATCAATAATAGGTTCTTTCGGTTTATATCCAAAGGGGGGTATGGATAGAAAAATTCAATTCATTGAGGTTGTAGGAGAAATGAGAATCTGCACGGGAGTTGACAAACAAAGGATGATAATAGAATATATGGTTTTATGGTTGCAGGTTTCTGATAAATTTATCAGATATCTCTAAGATTTCTAAGACATGAGAAATACATTAATAATTACTCTTTTTTTTCTACCCTGATCATTTCTCATGTAGAAATAGTGTTTTGAATGTATTTTTTATTTCATATGAGATACAAATATTTGTATGTGATTCATTGAATTTATCTAAAGATTACAAACAAAACCAATAGGGGAGATTATTGGACCAAAGGGTGTTCTTTTCTAGAACAGAAGTACGGATTTTTTTGGTTGTCAATCCATGATGGGTTCATCAGGGGGTTTTCAAGACAATGACACTTATAGTACAAGTTTAAGTATGTGTTTAAGTTGGTTCAGTTTCCCTGTGCTTTCTAAATTTTCTAGATCCTGGAAAAACTAAATTTTTTGGGTTGGCTGGGGCTCAGACTACATTAGCTTGTCTTTCAGGATTAGCATTCTGTGATTGAGGTATATGATGGAATTTGGGTTGAAAAGGGGGTTATTCCATTAGTCATGTGACATATATGGTGATAGAGGATATTTATTACTCTTTTATGGAATATTCACCATTTAATTTCTCTATCACGGGCTCTTAATACTGTTTGATGGTAAGAAAATCTATCTTTAACTACATGGATACTTTAAAAGAAGTGATATGATTATGTTATTTGACATAATTATTCATGTAGCCTTTGGATAGTGAGAACTGGTAATGACTTATTTCCTTGTATGGATTTAAAACTACAATCCCTAGACCAACCTGGTTGTGTTTTGGATTTTCCAGCCTCTTTTCAATAGGGTTTTTGGAGAAACCATCAAAATAAATACCCCTTATTTGTAGAATGATGTGGACATAGAAACATTCATTTTCTAGATATATGGCTTCCTTTGGTTTAATTTATAGGATGTTATGTTCTATGAAACTATTTGGCAGGTCCATACCTTTTATAGGATTTTATGACATGAATTACATATCATACCACTGGAGAATAACTGCCTATTGGGATAAACACCCTATTAACATAGAATAACCAAAAATATACATTAATGGGTTTATTTTAGAGACAATGTGGTATTTATGGTGTATCATGTAATGTATCAAATTGTTTATGGAAAATATGAGTGGAAGGTAGTCTATCTCAAAATTAGAGTGTGGTTTCTCAGTAACTAGCATCTTTCGACTGAGCTAGTAGAGATTGTTCACATTCCCTATATTGTTTTTATGTGTGAGGAAAGTGGTAATTAATAATCCCATGTAGGATACATATAATATGTATGTATTTCATTCCACTAGTGGAATCAATACTAGTCGGTGCATCATGTACTATTTAAGACTCTTAGAGGATTCCGGGTATTCCTCATCCCATCAACATGTGACTCCCATCATCATTAGCATTGTAAAGGGAAACGATTTGCTAACTAGGTTGGCTAAAAAATGGTGAATCTAGGTTCCCTTAGAGCCCCCTTTGTTAAAATATTATACGGGTTTGATATTGATAATATTTTACTAGTATTTTTAAGTTTGAACACAATGTTCTCATTACAGATGAAAATTCGAATGAATTTCTTTATTGTTACCCAGAAAGTTCATTTTAACGGATTCATCTTTATATTGTGCTTATAAAACATGTCTAATACTTTTTGAATATCCAATAGGTGGTCTCACCCCTATTTAGATTTAATCACCCATTAATTGACATAAATTATATAAATATCTCTAATAAGGGATTAAATATATGATTCATCAATTGTTGATAATTAGAGCTAGTATTATTTAATCCAAATGGAATGATATGATAGAAGATGATCCCTTGGGCTGCCCTGAATGTTGAGGATACTTCATATTTAATGGAATTTTTTCTATCATAAATACCCATCCATGAAGGGGAGGTCATGGAAGTTAGTAGTTGCATCAATAAATAGTTGAATGACTATAAATTGGAAATTACTTATCATGTAGTGTCGATTAAGGTATCTAGAAACAATGTAGACCCCAATATACCGATTATTTTTCATGAAAATGATGAGGTGGTTGATCTATGTTGATTATTTCACTTCCAAAAAATGGATTTGATAAATTTTTCAAATGATGATCCTATATTAGTATCATTAGAGGGTACATCCTCCAGGCTTCCTTCTTGAGTCCTGGACATTCATCAGGTAATCACATATGGTACATAGACACATCAAGGTTTAGTTTATTAAATTTTGTGTAATTACAATTTAAAAAATGTGGAATATTCATCATAAATTCGATTTACATCTCTTTCTCCTCAAGAAGAATGGAGGAACTATTCAATGGAGGTCGTGAAACTTCATCTATTCTGAGAATTACTTTCCTAAGCTCATCATTGCTGGTGGATATTCCATCCTCAAATATAGGAGGGGTGTTCCTAAAGGAATCTTGTTATTCATCCACCATTTAGATTTTGGAGTAATTTTAATACATGATAAATAAAATAGGGTAATACTAATAATTGTCAATATGAGTGAGTCCATGGGAATAGACATTGTCATCCCTTACTGGAATAGTTATTATAGATAGATTTTATCACTAATCATTTTCTTTTATAATATAAATGGGGATGAGAGGATCCATCACATATGGAATTAATCCCAATGCCTCAATCAGGTTTTTGGGTAGAAAATAGTCTTTGTTGATAAAATATTATGGGTTTTTAGGGGGGATTCTTAAGACATTGGGGTTTGGAACCTATATATTTTCATCTACCAATGGTTGTTTTCCATCTCTTTCATAGAATCCTTCGTCAGAATATGTGCATTCACTGGACTCAAAGGGTTTACTATTGCCATGAATTATTCCAACTCTCTTATCTATGGGGTATGATGAGAATTAATGGAATTTGAATATAATCACCACGTGAATTTGAATCCATGTCCTTTTAACTATGACATTATCGGTAGTGTTTTTTTAGATAAGCATGAACATAGTGATAGATGTTGTTTGACCAAAGGGTTTTCTTTACTATAACTATTTTATGGTTTGTGTTTGTTGTGAATCCATGTCCGGTTGATCAAGGTGTTTTCAATACAATGACTCTAATAGTATTGGCTGATGTAAGGGTTTAATTTGGCGTAGTTTCCCAAAGTTTTCTAAATTTTCAGTCCTCAAAATAGAGAGTTTGGTTTTTGGAAAAGGATGAATTTTTGGGTAGGAGTACATATTACATATACCTTGAAGAATGATTTTCGGATTGAATAAGAGGTATGAAGGAACATTTCATAGGAGAAAAATGATACACATATCAAGTAGAATGAACATTTGTAGGAGTGAATGAGGTTTGTGGGAAGAACTTCAGTTTGGGGATGGAAATTAGTTCATGGGATGACATTTCATTCACAAAAATGGGATGGATATTTGGGTGGCATAATCGAAATCACATAGAACATATAAATAAAACAACTAGATCTGATAAAACCAATTAACTTAAGTAAACACTAATAAAATCTAAAAGAATCTATATAAATCAATGTATTCCAACCAAATTGATTCCCTAATATAAGAACCTAAAGTTATAGACCAAAAATAAACCAAATATATTTGTCCCAATCTAAATTTAATGGAACTAAACTAACACTACTATAAATAATACAACCCAACATAAACTGAACCAATAAAAATATAAATGAATGGAAGTTACCTAAACTAAACCTTTATGAAATCCAACAAATGATAAATACCAAGAATTATCCCTCTAGATTACCAATTTTTAGAATCAAAAACAAAACAAATAAGATGTATTTCATAATTAAAAATCCAATTTTTTTAATAATTATAATAAAAAGTAGTAAAATGTCTTACTTAAAAAAATATTAATATAATTTATAATAGTATGGTTTCACCCCCACTTCCCCCAGAATCCCCCTTCCCCCACTGCACCCCCTCCCCCACTGCAACCCCCACACCAAATTCCCCCTTCACCCCCACCCCACCGTACCCCCTTCACCCCACACCCTTCACTCCCACCGCACCCCACCCCAACTTCCCCCTACACCCTTCTACACCCACCCTTCATTATTTTCTATTTTGTTTTTCTAGTTTAAAATTTTTCCATCACCTGATCAAATCTAAATAAAATCACCTCTTTGGTTTTGATCCATAGGTAGAGAGAAATCTCTTATCTTGAGTTATAAATTTAAGATTAATTTAGAATTTACATAGAGATTGTTACTACTTTATTAAAAAATATTAATCCTCATATACTTCTAGATTTTTACTAAATAGTAATAATATGGAAGAGAACCGAACTCAATTAAATCTACCATTAGATATTTGTGTGCAAAAAAAATTTAACTATTAGAACATTCGATTGGTGTTTCCAAATAATTAAGTTGAATTTGAGTTAAATCATGATCTAATGAAAATTTTTATTATTTTTCATTGTTTGGAACGTGAATACCCCTACAACAACATTAAGGAATTTCTCACCATGTTCATTACCATAAAAATTAGATAAATTTCACAAGATCAAATAAAATGGAAGGAATTTCACTTCGCTCTGGTGGTTTCAACAAAGTAATATATGAACAAAATATTACGTGGAGAGGTAACAAGCTAGTATGATCCCTAGAGATCCATTATTTAAAATTTATTTTCTGATTCAAGTAGTACATAGTAAAAAATGATATTTATCTAATAATGAAAGCTAGTGGAGAATCTCTCTATGGGTATTGGGATGGGTTCTAAAATATTATTTATTGTCATCCACATAAAACCAACATATACGATTATAATTTTTTAAACATATTATATTTAGGACTTATGAATAGTGATAGAAACCTATTGGATTCTTCATCTGGTGTAGATCTCATGAACAAATATTTAACTGGGTCCCAGGATTTGATAGAGAAGGTCTCTTAGAAATCTTCAAAATTTCTTAGATAGGATACTACTAAAAGTTTACATGAGGTAAAATGTTTTTACTCACATTTACTTGAGTCTATAATTGAGGAACTGACCTCTCTTATGAGATAATTAGTGTTGATAAATTGAAAGAAGCTCCAACTACACCCCCATTGGTCTCTCAATTATTTATTTTCTTAAGAGTTCTTTATATAATCTTACCCTTTAACATAGGACACTGAATGATGTGAAACTATGAAATGGATATAATTCAAATTACTAAGGAAAAAACTAGGGTTACAAGGAGTTTTCAATAGTATGATATGGATATGGAAAGAAATATCAATCCAAGTCACATTTCTAATAGATTTAATAATATATTTATCATCCTACAAACTTCTTGTAGGTATGTAAAAACTCTCAAGCTTCAACAAGATACCAAAATGAAGGATAATTAAAGATCCACACATGAAGGACCTATATATATAGATTGAGTATTTAGGTAATCAAAAAAATACATTGAAAGCCCATGGTTCTAATCTTAAGGTGTTAAAAGGCCAATATGGAAAAATATTTATTATTTTTAAATACATTGATAAATCGAGGTTCAGGTAAACACTTATCTTAACCAATTCTTAACCCAATTTTTTGTTTCTATAAGAATTGGTATAGGGGTATTGGGTAGTGTGGATTAACCTATAGAAGAAAACCTAAAGTCTAAAAACCTAATGGGAAATGATTATGACTCTATTGGGAAACAATATCCTTTGCGTCTATCACATTGAAGTTTTGGAACATACATGTACTATGTGACTAGTCATAACTATATTGGATTTTTTTAATATGGGAAAATTATTTTCTATAAAAAAAATTGATTACTCAACATTTAATTTCATAAATCCTCCAAACATTACTTCTAATCAACAACTGCAACAATATCACAATATTTCATATAACCATCACTATGAAACCTAGGTTTATATTAATAAAAGTAATCATAATCAATGAATAATTTATATTTATGAAATTTTATTTTAGAACTCACCATAGACCATTCATCCATTTTAAAATAATATCATCATAACTTATGGTATCTAGTATTTGCATATTTATACTCTATAAGAAAATCAAACCAAATAAAAATCAGAAAAAAATCAATGAAATCATACCTGGTGTAAAAAGTGAAAAAATAAACCTTATCAATAAAAAATGTGACAATTAAAAATACAAACAAATACAAAAAGAAAATTCGTACCCAATAAAAATTAAAGAGTATTTGGATCTCAAATCAAAGAAACCCTTTTCCGTGGCAGAAATAACAGGGCATGTGAGGAATTAGAACCATTCTAGTTCATATATTTTCAGCTATGTATTATAGAAAATCAGAGTTTCTTAAACTCCCAACAACATAAATAGAATAGAGATTTGAGGAAATAGAAATCAAACCCTAACGCACCCTACTGCAGGCCACCCTCAAGTTGTGAGTCATAAACCTCTCATAGGTGAGATGTGGAGGGAAGCCTAGAATGTTTGAAGACTGATAAAACATTATATTGTGTTGATCCAAGGAGGATGGTTGCCCGAAGTTAGATTAGGAGGTGGGGCTTCATCGGAAGAAGAGGATCTTGGGGAGGCTAGGTGGTCACGTTGTCAGTGGCAGAATCATCCTGAGGTTTGTAGGTTACGTCGTCAAAGGGGGATCATCCCAAGGTTTGGTGTTCACATTGTTAGAGGAGGATAGTAGGATTTTGGTGGCATTATCAGGCAAGGAGGTCTATCAACTCGTGGGGAGGAGAGATCGCAGCCTAGGAAAATAAGGTGTGGAATCATGATAAGGGTGCAGTTGGGGTCATAGTGCCATATTATATATTAACCTATGGGAGTATCTTTGGTTGTAGACATTTTTCATCACTGGATATATAAGTGTGTCTATATCCTCAATATAAATTTGTGTTAATAAATAATTTGAAAGATGTTTTAATAAATGTCATGGAAATGTTTGGAAAGAAGTGATGTGAATATATATGAAGATAGAACCATTAATCCCTCGCATAATTCATAAGATGATGTGAAAGAGAATGGGGAAGAATTTTATTATGGAATAGATCCAAATACATAATAATAGGATGGTGTGAAAAACACTCAAGAATTAGATAATGATGTTGACTCGGAAAAAAGAACAAGAGGAGGATATTGTGGCTAATGAAAATTCTACTCACCCTCACAGGATAAATCGAAGAGCATAAGTCGATCAATCCTATATCATTTGGATTGGATATCTCCCACAATAGAATGGATAATTAGTAATAATGTAAAATATGCATTCCTAATAGTTTTGGAACCATCCTCATTTTAAGAAGCTACAAATGATGAATTGTATGTTAAATACATGCATAAATTGTTGGACCGGATCGATAAGAACCAAATAGGGGATCTAGTCAAGTGACCAAAAACCAGAATGTGATTGGTACGAAGTGGATTTTCTAAAATAATTTTTATGGGCACGGAAATGTGATCATAAATAAGGAACGATTGGTTTGTAACGTCTAATCACATATTTAAGGTGTTGATATTGAATAAAAAGTTTTATCGTGGATAGACTGGATACAATCAGACTATTTCATTCCATGTTAATTCAAAAAGGATACAAATTATATCACATGGAAGTAAAAATATCTTTCTTAATTTATGTTCTTGAATATGAGGTCTACATAGAACCAGCAGTTGGTTTTCTACTTGGTACTGATGAAATAAAGGACTGTAAATTAAAGAAGGATCTCAATGGATTGAATCAGGCAATGTAAGCATGGTATTTTTTCCTGGATTCTTATCTAAGGAATATCAATTTTAAAAGAGGATAAGTGGATCACAATCTCTGGGTAAATAATTCTCAAAAATATTAGTTCATGGTACTAGTGTACATAGATAATATTATATTTCCTAGAATTGGCTTGGATAAGTTGATGAATTTTCCAAACACACAAAATCAGAATTTCCAATTTCCATGATTGGTGAACTGACATACTTCTTAGTTCTATAAGTGATTCAAAGTAAAGACTACACATTTATCTATTGGAAAATGTTTGGAAGAGAGTTCATGAAGAAGATCGCTATGCATGAATACAAACCAATGTTGACTTTGATTACATTTGGAACATAACTTTGAAGGCATGAGGATGTGACTTTTATAGATCCCATCATGTATAGAAGAATAATCAAAAGCCTATTGTATGTAACTACAACATGAAAATTTATTTTCTTTGCAATATTGTTAGTGGCCCGCTTTCAATGTAATCTAAAGGAAGAACATATGGATGTAGTTAAGCGAATCATTAGGTACATACAATGTAGTAACAATTATGAATAATACTTTGTTGTAGGAACAGATAATGAATTATCAAAAAAAATTCATACATATTATGGATGGATATGTGGTGTTTATAAAAACCAAAAGGGTTCAAATATTTATAGTTTTCAATAAATATGTAGAAATTTTGAGTGAGAAAAAGGAAATCACTTCTCTCAGTATTACTGAAGATGAGTATATCTCAAACATAAAGTATTTCACTCAAATACTTTGGATTAAGAAAAAATTGACTGATATTGGTGATGATGTGAAATAGCCAATAGAGATTCACTATGATAACAAGAGTTCAATTGATCTTATGAATAATCCTTATATATTTCTTATACTAAACGTATTGAAATACTAAATCACTTCATCTATGGAAAAGTGGAAGAATGCATGATTAACATGGATCGTGTTGGAACTAATTTTCATGATGTTGACATACTAAACAATTCATTTTCAATAAATGTGTTAGAGAATCATTAGGTAAACCTCAGTGTTAAGCCACGTCTTAGTGCGTGAGGAGGTTTTGGTTGTTCCCCTCTCCCCGGTTGTGTTAACTTTATTAATCTAATTCTGGATGTGATATAGGTTTATAGGGGAGATATGATCCAGGGGAATTGTTTTTATATCCACACAATCAATAATAGGTTCTTTTGGTTTATATCCAAAGGGGGATATTGATAGAAAAATTCAATTCATTGAGGTTTTAGGAGAAATGAGAAGATGCACGGGAGTTGACAAACAAAGGATGATAATAGATTATATGGTTTGCTGGTTGCAGGTTTCTGATAAATTTATCAGATATCTCGAAGCTTTCTAAGACATGAGAAATACATTAATAATTACTCTTTTTCTTCTACCCTGATCATTTCTCATGTAGAAATATAGTTCTGAATGTATTTTTTATTTCATATCAGATACAAATATTTGTAGGTTATTCATTGAATATATCTAAAGATTACAAACAAAACCAATAGGGGAGATTGTTGGACCAAAGGGTGTTCTTTTCTAGAACAGGAGTACGGATTTTTTTTGGTTGTCAATCCATGATGGGTTCGTCAAGGGGTCTTCAAGACAATGACACTTATAGTACAAGTTGATGTATGTGTTTAAGGTGGTTCAGTTTCCCAGTGTTTTCCAAATTTTTGGGCCTCAATATCAAGATTTTGGTTTTTGGAAATGGTTGATTTATTTCATATGAGTGGACAATATGCAGACCATAAACCAAGATTCATGCATTTCACATGAGGTATGTGGGAATTGTTTTCATAAGGAAAATGATATGTAGACCACATAAGCCAAATGGTTTTCATATCAGAGGAGGTTTGTGAGATGGTATATGGTTCGCGAAAGGCAAACAATTCATGAGATGACATCATGTACATGAAAATGATATGGTGATATTGGTATCCATGATGGAAAATGTAGTACGAAGACCACTTAGGGAGGATTGGTTCTAAAGAGAACAATATGTGGTCAAGATTTGGGAAATCTCAGTTTATATGATTATCTAGATATATATTACTATATAAGGATACCTAATCCCTTCAATAGTGGGTGACACTATGATTACAAATCTGGGAGGATTTTAGTGATTTCCTAAAGTGGTTAATAAGTAGAGAACCGGTAATGACACAACCCTAGTTTCCTGGAGTTGGTGCCTTATTTTATTACATATAAATATAAACAAGGAATATGCATCCTGAAACACCAAGTTGTTTAGTAGATTTGGAAACAAGATACATACATAGGTTCAACATTACAACTTGAAATAAAAAACAACATAGAAATTCCTTTTAAAACACCCATATCTCCTTGGTTATCCCTATAGTTAATTTAAAAAATACTTCTTCACATCTTGGGAAAAATAAAACATAAGAAAGGGGTGATCTCAAACACTTTGTAAGGGTGATAAATACATAAAAATATATCCTGAACATAAACATTATGCATGGTGAAAAACTAAAAACACTTGCCTTAAAAATGTGAACATAATATGGCGGGAATAAGAGCTGAATAAATAATTCCATAACGAATCATAATCATGGGTATTCCACTAGTGGAGTAACCACATAAACATTCAATTACTAGTTTTATAATGAGGTAATTCATAATTTGTGATATCATAATCATACTGTCAAGGACTCATTCCAAGACCATAAATAACCATTTTTTCAAGGCCTTGTGCCAAGAACTAGTTTGTCTCATGAAACCTACTGAAGCACTGAGGGCCTATTGCGGGAACTACCCAACCCTTACTATGTCCAGTTCATTCTTCATATCAATGGGGATAAATAAAAACAACATATACACTCATATTGAAACTATCATTTGAAATGTAAATACCTTTCCCAGAACATTAAACATAAACACTAATCATTCGAAGTAAATTGGTGAATGGTTTTAGGATAGTGCATCCATAGAAAAACAAATCATAACCAATTAAATTAAATAGTTATATTATATAATAAAATATTAAGCCCAATTATTTATAATATTCAACATGAGTGTTGAAATACAAAAAATTACTCTTATAAAATCATTGAGTAATTCTTGAGATAAAAACATTTTTACTTTGAAAAGAAGAGTTCTTTTGAAAAACTATTTGTATAAAACTCTATATGAAATATTATAGTTTTATTATTATAAAATGAGTGATTTTATAAAAATAATGTCTTCAAAAAATTGATTATAGATTTACCGTGAAAATAGTTAAGAATTCGAGAAATTCCCTTCAACCGAGCTTGTATTTCAGGAAGAATGTTTTTGATAGATCCTTTTAAAATATGTATTTCTCTATAAAATAAAGAAAAATTATGGTCGGTACACCTAAGTATAAAATTAATACATAATATATGATCATTTTATAAGAATAAATAATAATTTATTCTCTATTATGAAATACAAATAGTAACCTGAATGAAAATGGAGGTTCGGGTAGAAAAAAATTACCTTGATTCCAAAGGTGATCCTGATTTGATCTTAATAAACTGAATAATCAAATTTAGGATCATAAATAAATGATTACATAAAGTAATATATATTTAATTTATTTATTATAACCTTATTTGGTTCATTCAAGGCCTTTTGATGGGTTAATAGAATCAATTTCATTGCATGGGGGCGTTTTCTTCATTAGTTTTCATGACCGGTTTACTTATATTCATGTATGGATAAACATGTAGAATGGGAATGGTTTTATAGAATAGAAGTTATATTTTATTAGTTAGAAACCATAAAATTACATTTTAATGAAAATTATTTAGTTATTTTGAGTGAAAATGAATCATTATATAAAACATTAATGATGATTGTTTGGTTAATTGGTGATTTTTTTTATCACAATGAACTCATTTTGATTTATAAATTAATATCCTGGGTAAATTAGAATTCCAGAACCTTAAGTAAATTATTATACATATTTTTGTGTCTGGTTCCACCCTAAATTTTTTTTCATGAAAATAATTGAATTTGGTAATATAAATTTAAATCTTGTCATCCTTGAATGTGATAAATTCACATATCTTGGATGGTGTTTTCATTTATAGTATGAAAGAAGGAAAAAGGAGATATGATGATGGATTATTCATTTATAATAACATAATTATAGTACATGTAAGGTACTGGAGTCATTACAACAATTGTATGAAAGGATGATAATAAAGATAAATAAAATAAATGAACTTGAAATAACAGGAATGAAGAGAGGAATTTACCTATTAGAGTAACCTTCCATAAGAGCGTCTTTAGGGTAGAGGTTTTGGTATTTTTCTTAAACCAAAGGCTTATAGATGTAGTGGAAGAGCTTGGGGGTAGATTTGAGCAGAATTTAGATATTTCAGAATCCTTGATAGGAGTGAAGAGAAGAGGGGAGTGTGGGAGGTTTTTATAGTGGAGGAGATGACGGTTTTAATAATATTTTAATCATTAGTTTTTTTATTTTTCCATAATAAAATAAATATTGATTATTAAAAGACAAAACTAGTAATAATTCCACCTGAGTTTGAACCAAGGGTTCTTACATAAGTAATGATTCTATGAATAGTGTTTTTAACTCATAATGTATATATGTGGTAAATTACTATATTTCAGTATTCATAAAAAATTCAAGTATTTTAGAAAAAATACCGAGAACTAACCCTAACCATTTTTTAACATGTATAATTCCAAAATAAACTCCATTTTATCAAATTAACTTTCTAAATGAGATGTATTTAATTTTTATATAAAATCATTATTTACTTGAAAAATAAAAATTTAAATTTAAAACTGATTTTATAATACTTTCAAGAATTAACTAAGGCATTATTAAATCTTGCTAAAATTATAGGAAAAAAGTACTCATTTGGGAATACATTTTATGAAAACGAAATTTATTTTAAACAAATTTATTTATTTAAAATTGTAATTTAATATTTATTACTCACAACAATACCAACACATAATTATTAATTTCTAAAATACTATATTTCATTAATAAGGTGTCTAAATTTAATTTATACCATCATAGGTGTGGTTACAATTCATAAGGGTCATATTAATATTCATAAGGGTATGTTAATATTGACCAAAATTCAAGTTGATCTTATTAAACACTAAATATCTTACTGAATGCAACCATGTATGTCAGTTTTTCAAAATTCAAATCACAGAGGTGGTAAAATTATGTGTACTGGCTAAGATATAACAAAGAGGTGTTTTTTAGACTCAGTGTTTCATGTATTCAATTAGAAATTTATTTTCAAAAGTCTTGGGGTGTTACATTCTCCTCACCTTACAAAAATTTCATTTGGAAAAATTCACAGAATGATACCTCTTAAAAAGATTAGGGTTGGTCTTCATTACAACCTCTTCAGGCTCCCATGTTACCTCTTCGATTTTATGATTTTTACTAAGTATCTTTAATGTTGTGGTGTTTCATTCCTCAACACATATTCTTTACTATACTAAATCTAGATAGAATCTTCACAATATGATTGATTAGGTTCCAATTCTATTCCTCCAGAAGTGAGGACATTCGCTGGGTATGGCATGTACATCTTCAATAATGTGGCATGGAACACATTGTGTTCTTTCGATAATATATGAGGCATATAAAATCTATATGAGAAATATATAATTCTCTCTAGGACTTCAAAAGGTCCAATGTACCTATGGCCCAGTGTCCCTTTCTTCCCAAATATTATAACACCCTTCCATTGAAATACTTTCAAGAAAACTTGATCACCCACTCGAAATTCAAAATCCTTCCTTTGACTATTCGAATAGATATTTTTTCTGAATTGATCTCCTTTGATATGGGATTAAATATTCTTTACCTTTTCTGTAGTTTCCTACATAACCTCTGGGCCCACAAGCATTCTTTATCCAACTTAATCCCAACATGTTCATGTACGACGTCTATTTCTATACAATGCTTCATATTCTTCCATTTGAATACTTAAATTGAATGTATTATTTTATAAAAAAGTCCACTAAAGGTAAATATTAGTCCTACATACCTTGAATATCAAGCCAAAATTATCTCAACATGTCTTATAAGGTTTGGGTCATCCTATCTGATTTCCTGTTAGTTTCTGCGTGGTAAGCAGTGCTCAAACAAAGATCTATTTCCAAATATTTCTGAATACTTTTTAAGAATTTTTAGGTAAATCTTCAATCATGATCTGACACACATGGGATATGTTCTCCATGAAGACTCAAAACATCATTGATATAGAGTCTTCATAGGCACTCCAGTTTCAAATCTTCCTATTTTTTGAAGAAATGTGAAGATTTCATAAATCAATCAATAATTACCCATATCACATCATTATTCCTTGGGGTTTTGGGTAATCCAGTGAAAAAAATATGTTGACTATCATACCATTTCCAATTTGGAATAGGAATAGGTTGCATAACTCCTCTTGGATATTGTCTTTTGGCATTTACGTTCCGGCAGACTAGACATCATGATACAAAATCAACAATTTCCCACTTTATGTTGTCCAACCAAAAATGTTCTTTCAAATATTTATACATATTAGTGATACAATGCGGTATAGAGAAAATAAATCTATGGGAATCATCGAATAAGTCCCTTTTTTAACTCGAGTATAGCTGGACACAAATCCTCTTCCAAAAATTTATAATTCCATCTCCATGGACGAAGTTATCAAACTTCCCATCATTCACACATTTAATTATCTTTTCAATATTCTCATCATTTGAATGAGAAATTTTAATCCTTTCCAACTGATATGGTTGGGAAACCAAATGAAAAAGTAGTGATGTTTCACATTCTTTAATAATTACCATATCTATGTTTACTAGATCCATAAACACATGACACCTTTCAATCTTCATTTTTTAGGACTCTATGATCCTTCCTACTCAATGCATCAGCTACAGTATTTTCCACTCCTGGGTGGTAGTGTATGGTACAATCATAATCCTTGAGTAGTTGAATCCATCAGTTTTTCCTCATTTAGAGTTATTTCTATGAGAAGATATATTTTAATCTCTTATGATCTATATATATCTAACATCATTCACCAGAGAGATAATGTCTTCATATCTTCAGAGCAAAGATTACATCTTCTAACTCAAGATCATGAGTAGTATAGTTTTGTTCGTGAATTTTTAACTTCATAGATTCATAGAAAATAACACTATCATTCTACAAAAGGAAAAAACCAATTCCTTTGTTTGATTCATCACTACAGATCAAAAATCCACCATTCCTTGATGGTAGAGTTAGGATCAGTGTATTCAGTAATCTCCACTTAAATTCATCAAAACATTCCTCACATTCTTTTGAACATACGTATTTAACCCCAATACATATAATATTGGTCATTGGGTAGGAAAACGGACGAAGTTCTGAACGAAACACTGATAATAACCTCATAAACAAATAAAACCACGTACCTCTATTATGTTCATTGGAGTATGCCATTATTGCACAGACTTTATCTTAGTAGGATCAACAGATATTCTATCCTTATAAAAAATGTGGCCATGAAAGGAAACTCGTTGTAGCCAAAATTCAAACTTTCTAAAATTCTCATATAATTCATTTCATTTAAGAGTCTTTAAAATAGTGATCAAGTGATATTAATTATCTTCGTAGATTTTGATATATACCAAGATATAATCAATAAATAAGACCACAAAGTTATCAAGATATTTCTTGATGACTATATTCATTAGATCCATGACAAAGAGAGGGTGCATTAGTCTATCCAAAAGGAATTACAGTAAACTTGTAATTCCCATACCTGGTTTGAAATGTTATCTTTGGAATGTCTTCCTTCCTTACTCACAACTAATTATATCCATATCAATTTTCATTCCTTGAAAAATATTGGGTTCCATGAATTTGTTCAAATATATCATCAATACATGGTATGGGATACTTTTTCTTTATTATTATAGTACCGTTTTCCCGATATTCAATTCATTACCACAAAGAACCATCTTTCTTCTTAATGAAAAGGATAGGGGATACTCATAGAGAAACACTAGAGTGAATATATACTTTATCACTCAATTCATGTAGTTGTTTCTTAAATTATAATAATTCCATAGTTACCATTCTATAAGGGGTCTTTGATATGGGCATTGAACTAGGAATTAAGTTAATGTAAACACAATTTCACACTCTAGAGGATGTACAGGTAAATCCTCTGGAAACACATCAACATATTATTTCACAATAGATACTTCCTATATTTGAGCATTCCTTTCCTCACCCATTGTTTTTGCATTCCCTTACTCCCCATTAATTGAATTCAATAGTGCTATTAGGGGTCGATCTTGATAAGAATCAGTTGGTGAGGTTTCCACTCTAAAGATAAGGATTCAACACCTTTCTCAAAAATAGTAACTTCCCTCTTCTTGCAATATATATTGACATCATGACATGAAATCCAACTCATACCATGGATTATATGAAATTAGGTCATGGGTATGATGATAAGGTTAACAACTGAAGCACGTGTGTGTTTCATGAGGGGGATTGATTGACATGTCTTTGTTCCAATGATACACCCCCTAAGACTTTTGACTGATAAATCCGTTATTAAATCAAAATTTAAAGGTCTAATTTTCTTGTAAAACTGGGAAGATATAAAATAATTTGATGATCTATAATCAAATAAATCATTTTCTATTTTTGATGAAACAAATGACTTACCTACCACCACATCATTAGGAACTTCAACCTCATCTGTTATGACTGAATAATCCTGGCCTTGCTCCCTTGGCCTCATTTAGGGAATTATTCCCTAATTCTTAGAAACACTATGTGAATAATTTCTCATATTTTTATAAATATTGTATTAAAAATTAGTTGTCTCGTTATTCCCCATGAATTCACAAGATTGGTGTCATTTTTCTCCACAATTGTAACAGACTCTCATTCCCTTCAGGAAAGTGCTAGGGTGTTTCTTCCCACAATTATTATAGAGTGTGAGTTAAACTCTTCCACACTTACCCATTTTATTATTTACATTTATAATTTTTTTAGTTTTCCTCTTCTTCTCATTATTTATATTGAATTTATAAGATATAGAAAATTTGTTTTCTGACCTGATAACACATGAGACTATATCTTTATATGATGAGAAATTATAGAAGAACTAGTTCCCTTCGAATGAATGGTTTTAAACCATAAATAATCAATCAATCTTTCTCCTTAGAATATTAATGTAGTCTATTTCATGCCTTGATAACCTTGTGAAATTAGCTTCAAACATTACAACATTTTCATCTTCTTTTTGGTTCAGATTCAAAAACTGTATTTCCATATATTCTTTCCGTTCACGAGGGAAGTATTTTTCAGGGAAAATTTCCTAAATTTTTTTCGATTCCATCTCTTCTATTTCTTCCTCTTCCATTATGTTTGGGATTAACAACCACCATGGATATTTATCTCCTGATGGACAATAAAAATATATGGAAACCCTCTCTCTTTAATAACATCTCAAAGAGATAAATAGCTTCTCTAGGGAACTTATCCACTGCTCAGCTAGAAATGGGTTTGTAATCCCATTGAATGATGGAGGATATTGTCACATAAAGTGATATAACATCACTCCACCACATTTTGGATCAGGATTCTCCATATAGGAAAGGTTATTATTCATAACATAAGTTAGTTGTCCCAGTATAGTTATAAGCTGCTCAGCACATGTCACACCCCGAGTATTAATTTTTTTATTTCCTGGCCATGGTCAACTGCGTCGATGTGCGGGTCTAATTTTTTTTTTGCGGATTCATATTTTTAACTGGTTTAGGACTCTTTCACTATCACCACACAGTGCATGGTAGTCGTGTGGTCAGCCTAGGTGCCGACGCAAATGCCTAACAATTAAAATAAATAAAGATTATTTTAAATTGACTGAAGCATTTATATTAATCTCATGATTTAAAAATAAATGACTAAAATTATAATTTTGAATAATTTTAAATTTTAATTCCATTAATGAAATTCTTTTATTATTATTATTGTTACTTAATGAAAAGAAACAAAAAACAAAAATAAAAATCAAACCATAATCTACTTGTTGTAGCCCCCTACCCCTTCCCCATCCACGAACTAGCCCCCGACCCCTACTGCTCCCCGACCAGCTACCCGTTCACACCATAGCCTCCACACCACCCTTCAATGGTGCCCCATTAGCGCACCCCAGATGGCCTCCCACTCGTGCCCTAGCCTCTACACCGCCGCTCTGACCTCCGGCCTCCCGCAGACTATCGCTCCAGCCACCTTCGGCCACTCCGATCCCAGCAGGCCGCCATCCCGCCCCGGCCTCACCCTCACGCGCCAATACTGGCCACGTATCCCTCCCGCATCCAAGGCCACCTCACCCTAGCTATCACTATCTTCCCATGCTCTAGCCATGATTCTATCTATAGGGAACCCGACCATTCGACAATATCCCTTTCTGGAGCATGCCCTTGCTCACATTGCTCAGAATAGGTTTATTAGATTTCCTTTCCTCTTTGGGTGTGCTTATTCATGTTGTAAAACCCTAACTTCTCAGGTGTTGTGTTCATGCATTCTTTCCGTTGTTTTAGGTGTGCAGTTGGTCTTCCGGGAGGTGTTTTACCTTCTATCATTGTTCAGTTGCATCTGTGCTTGATTTGAGGTAAGTGAATCTATGTTTTTTCTTTTATGATTAATTCATTTAAAACTTTCAATTTTCAAATTATTATATTTTAATTGAATCGCAGTCTTAGTTTACATAAAATTGATATGATTTGGTGTTTATGAAATTTTTAGAAGTTGATAAAATGATTCTCTTATGCATATAAAGATGGGTCTCTTTGATCATGTGTACATAGCATATTTGATAAAATACTACAGTTATCCAAAGTAGAATTAAGGGTTTTTATGAAATTATTCGCTTTGATTATGTTGTGTGTTGGTATTGGTTATTTGTGAATTTAGTTTGGTGTATAATTTTAGTATTGGTGTAACTTGTTAATTGTGATAAGGTTTTATAAAAAGGGGATCTTCTGTTTTTAATGTGGCATTATGTAATTTTCAAATAAAGGATTTGGTTATAGTTTCAAAGAAAGTTACGGTTTTGTGGAAATAGTGTTGGCTATTTTCTTGAACTCTAGGTGTGTCATTGGATGTTGACACATCCATGGGTGTTTAGGTGCATACATGGATGTTCCTTCAAACGACAATGAAATTTGAAATAGAATTTTCTTAAAACCTTGGTCTTCAAAATGGTTTTTTCTTTTCTAAATATGATTTTATCTTTTCTATTGCATATATGAGAGGGTTGAAATGTGATCTCAAAGGGTGTGCTCATTTGTCCCTTAGTGTCTATTTCAGAAAATTTTAGGCTCGAGAGGCTGTTTGGTTGTTTTGTGTGTTTTTCTTTAAAAGTATGAATGGTTTTACAAATAAATACATTTGAGACTTTGGACTTAAAAGCCTATTTGGCTATTTTAACTCATAGGTGAATTGTTTGTTAACATTTAGAATGGGTTGTGTTGGAAAGTTGTGTATGTTCCTGGTTGGAGTTTTAAATGGTTTTTTTAGAAAATGGTTTTGATATGAACATGATGTGATGACCCGTTTCACAATTTTTTTTAAAGTGAATGATTATAAGGCCCTCATGTCTAGTGTAACCCATTATGGGTGAATGTATAGGAAGCATACATGTTTGGGGAAGGCTAGTGCGGTGACATGATTCATGCGTGTGAGGGTATTTCTACCTATATAGTATTATTATAACCACTTTGGGATATTCGTCATCTTATAGTTGATCAAGTGATGGTTTATTCTCATCCCCGATTAGATGGTTTGGTATCCACTGGTAGGTTTATTGGCCAAATGGGGAGTGACACTGGTTTCTATTGTTCTGAGGGTGTCCAATTGGTTATAGACATAAGAGTTTCACCATATGCTGGAATGTGGTTATGAACTGAGTACCTCTAGGGGACTTCTAAGGATGTTTAGGATCACCCATGGTCATATAATTAATTTCATTTTTTTTACTTTATGTTGTACTAGTTTGTTCCAGGTTGTTTTGTTTTACCTGTTTCCCTTGTAGCACATTCTTGATCTCTTTGCCATGGTTTTTTATATGAAATGGAAAATGGTTTTGAAAATGGTATTTAGCGTGTGTTTTATTTTAAAATGGAAAAATTATTTTTCTTATTTAGAAATTTTAAAACCCAACATTGTTATTTGTATTTCAAACCTATGTTATTGGAATTTTTGGGAAAGGGAATACATAGATTCTGTGGTTATATTTTCCTTACCTACTGAGCATCTCGGTGCTCAGACCTATCATATTCGTTTAGTTGCAGGTGCATTTTTTATTCTGATTCCTGGTTCAGTTGCTCAGTGTTGGAGTAGGTTTGAGTCTAAGTTGGGTGGTGACCTAGAAGTCCACAAGGAGTAATGTTCGGTTTTATTTTCATTCTTCTGCTAGTTTTTTTATCATCAGTTTTGTTTATCTATTTATTTTTTTTCATGGAAAAAATCATTCCCAATGGTTAAATTTAGATGTCTGACAGTGGTTGACAACCCATGGGAGTTAGAAATTCCCTTAGCACCATGTCGCGGACCGGCTCGGGTGACCGGTTTAGGGTCGACCTGGGTTGTTTCATGAAAAAATGTGATCAGACGAGGCCCTTGATATTTTGGGTGTTCGATAGATGGAGATAATGATTTTTAGGGATCGAGAGGTAGGTACAATAAGGATTTCATGAACCCTCACCCGTTCCAGACCTCGATTTACCAGGGGTAGTCTGGGGATTGAGGCTTTTCTCGTTCTGATTTTTTTTGGATTGAGGGATAACAATGTAGGATCGTTGATGTTACATCATCATTTCACAAGGAGTAGTGACCCCGGTGGAGTCCTATTACATAGTTTAAGTTCCAACTAGTTGTTGACACTTACGTGGGGCATGACCCACTACCATGTTTCTAGGTTAAGCATGACTACTAGTCCCTAACTCAAAGGGATTGATTCAAGTTGAGTGTCTTCATGGTTCCGGTTGGTGTAAGTGCACCTTTCGTGATGAAAAAGGGGTTTTTTTTAATGAAAATGATTTCTTTTAAAAGGCTCTATATTCATGAAATGGATTTTTAAGACTAAAATCTAATGGTTTAAAAAGATGGTGTTTTCATGGAACTGGTAGATAAATGGTTTGGGTTCATCCTTGGGTAATATTTATGACGATTTTCACATGTGAAGGGATGCATGAAAATTTTGTGTTGGTGTGTGTGGATGAAAGCGGATTAAGACATGTGCAATGGTTCATGGGATTACCAAGGTGTGTACATGGAATTAAAGGCTTGACCATATTTTTCTAAAGTGAATTTAACCATAGAAAAAGATTTTGGAAATGGAATCTGATTTGAAAAGTAGGTTTGGTATTTAAAAAATTTCCTCGAAATAAGAATGTTTTGAAATGTGAATTGAAAAGGGATATTTTGGGTTGTTATTATATTTTTTTGGTTTTTGATCTGGTCATTTTGGCACAGGATGTTACTTTTTATTTTATATTGATTTGATATTAGTTTCACCTCTCTGATTTATATGTTGTTCATAAAATGCTACCCCCAAAAGCCCATAAGGTTTCTGATAATTCATGCCTAGTTTTTAGTCCTTCATGAAAATTGACCATCCTTCACTATGATCGGGGCCCGTTATAGGTAGTAGAGTGACTTGAAGAGGTCAAGTGCATCTTCAGGGTATTGGGAACTCCCAAAGCTGTCAGAGTGCATGCCGTTTTGGGTTTTTTAGAATGTCTAAATCTAGAAGAATGGGAGTTGGTTTCCCCGCCATCAATGTAAGTTGGGATGATGTGGGATGTCTTTAAATTTGTCTTTGTTCTATGGTTTATACCTGAAGATGTAAGGACTAAGAAAAGGGAAGAGATCATGAATATTCAATAAGGCCAATTGATGGTGAAGGAATATATTGACCATATCAAGGAACTTGTGTCCTCGATGGATATAGAATACTAGGATTTGTTGATGACTTCTATTTTTATTGGGGTTCTTCATCTTGAGATCAAGGATCAGGTCCTCCCTTCTAAGGACAATCGTTTTGATAAGTTAGTGGATGATGAGTTCTTATTTGAGTTGGTCTTTGAATCACAAATGGTCGGAAACCCAGTGTATCAAGTTACTCGTGAAGATTCCCCATATGGTGAGCAAGGTGTGCCAGAGGGACCTGTTTCTAATGAGTCATAAGCAATGGTTCGGGCTTCTATTTTGTTGGACTATTCAGTAGTGTGCCACCTGTGTGGCTGGTTTGGGCATGTGAAATCGCCATGTCTCATCTCTCTGAAGATGTGTCATCATTGTGGGAGTCTGAGTCATCTAGAGATTTTTTGTCGGATGCGCCACCCAAAGAATACAATGTGACTAGATTATTCCAATTCTTGACTGTGAGGTAGGAGATGCTTCAGCCATCAAAGCCCCATCCAGAGGCCTTTGGGTGAATCTCACAGGCAGTCAGGAGTGGCCAGGGGTGTTGAGCCTTGGTTTGGGTTTTTTCTGTGCTGGTAGTGGAAAATTTAAAGACTTTTAGTTGTTGTCTTTCTGCAGTTAAATTTTTTAATTGTTGTATGTTCATTGTTTCATCGTGGAGTTAAAAAGGACATGTTCTATTGCAATCCAAATAGTTTTATTTATTTGATCATCATTTTCTGAGTCGTGTTCTTTTCTTAAAAGTCTGTTTGGACCATGTGTGGGTTGACATTTGTTTAGCGGGGTTCCTTTGGAGATGTTATTACCTAAAAAGGAGTTAATTCTTGTAGTTATACTTGGGTTCACTATTTGAGTTATGTTCTGCTTAGGGGTTTTCTCCATTATTCAGGGTTTTTGTCTGGGTTGAGAGTTCCAAGTTTCAATGAAGGTGTGGTTCACTCGTGATGTCGAAGTTAGTTTGGATCGGTTGGGAGATCCAATGTCGCCCCCTATGGGTTGTATATTTGGGTGTTACTTTTCTGCCTCAGTTGAGTTCTTGTGTTGGGGAGAACCCTATCGTGTTCTCTCCTTATCTTGTGTTGTGGTTTCTTTCATGTTCAAATGGGCATAGATTTAGTATTTCTCTATCATTTGACTGAGTGACGTTCTGGGAGCAGAATGTTTCTGTGCTGGGGACAATTATCTCACCCTTACTTTTAATTTATTATTATTTTTATTTCATGGCTTTGGTTAACCGCATGGAGGTGCGGGTCTAATATTTTTTTAGGATTAATTTTTAAGCTAGTTTTGGACTCTTTCATGGTCACTGCATAGTGTGCAGTTTTGACGTGGTCAACCCGAGTGCCCGTGAAAATGCCTAACAAGGGAAATAAATAATGTTTCTTTTAAAGTGATTTAAGAATTTAAATCAATCTCATGATAAATAAATAAATTATTAAAATAATAATTTTGATTAATTGTAATTTTTATTTTCATTATTGATATTCTTTTATTATTATTATTATTATTATTATTATTAAATGAAAAGGAAAAATAATCTTACCCTAATCTTCCTAGGACCCCCCCCCCTCCTACCCCTTACCATATTGCGAACCAGCCCCCTACTCCCCGGCGAGCCACCCGCTCGTAGCCTGGCCTCCGCAGCACCCTTCACCAGAGCACCATACCACACCCCTGCTGGCCTCCTGCTTACGCCCCAGCCTCCGCACCACTACCCTGATCTTCATCCACCAACAAGCCACCACCCGGGCTGCCTCCGGCCACTCCAACCCTAGTAGACCACAATCCCACCCCGGCCTCGCCCTCCTGCATCCAAGGCCGCCTCTCCCTCACTGTCTATGGCTTTCCATTCTCCATCCACGACATCATCTCCGGCGAACCAGACCTTTCAATGATTTCCCTTTATGGTGACCCTTCTTACGACCCTTATCATAGGTTTATTCTATTTCCTTTCCTCTTTGGGTGTGTTTATTCATTTTGTACAAACCCTAACATCTTGGGTGTTGTGTTTGGGCGTTATTGACATTGTTTGAGATGTTCAGTTGGTCTGAAGGGTGTTGTTTTACCTTCTGTCGATGTTTAATTGAATCTATTCTTGATTTGATGTAGGTGAATCTAATGTCTTCCATTCTGAGTCATTCCATTAATACCATAATTTTTCAAATTATTATATTTTAATTTATTCGCAGTATTAGTTTACATCAATGTGATCTCCTTTGGCATTTAGGAAATTTTTAGAAGATGTTAAAACGATTCTCTTATGCATATAAAAAGGAGGCTCTTTTATCATGTGTACTAAGAATATTCGATAAAATACTATAGATCTTCAAAGTATAATTCAGGGTTTTTATGAATGGTTTAGCTTTGATTATGTTGTGAGATGGTATTGGTTATTTGTAAATTTAGTTTGGTGTATAATTTTGGTATTGGTGTAACATGTTAATTGTGTTAAGGTGTTATCAAAAGGGGGATATTTGGTTATTAATGTAGTAGTGTGTTATTTTCAAATAATCCAATTCGTTGGTTTGAGTTTCAAAGAAAGTGACAGTTTTGTGGAAATAGTATTGGTTATTTTCCAGAACTGTAGGTGTGTCATTAGATGTTGACACATCCATTGGTGAACTAGGTGCAGAGATGGATGTTCCATAACACGAAAAAGACATTTAAAATAGGGTTTTCTTTAATCCATGTTCTTCTAAATTTTTTTTTCTTTCTAAATAATATTTGGTCATTTGTGTGGCATTTTTGAGATGGATGAAATGAGATCTCAAAGTGTGTGCATGTTTGGCCCTTAGTGTCTGTTTCGGAAAATGTTAGGATCTAGAGGATGTTTGGTCCTTTTTTTTATTTAAAAGTTTGAAAGGTTTTACAAAAAAAATGCTTGGGAGAATTTGGAAATAAAGGATTTTTTGGCTCTTTTAACTCATGGATGAATTTTATGTTTTCTTTTAGAATGGGTTGTGTTGGAAAGTTTTGTGTGTTCATTGTTAGAGTTTTAAATAGTTTTTTTTTATAAAATGTATTTGATGTGAACAGTATGTGACATCCCATTTGTCACTTTGTTTAATGTGAATGATTATGAGGCACTCCTGTCTAGTGTAACCCTCAATGGGTGAATGTATATGAAGTGTTCGTGTTGGGGGAAGCTAAGTGTGGTGAGATGAGTCATGTGTGCAAGGGCCTTCCTACCAACATAGTATTATTATAACCACCATGGGTTCCTGGGAATAATTTAGTTGATCGAGTGATGGTTCCTTATTAGTCCTGATTAGATGGGTTGGTACCCTGTGGTAGGTGTATTGGCCCGATAAGGAGTGTTGCTAGTTTCTATTGTTGTGAGGGTGGCTAGTTGGTTATGGAAATAGGAGTTTCACCATAAACTTGTAGGTGGTTATGAACCGAGTACGTCCAGGGATCTTCTAGGGATTTTTAGGATCACCCATGGTTACTTAATTAATTTCATTGTTTATTTACATTATGTTTTACTAGTTTATTCCAACTGTTTTGTTTCGCATTCTTCCCTTCTAGAACATTCCTAATCTGTCTTCCTTGTTTTGGTATATGAAATGGAAAATGGTTTTAAAAATGGTATTTACAATGTGTTAGATTTTGAAATGGAAAAAATATGTTTCTTATTCTAAAATGTAAAAACACTACATTTATATTTTTATTTGAAACTTGTGTTATTTGAATGTTTTGGGAAATGGAAAACATGGATTCTGGGGTTATATTTGGCATCCCTATTTATCATCTCGGTGCTCATGCCTATCATATTTTTTCTGTTGAAGGTGTAGTTCTTTTTTAGGTTCCTGGTTCAGTTGCTCAGTGTTGGAGCATGTTTGCGTCTGAGTTGGGTGGTGACATAGAAGGTCACAAGGAGGTATGTTCGGTTTTTTTTTCCACTACTAGTTTTTATTTTTATCTTCAGCTGTGTTTATCATTTTATTTTTTTGTTCATGGGCCAAATCACTCCCACCGGTTATATCTGGATATCCGGAATTGTTTTTCATCCCGTGGGGATCGGGAACGCCCTTTGGGCCATGTCACAGACTCACTCGAGTAACAGGTTCAAGGTCGACTCAGGTTGGCTTGTGACAGCTCCAGTCGTAGCTCCAGAGCCAACATTATTAGCTTACATAAGCAGTGAATCCCTATATAGGATACGTGCATTCATGTGGTTTCCATTCCTTCCATTGTTCTCCATTTCTAAATAATAGAATACACTATATTAGGTTATGAATCATAATTTATAATATTTAATTAGAAAAATACTTATCATAAATTGTGATCTTATGCATGGATAATCCCATAATAAAAAACATGGTTTCTTTGAGAAAAATTTTACATTTAAATTCTTTATAATGGATTTTAAAGGAAATGTGAATTATCCAAAGTATATCCCCTGAGAGTGCCAAACTAGGTGCATAGTGAGTCATGTTGTTGTGTATCAGGATAACCCAAGTAAAGCTTGAGACACCTTGTCAGATTTTTCACTCCTATGTACATCTCTTCCATAACCACGTTCACATAGATTATCCGAACATTGATGTATTTTCTAAAAAATCAACATAATATATTCCTTACCAAAATTAAAGGATATTATTATATAATTACACATAATGACTATGATAGAGTTTTGTTCTCTAATTTATATTATCTAAGTCTAGTTTCTATGTTTTATTCTAAATTTCCTCTAATACCAACTATAAGGACCCGACCCCAATTTCCCGGAGCGGGTGCTTTATTTAATTACATTGGCATATAAAAAATTAATATGCATCTCAAATAATAGATTAGTTTATTAGATTTGGAAACAAGATACATATATTGGATGAACACTACAAATTTAAATTAAAAACAACATATAAATTCCGTTAAAAACACCGGTATCTCCTAGGTTATCCATGTAGTTCAATCATAAAATACTTCTTCATATCTTAGGAAAAATAAAACATAAGAAATTTTTGATCTCAAATTCTCATTAAGGGTACGCAATATAGTTGAGGATATCTTGAATATAAACATTAGGAATTTTGAATAACTAAAGACAAGTGCCTTAAAAATAAACCTGAACATAATATTGCAGGAATAAGAGATGAATTAATAATTCCATAATAAAACAAAATAATTGGTATTTTACTAGTCAAATAACCATAGGATCTATCAATTACTATTTTCATAATGAGTGAATGCTTAATTTGGGGCACCATAACCATACTGTCAATTCCTCATTTAAATACAATAAATAATTATTTTTTCAAGGCCTCGTGCCTAGGACTACTCTGTCTCAGGAGACCTACTGATGCACCAAGGGGATATAGAGGGCTACCCTTGATGCTTACTAAGTCCAATAAATTCCTAATATTAATGTGGATAAACATAATCAACATATAAATTCATATTGAAACTTAAATAATAAATTTATATAATGATCCCCAACCATTGAGAATAAACACTAACCATTCAAATTAAGTTGGTGAATGGTTTTAAGATAGCACAAACATAGTCAAACAAATCATTAACCATTAAATTAAATATTTTAGATGATATCATAAATTATTATTCCCAAATACATATAATACTCAATAATAGTTTTGAAATTGGAAAAATTACTCTTATAAAATCATTGAGTAACTCTTGAGATAAAAACACTTTTACTTTGAAATGAAGAGTTGTTTTTGAAAAATCTTTGTATAAAACCTAAAGTGAAATAATATAGTTTTATAATAATAAAAATAATGATTTTATAAACATAATTACTAATAAATACAGATTATAGTGTGCCATTGAAAATAGGTAAAAATTCGATAAATTACCTTAAATTAGGATTCTATTTTGGGATAAATATTTTTTAAGCATCCTTTTAATATATGTATTTATACATAAAATAAATAAGGATTATGATTGATACATGTAAATATAAAATTAACATAGAATATATGATGATTACATAAGAATATATAAGAATTTATTTGGTATTAAGTAAGACAAAGGGTAACCCCAAAGAAAATAGAGGTTCGGGTAGAAAACCCTTACATTAAGTTTGATGGTGTTCCTCGCATGATCTTAATGACCTGAATAATAAAAATTAGATTCCTAAATTAAGTATTCAATAACCTCATATATATTCATTGGAATTATTATAACCTTATTAGGTTTATCATGTATTTTTATGGGTTAAGAGAATCAATTTCATTACTTGAGAACGTTTTATTCTCTGGTTTTCATTATCAGTATACTTATATTCATGTACGGATAAACATGTACAATGGGAATGGTTTTCCCAAATATAATTTATATTTAATTAGTGAACAAACATAATATTACATGGTTATAAAATTATTTTGGTTATTAGGAGTGAATATAAATCATTATATAAAACCTTAATGGTGATTGTTTTGGATAATTGACGGTTTTTTATCACAACGAACTCATTTTGATTTATAAATTAATTTCATGTGTAATAAAGGATAAAAGAACCTCAAATAATTTATAATACATATATTTTATTCTGGTTCAACCATAAAACTGGTTTAATGACTAGAATTTAGGATGGTAATAGAAATTTAAAACCCATCGTCCTTGATTGTGATAAATTAACACTTCTCGGGTGGTGTTTTCATTTCAAGTATAATAGAACTGGAAAAGAAAGATAAGGAATAATTATTGTGTTATCATAAAAAAATTCTAGTACATGTAAGTTACTAGAGTTGTCACAAAATTTGGATGATAGGAGGTGTGTAAATAAAGGAACATAAAATACAATAAATGAAAAGATGAATATACCTCTTGATGTAATCTTCTTTGAGAGCCTCTTTAGGGTAGAGATTTTGGTATTTTTATGAGACTATGGGATACTGGACTTGAATTAGGATCTTGGGGAGATATTATATAAAACTTTAAACAATGCACAAGGTTTGGGAGGAGTGAATAGAAGAGGCAAGTGTGGGTGGTTTTTATAGAGAGGAGATGAGGGTTTTATTAATATTTTAATCATTAGTTTATTATTTTTCCATAAGACAATAAATAGGGATTATTCCATGAAAAATATATTTATAAGTTCATGTGAGTTTGAACCAATGGTTATTACATCAACTATGATTCTAGAAAAAGTGTATTTAACTCATAATGTATATATATGGTAAATTGATGTATTTCACAATTCATAAAAATTCTTGTATTTTAGAAAAATCCCAAAAGCCCACCCTAACCATTTTTTGATTTTTAGAATTAAAAAAATGGACTTTATTTTATCAAAACAATTTTCAAAATTAGAGAAATTAAATTTTTAAATAATATCATTATTTACATGAAAAATAATGATTTAAATTTAAAACTAATTTTATAATACTTTCAAAAATAAACAAATATCTTATTAAATTATAATGAAATTATAGGAAAAAATATATTTATATAGGATTAATTTTTCAGAAAATAATTTTTCATTTTAATAAATTTATTAATTTATAATTGTAATTAAATGTTTACTACTCAAAAAAATACCAATACTTAATTATCATTTTCTAAAATACACTATTTCATTTATACAGTGTCTAAATTTTATTTATACCTTCATTGGTGTGGTTAATATTCATAAGGGTCATATTAATAATCAAAGGGTTCATTAATATTCACCAAAAATTAAAGATGATCTTATCAGACTCTAAATATCTTATTGAACAAAAATGTGTCTGTAAGTATTTCGATATTAAAATCACAGAGGTGGTAAAATTATGTACAATGGAAAGGTTATAACAAAGTTGTGTTATGTAGAGACTCAGTGTCTCATGCATCCAATATTAGATTTATTTTCAAAATCATGGGGTTTTACACAACCCCCCAAAGGAGAAATGGTTCACGAGGAGAATTTTTCACAAGGAGAACTAGTTCACATAGATAGTTCCAAGAAAGGGTTTGGAGGGCACTGAATCCTGCCAAGGAAAGCAGTTCACAAAAGAGAGTTCATTAAAGATGGTTGGTCCATAGATAAGAAGTAGTACGTGAAATCAGTATGTGGATGTGGTTTGTGGAGGCAGTATATTGAGGTGGTATGTAGAGTAGTGTAGTTCACAAAGTAAGCACACGCAGTACGCGGTGTAGTGCGGTATGCGAAGGAAGTAAGAAAATTCATAGAAGAATTGTTTAGGAACAATCAGTGTATGGAAAATATGATTACATATATAGGTGAAAATATGGCATCAATAGAGCATCTATCTATATGTGATGATTTATGATTTAATTATGATCCATTGAAGTAACCTTCATGTCAATAAACTCAGTTCAAATTCTTCCTAGCACAGTCAGTAAGGGCGATTCAATGGAAGTGATCTCAAGGAAGCAATGATCTATCATTAAAAACATGTAAAGGCAGTGTTCCAAACACATAATGGCTATATTAAACATTTTTAATCTACAACTAATGATGATTACTTGGATTTGGTATGACGGATAACCTATCAGTGTATACTCCATAGATTATCCCTTAGGGGTGAACCAATTAAAATTAGTCTGTGCTTCTTCTTCATGTGAATGTTTAAATAACTGCACAATACTTATAGACATATTTAATAAGTTCTATGAATTTAGGAACAATAACCATAAAATTAAAATAAATATTTGACATTCTAATTCTTCCCACCCCTCACAGGGTGTTCCAGTGTCCTTCAGATGTGAGTTTCCTTGTCTAATCCTTGTTATTTATCTTATCGATAGGTCTTTTATCTCTCTTATCAATACATTTAATGGTATTTTTTTGTTACATATAATTTCCCTCCGATATATCCCAATATTATAAGGGTTGTATTCTTGATGACAATGATCCTGAAACCATTTTATATCATAGCCCTTTGGATGCCGACATTATCCAGTATTTCTGGAACATATATGGTCATAATGGGTACCATTATGATGTATTCCTGATCTTGCTCTGTGACTGAGATGGTGATTTGTAATTGTATTGGCATAGTGTCTACTTGATAAAACCTAGATTCATGTACTTATTTCTAGAAATCCTATGTTTCAAATATGTATTTGATGATTACCTCACTAAGTTATTATGATAGATAAAGAATTTCCAAGATTGATATCTTGGATGAGGATTCCATATAATTACCCATGATTTTAATAGATAGAAATTACATCATTTTTGTGGAATATTTCAATAATTAAACAAAAACATTCCCAAATACAATATTATATTAGTTGCTTTGGAAACATGGAACACAAACTTCTAATCTGGTAAATTTTTTTAATGTTTCCCACATATATCAGCCGCTTTATTTCCCCTACCTAAAACCTTTCTTTAGAACATGCAAAAAATATTATATAGGAAAATGGTGATATCAAATGCTCAGTAAGGGTAAATAAGGGATATACGTAAGAATAATCATGAACATAAGTGTATGAGAACATTATCATAGAATTAGAATATCATAACATGTGTATCCAAGTCATATACATGAGTCATGGCATAAAGATTTTTTGTTCAAAGGAAATGAATCAATAGTCAATCAAAAGAATATTCCGTGAAAGCATAACATATAAATAAGACATATAATTTGTGGAATACACATAATCTTGGAATAAATTATGTCAATGATACCTAATAATAAATTAATAGTATATTATTATTGGGATAATCACTAGTGTACCTACATTGGTCTTAGGATGACCTCCCATGTACCTTCTAGTTTATGACATCAGTTAACTTCTCATGTACCCTATTTTTTTAGGATTAGGATAAACTCTTCTATACTCTCTTATTTCTATTGTAGGATAACCTCCTATATAAACATCTATCATGGGATTTGGATGTCCTTTTATGTACCCTTTGTGCTCATATAACATTTATCATTACCTAATAAATTGGAAGGAGATATATTTCACACTTATCACATAATGAAAACCATACATTTGTGTTCCACCATAATATAAATAATTCATCCCAAAAACTATACATATAAATTAAAATTATGGTATCATTAAATCCTAACCCCTGTAAAGAATAAATAACATCAAATAATGTTATCTTAATTGGAAAATAGTTTTGAATTATTATTTGAATTAATTCCAAAGGGACATATCCTTTTCTATTTGAAAATTGTTTTTTAATTAATTGACTATTTATGAAACATTTTTCATAAATCATTTTTCCTTAAACAAGCATAAAAATTATTTAAAACACTTTAAAAACTTTTTAAGAAATATTGATTTTAAGGAACTGAGGTTTTTTGGTGAAGAAAGAATAACATAACATGAAAAATATAATATCATGAAAATAAGGGTATCCATTATACAATATGTGTTAGAGTAGTATATGCACATCCTAAAAAATATTGGTGCAAAACATACCATGTGTCTCAAGGAATGAAAATTGAGACAAATATACCTTACTGGTTTGGAAACTTTCGAACCGTAAACACCGTAAAATATAGAACATCAAATGTATATGTAAATACCCATAAGTTTCAGGATAAATATCATGTATTAATTTCATGTGTCGTATACAAAACATTCAAAAGAAATAATTTGTGAATATAACATAAGTCGCACATAAATAAAATTGAGTTTTGAAATCCCTTAAACTTATGTCTTGAATCTCATCGTACTCATTAGAACATCATTTATAATAAATATAGGATTATTATACATCTATAATAGAACCATATTCATTTATATAATACAATATATTGTTTACCTATGACATTATATTATGTTTTTATTAACAATTCCATGTTAAAGTTTCATTTTGGGTAATAACATCTTTGGCTTTCGTATGTGTTTTGATTTGTTATATTTTTGGTTATATAACATATATTATGATATCATAATTTAAAAAAATGTTAATAATTACATAAATATAATATATATTTCTTTTATATGTATTTATAGTAATCTATAGAATATATAATATAAAATCAAATACACTATTCATGGAGATGGTAGGTCGTATGTATGCATGAACTATGTTTCCATTTTCAAGTCGTATTGAATGAAAGATAGTAAATTACATATATATAGTATCATTCCTTTAGAATTATTATTTAATATATATATCATATATTTTCACTAAATTTATTCTTAATAATTCCAATTTAATTTGTGAACAAATTACAATACATTTAGGATACCATAGTCTGCACATCCACGAACAAATTTATCATATTTTACACAAAATGGAATACATGAAGGTAAGTGTTATAATGTAAATAAAGAATCATAAATACAAAAATTAATATCATATATATAATATTTAAATGTAAATATCATAATTTTTTCCAACCTTTAAATGTGTAAATGGATGAAGGAAATACATGAGTGTGTGAGGCGGTAGTCCAATGTACACATGAATCATTATTACATATCCCATTTGTTGTAAGTGTATGTGAGTCTTGGTAAAAATCATAATATGAAAAAAAAATTATTGTATTTTGGATAATTATGTTATTATATTAACATTAAAAAAATTGATGGTATCCATGAAAAAAACAGAAATGTTCATTGATGAACATTGTCTCTTCCTTGGTATCTCCATTTGATTTGAACAAAAGGACTTCATTGGTTGGATTTATACCAAAATTAAGGATTCTAGGATGAAGGGCGGAATGTTGGGAGTATAATTTTATAAATTTTTTACAAACAAAAAATATAATCTTAAGTGTGATGAAAATATATTAAGTTGTTCTTTTTTATAAGATAGGAGAGGGTCACTTTTTGAATTTTCCCAAATGATTAATTTATAATAATTATCATCTCAGTACAACTACCTCCAAAATATAATTTATTTAAATTTAAGATATTATAATTCTTTAATCTCATTAACCAATATTTTTTATAAATGTTTTGGTATTTTGTTAAACCTTTACATTTTAAATAACCCATAGTTATGAATTTTTAATTTTAAATATATGGTAACAAAATTCAATATTGAGAAGATATAATTTTTATATATAATTAGTCAATTAAAAAAATAAACGGATAATTTAATATATTTTTAAAAAATAATCATATCTTTTTCCGTATTTAATATTAATATGATTTTTAAATAATTTATTAAAATATTAATTTTATAAAATATAATTAAGGTCAAATTTTTGAAATTTCATTACATTGAAATTAAGAAACTCAATACCACAAGATAACACCCAAAAAATCAAATAAAAAACCTATATCATGTCATATGATCCTACAAAATATGTCTAGTATCATAATTCATTCAAATGATAATTTTTTAGTATTTCTTATATCATTTAATTTTTCTCTTATTAATTAAATAATTACTCCATCATCACTGTGTAATTATTTATGGTGATTATCTATTTAATAAAATTTAAAAATAAAACATCATGATGTAGATAAATATTATTTCCTTTAATAATAATATATAATTTCTATATAATCCTTTGGATTGTAATATAGATGTATATATATATTATATGGCATAATAAAAGAGGGGGTGAATTGAAATTTCAAAAAACTATGTATTTCAACACTTAACAAAGAACATAGTTTTACAAATATTAAACTAATACAATTCAAAATCAACACAATAGGCCATATATGTCTTGGATCCTATGGAAATACTAAGATTTAATACTAAAAGTAATGTAAAACAATTTTATTTGAAATGAATACAATGATCAAAGTAATACAGATGTCAATGATTCAACCATATAGCGTATATGATCTCTTAGTACAATATGAATCTTAATTAAAACAATTACAATTGAATTTAATATGAAAAGAAATGGGAAACAATACAATTCCATTTCTAATACAAATTGCAGTGGGAAAGGAAAAGTATTGCAATTCTTTTAACTCAAAGAAAAGGGTATCCTTTCACCTATGATAGCAGGTCTGTCTAACCACCACCATGGTAAACCATTGATACTATTATCCATATGGTTGTCTTCTTATCCCTAAAATTACTAGATTAAAAAGGTAATCATCACCTCTATCCTTCAATAAATTTAAGGCCCTCGATACGATGATCGGTAGCTTGACTTCTTATACTCAGAAGCCCTTGATTGTTATCACAATGATTGATCACACAAAGAAGAAAAAAATAACTTATAGAAATACAAGAATGCTGAAAAAGTTTTTCACTTCATATATCTTTAAGGATTCCACATGACTAATGAGATAAGTCACATGATCTCTCTCTAGAACATGGTAGAATAAAAATTTGTGTATTCTGGTTTGAATAGACTCCTATTGGTAGGCTTTACATTCCAACAGGTCATATTTTATCAAAGGGTAATATTTCTCTAAATAACTTGGATGTACATTGTCACATATCATTACAATGGTAAAAACAAAATAGAATACATGAAATAATTTTGATTGGAAAATAACTAACTCAACGATATCGTTTTATTTAGAAATTAGTAAGTACAAAATTATAAAACAAGAGTATGAGATACATGAAATTGGTTTTTAAGTTATGATAAGTGTGTAATGCATTACATAAGTGCAATACATAACTTTTTTTCTAGTCACATCATAATAAAATTGAATATCGATTAAGAATTATAATCTGGTTATGATTCTTAGCATGGTTACGATTCACAATATTTAAACTAGTTACGGTTCTTGGATATAATACCTAATAAGAGTACAGTGCATAACCTAGTGATGATACATAGCTAAGTTACGGCATGGAGATTATGATACATGATTACGATTTGGTACATAACCTGGTTATGATGTATAAAACGATGTGTTACATAACCTGGTTACAATGCACGATACATGAGATTTTTAAACTATGCTTATATTGATTATGATACATGATTTTGATTCAGTACTTAATCTGGTTATGATTTCTGATTATAATTAAATACACCGTCAGGTTACAATTTCGGACTACGATGCAATTCATAATATGGTTACGATTCTAAAACAATATATAAAACAATGAATATGAGTAACAAATAAGATATTCTAAAGGATGTGAATAAAAAATTAAGTGGTTACAATTTTTAATACAATATACATGATAAAAAATATATGTGATTATGATATGCAAGATTTTTAATTTCCAAAACAAATGATTGATGGAAATTTCAAAACATGTTTTGAATAAAAAATCTCCCCCTTTTTGAAAGGAACAAAAAAACCAAATAGAATAACAAACAGTAAAGACTTATCTCCCATAGAGTTTAATAACACTATTGAATATGACTAATTCCACCATTTTTTTAAACAACTCATAAGGGATCATATTCTCCTTACTTTATCTTGTGACATCTTCCCCTTAATCAGACATTCATAAAAAAATTCCTTTTCAAATCCATTCTCCCCCATTGTGATTTTTCAAATGATTAAGGGAAGGAATTTATTTCCTACATAAATTTATAGATACAGATTACAAAACAGTAAATGTTACTTGAAATAAAATATTTTTACAAAAAAGGGTTCAACCATCATTTTTTTTCCTTTTGTTTTTTCCAAATGATTAAACAATGAGACTTTCATCTTCTTGAACTCTTTTCTATCCTCTAGGAGCTTGTCAAGAGATTCATGCGAAGCCTTCAGCTACTTATCATGTTCATCAACAATCTTTTATTGATTCCATAGTTGATATTTACGAAGCCGATAAACATCTTCATGTCCTTTAAGTCTTACTTCCATGTTATTGAATTCATCCATCCTATGTTGAAGTTATTTTTCTAAGATATCTACTATTTTCGAGATTAAAAAAACATCATTAATATCATCTTTCAACTTTAACCTTAAAGTCTAAATCCCTTCTAAGACTACTCTTTTTGAGGTACAGAGTGTTTGAAGTTCAAGAATCTTTTCATTCAAATCATCTAGACATAGAGAGTTGAGTTTTTCTACCCAATGTACAAATTCTTCCTTCTTCTCTAGATTATAATTTATAATTTCATCAATGTTATATGACCACTTAACAAATTTATTTCAGTACTTACTGTTCTTAGTAGAAAATTCCATTAAAAATCATTAAATGGGCATCAAGACTTAGAAACTTGTCCAAAAAAACCTTCATAGAATCCATTCTATCATTATGAGGATTTGAATGAATTCCCAACCAGGCTCCATGTTTTTTAATAAAAGGTAACATCTTCTCAAATCTATTCAAATCCTATTCAATGTACTAAACCCCTTTCAAAGTGATTTTCTATTAAAAATCTGAGTCCTCAATGAATTGTGGAAGATCCCCAAAGTGAGTGTCAGTGTCAATCAATTAAGCTGGATGATTCTGATTCTTATCAGATTATTCCTCCTCCTCTTCTTCTTCTTCATATTCTTTATTAGAAATCATAATGACTCTCTTGGACGAAACATTTTGAGATAATCTATTGGAGGGTTTTATGATATGGAGATGGATAAACAAAATATGGTACTTCTGATGACACTATTGTATAACTTCTATTGTTCATCTCTGTCACGAACCGTCCCCAGGACCTGTGTCATGACTACCCCAAGCTCACCTTCCATAGGCCAGGGGCTGGCGACTAGCACCAAAGGCATAAATCTTGATAACTGGGAAGGAATTGCCTTTATAAAAGCAAAAAAACACCATAGAGTACAAGCGGAAGTAAAACACTAAGTACAAAAGAAAGTGATGAAAAGTAGATGGGCTAGAATACAAACCCAACTGAAAGTACAGATACAACTGAACAAAAGTACAATAGAAAAAGAGAACATCTGGAAGAACGGAAGCGGATCCTGGGTCGTCCTCCTTGGATCCTACCTGAAGGGTAGGTTCAGATGGGGCAGCTCCTGGATCGTCCACCATGGATCCTACCTGAAGGGTAGGTACAGATAGCCTCCACAATGATCTCGCCCGCCAACCTCCTCCATGTGTCGTCTCGTCGGGAAGTCCACCTCTAGATACTGACTCATCGTGTGGTCCACCTCTGGTTACTGACTCGTCGTGTGGTCCACTTCCGTGTATCGTCCAGTCCTTGAACACTCAGCCTCTGTTAGCACTGTCCGTCGTCTACAACCAACACAACGAGGTGCGGGCATAGCCCGTGCAGGGGTGAGTATAACGATACTCAGTAGGGACCCCAAGACCCTCATGGTCTCACTAAAACAAACATGGATAACCACAAAGAAGATCTCAACAGATAACCTGTACTTAGGTATATTCCCATACATATACCTAAGTTATCAAGTAATCCATCTCAATCATGAGGAAACACAAAGATTATGAAATCAATGGATAACCACTACCCAGGAATATGCTCATACATATACCTAAGTTATCAAGTGACCCATCTCAATCATGAGGTAAACACAAAGGTCAAAGATTCATCTCAAACAAGGATTTTAATTATCGAAACTGTAACTGCTGAAGAGCCCCGTCTCTGGAGTGTATAGTGGTCATGTCACGACTCCGAGGTACTGCTCACTAACCTAAGACTGCTAAGGTACTCCTCCTGTCGAGTACCGCGGGCCAGCCACCTAAACACAGTAGTGCTTCCCACTGGGGTATGCCACCCAAACAAAGTAGTGCACACCCCCTAATAGCCTGCAGAGGTACTCTCCCGACGAGTACTGTGGTTCTGCACTTTCACATAGGTAGTGCTCCATCTGCCATGGGTTTTCACCCATACAAATTAGTGCTCTGTCCACTGGGCTAGTCGACTCACTCCAAGTCGAGTTGGTCAAGCAGTCATCATGTCTCAGTCGGCTACACGGTCTCCGTACTCCGCACGTTCTTCCCTGGGAGGGTCTGCTCCACGAGCTACAGGTCAATACTCCAAGTATCTCAAAGTCCCACGAATAAGTATCTCAAAGGACCGCCTCATCATAGGGGTCTCAACACAATAGACAGCGCCTCAATCGGATGCCCGGTCTGTGAGTTACTCACCTTTTCATCCCTGGGGCCCGGTTGGTTTCGTGTGCGAACCAACCCGACCCTATCTCAACTGTACCCCGAACTCTCATAGGGCATTCTCATAGGGACCGTTTCTCAACATGATCACCAACACCGCTGATGGTTCGTCAAACGGACGTCCAGTCTGAAAGTTATCAGCTTTTCCATTCCAGGGGCCCGGTTGGATTCGTGTGCAATCCAACCCAGCCACTATCCAACTACATCCAAACCTCAGGTGAAGTATGCCAAAAGTTCCGTCTCATCAAGAGGAATTCAACGAGACAGACAGTGCGTTAATTGGACGCCCGGTCTGTGAGTTATTGGCTTTTTCATTCCAGGGGCCCGGTTGGTTTCGTGATCGAACCAACCCGACCACACTCCGACAGTGTCCAAACCTTGAGTGGAGTAATCCAAAAGTTCTTTCTCATCAAGAGTAATTCAATGAAGTCGATGACACATTAATCGGACGTCCGGATCTCAAGATATAAGCGTTTCTGCTCCGAGGGTCGGGTTGGTTTCGTATCCGAACCAACCCGGCCAAAACCTAAGTTCTCCAAAACCTTGAGTGTAATATAACTAAATGACCGTATCGATCCATGGATCTCTACGCAACCGACGGTACGTCGATCGGAGGTGTATAGCCAAAGTTATGGGAAAAAGACTGAAAGAGGTCCGAAAGTGGGGTTTCGGGCCCAGGCCGACCCGGCCCGAGACCCCCTGGGTCAGCCCGGCCCGGCTGGCATGGCCCGGCCTGGCGGTCTAGTATGGCCGTGCGGCGCGCTGGTGCACCGGCCAGGAGGCTCGGCTGAACCGGCCAAGCGGTGAGACGTGGGGGGGGGGGTTTCCCCTGCTTGCTTCGTTAACCGCGACCTGGCGTGGGGCCACCCCTTGCCACCGGACGCGGCCGACCACCACGTCCCGCCTCTCCAGTCCCACATGGTCACGGGACCTACGGCCTGCCGCTGCGGTGGCCCTCCCCAATGGCGCACCGGTGGTATTTTCTACGGACCACCGGACGCGCTCCGGTGGTCCGTTTTGCTTGCCGCCTTTTCCAATGGTCCTCCCAGGACCGGACATTCACTGCAGAGGCTTCAAAATTACCTTGTGGACTCGTTTGTCGTCGCCTGTCAATCCGCACTCAACGTCCAACCTGTGGAGTCTTCGAATCGCCTCCGCAGCCCCAACTCTGGCCGCGGTTTCGTTCGGCCTCAACGGCGCCGCGCGACGACACCACACTTCTTTTCTGCGTTATTTCTCGTGTCCGTGCGGTGCCGTTGCACCGTGCTACCTTTGTTCGTGTCGAAACGAATCCAAACAACAAAGGGGGAGGATATTTGGTCAATTTTGTGCGTTCCGAACTCCTACCGTTATGTTGGTATCAAGCGGCCCAAAAGACGAATAACAACAAGGATTTTTTCACGAACAAAAGAAAACAACCCAAATAGTTTTTCCCGTAATTTAATATTCCCAACCCGCAAAAGAAAAATAATTTGCGGATCAACTTGAGGATGAGTTGATCCGAGTTCTTTATTTTAAAAGGAAGGAACCATGCGAATATAGACTTACACAAAAATTAACCCCTACCTCAATGATGTCATCGAACGAGAGTTTGTCACGGAATTAACCATCGCGGAAGAAGAGGATCATCATGGAAGAGAAGGATCGTCACGGAAGAAAGCGTCACAGAAGGAACGTCGTTGGAGTTGCGGTATACGGGGTCGTGTAGGCGATCTCCGAGGATTCCGTGTTCTTGTTGACCTTCGTCGGAGTTCAGCGTTCTTCCCGTTCTTCGCGTTCTTCGCGTTCTTCGTCAAAGAAGGTGAACTTCAAACCCCTTAGCCTTTCTCCCAAAATCCTCACAGCGCAACAAGACCAACTAAAAAAATAATTGGTGTCTTATTTTATTTACACAGAAACCAACGCTGGAAAAATTCAAAAAGAAAAGAAACGATAAATTAATTGAGGGGTTTAAAACCACCCAATTAATAGAGGTGTTTATTAAAAAGTTTAAATGCAAGAGATGACATCGTTTAAAAACGGGGGGTGCGGGTGCGTTATTTAAGAAGAAAAGAAATGGTGGGGATAGTGTGTGACCCACCCCACCTTGATCCTCTCAAAGGAAGTTATCAACAAGTGGGCCCCACCCCTAACCCCCTTACATAGATTATAACCACATAAGAGATAGGAAAAGTGTTGTGACACAACACTTAATCCACTTAACAAGAAAAGAAAATATAATTGTAAAACAATTATATTATTATCCCTCACTTTAATTAAACAACTCATCCAAAGAAAACACAAATCTAAAAAGGGGTCTTCTTAAGAAATTATCGGCCCTGCGAGTTAATCGGTGCCCTTAGATTTCGATTCCGAGCACCGGTTCAAAAGTTAGGAAAACCCACTCGTTCTTTCACTGAACGTAACAGACCTAAACTTCAGAAAATGATTCCGGGCACACCGGGGCTCGGAATCAGGTTCCGTCAGAAACTGCGTTCTTGTAAAATCCCTAGGAAAATTAAGAAAAAATTTCCCTTGAATTTTTTGGGTCTTTACATTACTCCCACCTCAGGGCTTTATGTCCTCGTAAAGATTTAACAAAAACTCGGGTCACAAAAGCGGTACTAAGCACGCATCTGAGCCTTTCGCTCCCATGTCCTTACCTGGAGGTTCTCGTACTGCTAGTGAAAGCGCACCCGAGGAATCGACTGTTCTCGCAGGATCTGCCCCTGTCGATCCTTGATCCACACTGGAACCTCCGTGAAAGTCACCCTATCTCCATCATCCATGTCCCCATGGTCGATCATATGCATCGGGTCAAGCAAGTATCTCCCCAGTTGAGATATGTAGATTCCGTCGTGCATCTGGTGCAACTAAGGTGGATGGGTCAAGTGGTAAACCGCCTCGCCTACCAAACTGAGGACCTAGAAAGGTTCGTTGAACCTCGAAGATAACTTGTCGCCTCGGCCACATCTCCGTAAACCTCATCGACGTGAGACCCATATAAAGACGTGATCGTCATCCTAGAACTCTAGAGGTCTCCAATTCCTGTTAGAACTGAAACTCAAATAGACTTCTGCCATGAGGGTAAGGTTGACCGACTCAAGAGTGATCGGTCGCACCCTCCTGTGAATGAGTTTATCCTGTGCTTCCTGGGGTTTCCTTTTCACCGACCAAGGAAAACCCATCCCGATGTCATAGTTAAAACACAACCTTTTTGCCTGATACCGTCAATTTGTGTATGAAATGTGATTTCCCAGTCCATACTCAAACCAACGTCGTAAGGCCTCGACGATACCACCAAGAGATCCCAACCGAAACTCTCACCTCGAGGTTCTGACCACACCGTCGGCGTAAGTGTGATTATCGAGTCTTCTCCCAAGGTATCTCCAGATGTGATGGTCAAGTCTACGGCTTACCAGAAACTCTAGGTCTGGGACAAGATTCATGGAATGAAGGAATGATTCGTATCAACACCTATTTCTACGGCAGCTAGTAGTGGACACATACTATCCCTCGAATCATTCTTAGAGCCATTGGGTCACTCTCCCTGACCACATGCAGCCTCTCTCTTCCTCCGCCCTCCAGCTCCCTGAGCCTGGTGGGGACAACTAAGGTGGGTGGTTGTAGCATGTTAAAATGTACACAACCTCATGCTGCTCTCCAAGCTCTGCCTCCATGCCTGCTGCTTCACAGACTCATCTCTCCTTAATGCTTCCTCATATGGAAACATTTAACACGCCCGAATATCTAAGACTGGCGTCGGTTTCCTGTTTCCTACTGCACTGTGAAGTCTTTATCCGCTCTTGGATGATCTGCACCTTCTTTGCCTACGATCTGAAAGAGCTGCTAATGTTTCTCCTTTTTCTAAAAGAGAAAATCGATCACATCCCCTGGATGAACTACACCCATTTCTTAATACAGTCAATCCTGACATGAATGATGTATTCATGCCATGGATGACGTCGTAAGGCCTCGACGTTACTACCAAGAGATCCAACTGTCACTCTCGTCTCCAAGGGTCGAGTCACACTATCGGCATTAGTGTGAGGTCACTGGGTCTCCTCTAGTAGAAATCTCGAATGTGAGGGTCATGTCAACAGTATTAACCGGGGCCACTCAGTATCAACCAAACAAAAGGACAGGAAATCAAACATCACAAAGATAAGTGTCTTTTTATTATTGCAGCTCATATTACAAAGACACGAATACAAAAGAAACATGGAACTAGAAGTACAAGGGACGTATCCACTAGTTCCGCTCTTGTCCACCTGCTCCCAGAGCTCTACTGCCCTGTCCACTTTCCGGCTGTTGCTCAAGCACCCGCCGCTGCTTCTGCCTTCGTGGCTCCTCCAACGCCTACGGATCGACTGTGCGGGGGGTCGGACAATCATGTGCCAGGTGACCCTTACTTCCGTATTCAAAACACTTCCTGCTCCTCGTACGGCTAGCTCTGGTCCTCTTGGACCTCTGAATCATCTATCTACTACCCACAGATGACTCGACTACTGATTGAAAATCCTACGGAAAAGGCAGCAGCTCTTGTTCATGCTCAGGGGTGTAGATCTACTAGAAAAAACTCCACCCTAAGGATTGTCTCGAAGTATTCCCATGTAAAGTTAATCCCGTTACAAAACTGGAACAAGTGGATCCACCACCTACCTACTGCTGACTAAAGAAGGCTGGAAGCAAAGATCACCATGAAGTTTGTTGGCATCCCCACTAGGCTGAAGACTCTCACCACAGCCTCTAGCCAATCCTCAGCTGCCTGCGGGTCTGTCTCTCCCCGGAACCTGTGTGGCCTCTGGCGCTGGAACTCGTGTAGTGTGCAGAAGTGGTGTGCATCACCTACTACTCGGGCTGGTGGCATTGGGGGCTCAACGTATGGTAGTACCGCTGGTGCCACAACTGCAAGAGGGCCCTGTACCGAAGCCTCATCGCTCGGTAGGCTGCCAGTATGCACATCCCTCTAGGCTCGAGCTGGTCGTCCGAGAAAAGACATCTCAAAAGAAACAACATGACACGGTCAAACGATTATACCTGGTGAGCTTACCTGGTTTGAGCTGACTTTAAAAAAACTTATGGAAACACACACGCAATCAATGTTTTCATGCAAAAAAGTCGGAAATTAGTTGTCAGGGTCCTGGTGTATGGATACGTCGGCCGCCCACACCAACACTGGACTCCCTGAACTGAATACCACACTCGGTACCCTTAACACTATTGCTTCACAGAAAGAAAAAATATCAGAGTTATAAGTTCTGCGGTAGAACCGACTCGTATGATACCAATTTGTCACGACCCGTCCTCAGGACCCGTGCTGTGACTACCCCAAGCCTGCCTTCTATAGGCCAGGGGCTGGCGACTAGCACCAAAGGCGTAAATCCCGATAACTGGGATGGAATTTCCTTTATAAAAGCAAACAAACACCACAGAGTACAAGCGGAAGTAAAACACTAAGTATAAAAGAAAGTGTTGAAAAGTTAATGGGCCAGAATACAAATCCAAATAAAAGTACAGCTACAATTGAACAAAATTACAATAGAAAAAGACAACAGATGTAAGAACAGAAGTGGATCCTAGGTCATCATCCTCGGATCCTACCTAAAGGGTAGGTACAGATGGCGCAGCTCCTGGATCATCCACCACGGATCCTACCTGAAGGGTAGGTATAGATAGCCTTCACAACGCTCTCGCCCGCCAACCTCCTCCGTATTTCGTCTCGTCATGAAGTCCACCTCCCAATACTGACTCGTCGTGTGGTCCACCTCCGGGTACTGACTCATCGTGTGGTCCACCTCCGGGTACCGTCCCGGCCTTGAACACTCGTCCTCCGTCAGCACTGCCCATCGTCTGCAACCAACAAAACGAGGTGTGGGCATATCCCGTGCAGGGGTGATTATAACGATACTCAGTAGGGACCCCGATACCCTCAAGGTCTCACTAAAACCAACATGGATAACAACAAAAAAGATCTCAACAGATAACCTCTGCTTAGGTATATTCCCATTCATATACCTAAGTTATCAAGTAACCCATCTCAATAATGAGGAAACACAAAGATTATAAAATCAACGGATAACCAATACCTAGTTATATGCCCATACATATACCTAAGTTATCAAGTGACCCATCTCAATCATGAGTTAAACACAAAGGTCAAAGATTCAGCTCAAACTAGGATTTTCATTATCGAAACCGTAACTGCTGAAGATCCCCGTCTCTGGAGTGTACAATGGTCATGTCACGACTCCGAGGTACTACTCACTAACCAAAGACTTCTGAGGTACTCCTCCTATTGAGTACCGCGGGCTAGCCACCCAAACACAGTAGTGCTTCCCGCCGGGGTATGCCATCCAAACACAGAAGTGCAAACCCCCTAATAGCTTGCAGAGGTACTCTCCGGACGAGTACTGTGGGTCTGCACTATCACACAGGTAGTGATCCGTCCGCCATGGTTCTTCACCCAAACAATGTAGTGCTCCATCCACTGGGCTAGTCGACTCACTCCAAGTCAAGTCGGTCAAGTAGTCCTCTAGTCTCAGACGGCTACACGGTCTCTGTACACCGCATGCTCGTCCCTGGGAGGGTCTTCTCCATGAGCTATAGGTAGATTCTCTAAGTATCTCAAAGTACCACGAAAAAGTATCTCAAAGGACTGCCTCGTCATAGGGGTCTCAACGCAACAGATGGTGTGTCAATCGGACGCCCGGTCTGTGAGTTACTAGCCTTTTTGTCCCAGGGGCCCAGTTGGTTTCGTGTGCGAACCAACCCAGCCGTATCTCAACTACACCCCGAACTCTCATAGGGTATTCTCATAGGGACCGTTTCTCAATGTGATAACCAACGCCACTGACGGTTCGTCAAACGGACGTCCGGTCTGAAAGTTATCATCTTTTCCGTTCCAGGGGCCCGGTTGGATTCATGGGAAATACAACCCGGACACTATCCAATTGCATCCAAACCTCAGGTGAATTATGCCAAAATTTCCGTCTCATCATATGGAATTCAACGAGACAGACGACGCGTCAATCGGATGCTCGGTCTGTGTATTATTGGCTTTTTCATTCCAGGGGCCCGGTTGGTTTCGTGAGCGAACCAACCCGACCGCACAAAGACGACGTCCATACCTCGAGCGGAGTAAGCCAAAAGTTCCTTCTCATCAAGAGGAATTCAACGAAGTCGACGACACGTCAATCGGACGTCCGGAGCTCATGATATAAGCATTTCTGCTCCGAGGGCCCGGTTGGTTTCGTATCCGAACCAACCCGGCCGAACCCCAAGTTATCCGAAACTATCAGTGTAATATACCGAAATGACCGTATTGATCCAAGGATGTCTACTCAACTGACGGTGTGTGGATCTGAGGTCCGTAGCCCAAGTTATGGGAAAAACACCGAAAGAGGTCCGGAAGTGGGAGTTTCGGGCCCGGCCCGAAACCCCCTGGGTCGACCCGACCCGGGTCCAGGTCCGGCCTGCTAGGGCACAGCCCGGTCCGGCCCGGCATGGGCGCAACTCGGCCTGGCAGTCCGGTCTGGCCACGTGGCGCGCTGGCGCACCGGCCAGGAGGCTCGGCTGAACCGGCCGAGCGTTGAGATGTAGGGGGGCTGCCCTCCGCTTCCTTCTCTAACCGCGGCCCCGCGTGGGGCCGCCCCTTACCAGCAAACGCGACCGAGCGCCGCGTCCAGCCTCTCCGGTCACGCGCGGTCACGGGACCAGCGGCCCTCCCCAGCGGCGCAAAGGGCGCCGCCGCCTCCGGCCGCCGGCGCTGCCGTTCCGGCGAGGCGCACCGGTGGTCCGTTTTGCTCGCCGCCTTCGCCAATGGTCCTCCCGGGACCAGACCGTCACTGCGGAGGCTTCAAAATTACCTTTTGGCCTTGTTTGTCATCTCCCGTCAATCCGCGCTCAACGTCCAACCAGTGGAGTCTTCGAATCGCCTCCGTGGCCCCGACTCTGGCCGCGGTTTCGTTCGGCCTCTATGGCGCGGCGCGACAGCGCCTTGCTTCTTCGACGCGTGCTTTCTCGTGTCTGCACGATGCCGTTGCACCATGCCATCTTTGTTCGTGCCACAACGAATCAAAACAACAAAGGGGGAGGAGAGTCGTACGTTTTCGTGTGGTCCGACCTCCTCCCGTTAAGTTGGTATCAAGCGGCCCAAAAGATGAAGAACAACAAGGATTTTTTCATGAACAATAGAAAACAACCGAAACAGTTTTCCCGCAATTTAATATTCCCAACCCACAAAAGAAAAATCATTCGCGGATCAGCATGAGGATGAGTTGATCCGAGTTCTTTGTTTTAAAAGGAAGGAACCATGGGAATATAGACTTACACAAAAATTAACCCCTACAACAATGTTGCCTCCGAACGAGAGTTCGTCGCGGAATTAACTGTCGCGGAAGAAGAGGATCGTCGCGGAAGAGAAGGATCATCGCGGAAGAAAGCGTCACGGAAGGACCGTTGTTGGCGTCGCAGTATACGGCGTCGCGTAGTCGATCTCCGAGGATTCGGCGTTCTTTCTGACCTTCGTCGGAGGTCGGCGTTCTTCCCATTCTTCGCGTTCTTCACGTTCTTCGTCGAAGAAGAAGAACTTCAAGACCCTTGGCCTTTCTTCCAAAATCCTCTCAATGCAACAATACCAACTAAAAAATATCAGTGGTGTCTTATTTTATTTACACACAAACCAACGCTTGAAAAATTCAAAAAGAAAAGAAACGATCAATTAATTGAGGGGTTTAAAACCGCCCAATTAATAAGGGCATTTATTAAAAAGTTGAAATGCAAGAAATGACTTCGTTTAAAAGGGGGGGTGTGCAGGTGCGTTATCTAAAAAGAAAAGAAACGGTGGGGCTCGTGTGGGCCCCACCCCACCTTAAACCTCTCAAAGGAAGTTATCAACAAGTGGGTCCCACCCCTAACCCCCTTACATATGTTATAACCACATAAGAGAGAGGAAAAGTGTTGTGACAGAACAATTAATCCACTTAACAAGAAAAGAAAATATAATTGTAAAACAATTATATTATTATCCCTCACATTAATTAAGCAACTCATCCCAAGAAAACACAACTCCAGAAAGGGGTCTTCTTAAGCAATTATCGGCGCTGCGAGTTCATCGGTGCCCTCAGGTTTCGATTCCTAGAACCAGTTCAAAAGTTAGGAAAACCCGCTCGTTCGTTCACTAAACATACCCGAGCTAAACTTTGAAAAATGATTCTGGGCGCACCGGGCCTCGGAAACAGGTGCCGTCAGAAACTGCGTTCTTGTAAAATCTCTAGAAAAATTAAGAAAAAATTTCCCTTGAATTTTACGGGTCATTACAATCTCTACGTTTTCTACGATTTCTATGTCCTCATGTCCATATTCTTCTTGATAATATTTCTATTGACCTTATTGTTATTGTTCTTCTTACTTTTCTTCATGTTCCGTTGAAAGATATTGTGTTGCTGATTCTTGAGAAACTTGTTTCTCTTTGCCAATACCTGTTAGAACCAATTGATTTTTACCAGATGGATCCTTTATTTTAATTCTTGATTTTTGTTATTAAGCTGTTCTTAGAAGAATATAAATATAAATATAATTATCCTTTATTTTCTTTAATATATTATTTCTCTATTCTTATTTTAAATCCTCTTTAGACCTTAATTGTAAAGAAAAACCTTCTGTTGGATCCAATCCAAACTAAGGATCCCCTTCATTCCTTTATTTCTTTTTCTTCCTCTATTCAATAGCAACCACATTAGATAAATCCTTTTGATTCTTTAAGGGTTTTGGAGTTGTGTCCCTAACTGCCTTTCATTTTTTAGAATATGACTTGGATGGCTTAGAAAGTTTCTCACTACCTTCAGCATCATCCTTTTCTTTCTCAGCATCCGGATCTTTCCCAAAAAATTTCAATTCCGAATTGAAACATAATTTGATCCTCTTTATCATATCCTTACTAATAAAGGGATCTTTGAAGAAGGTCAGATTTGACCTAATTTCAATATTACACAAACACAAGAACTCTTTTAAAAACATACCAATATTGGTGGAAAACATGATCCGAATAGATTTTATACCACTGGATTTGAGATTCTTAATTGTTTTAAAAATAAACCTCATAAGGTTAAGCTTCCACATGTTCACCAAGTAGTCAAGCACATACACATCTGAAACATTCAAAGTTTCCTTGTCACCTTTTCTCGGCACCAAAAACCCTTTCATCCAAAGGGATATGAGTCTATTATCTCTTCATAAATGACTCCATTTTCTTTTGTCCTCATGAATTTCAAAAACAATTCTTCAGCTTTAGACCTATCAAAGGTTCCATCATCTTCCGATGACTTAGGAGAATGACAAAATGCACCTCCCTCAAATGAAGAATCTATAAACGTAGCTTCCTTCTTTGAAGAGGTTGTATAAGTCTTGTCATAAATCTTAAATGAAATATTATGATCCTTGTCTATCTCTAAATATTTGTAAAATTGTAAAGCCTCATCATGATAGGCATGATCCTGATCTAAACTAGGTCTTTCCACACAAATTTATTCCCATCCTTCAGAACTTATAATTATTTTCAAATAAGAATCAAAAGACTCATAAAAATCCCAGGAGACCAAAATTTCCCTATGGAAATTCGTGGAAGAAAAATTAGTTGGAGGAATTTCTTTTAGATATGAAATCGAAGACTGGGACCTGAAAGACTAACTTGCTCTTTTAAGAACTTGCCGATTATGAAATCTGAGAAGATCTATTATTACAAAAACTGATGTAAGAACTAATAGAACCATTCTGACTATTTATAGAGTAGCATGTCTTTGCAGAAAACAAAAATAAAATTGATGTGGGATATATTATCTTAAAAATAATTGACGGTCAAGATTAGATCTAAGAGATCTAATTGTCAAGAATGATTTAAAACTCTTGAGGTTTTCCCAAAAAGAAAATAATATTCAGAGTGAAACTAATTTACAATTAAAATAAAGAAATGTGAGACAACCATTAATACAACAAAATTAAGGCTTTATAAAATGAACCGGTCATAGTAACAAGATAGATATTGGTGTTTCAGTATATTTTTCAAAAAAACAAAAACGAATAAGTAATCTAAAGTCGATAAAATCAAATAGGCAAGTACCGATTATTTAGATGTGATAGAATAATCCACAACAATAGTCGAGTACCAATAAAAATATTTTACTACCGATAATGTAATACAATACTTATTGTTTAATACTGAAAAGTAATGCAATATTGATAGTTTATATTTTATTAGATAATTCAATACAGATAGTCTTAATCTAGTACAGAAAATTTTGAAACAGGAACATAAAACTCATATAAACATAAAACTGATTAAATTTAGAAAATATAAAATAAAACTAAAGAGTAAAACCAATTAAAAATAGATAATAAAAAATTAAATTGATAATCTATAAAACAAAAAGTGAAAATGATTAATTTTAAAAAAAAAGTGAAATAAAAAATTGTAAAACAAAAAGTGAAACTGAAATTTTTTAAAACAAAACCTAAAATGAATTGTATGCTCCCCCTTTGAAAAGGATTAACTAAATGTAATAATATAGCTTAAATAATAAATATATTTGAGTGATTACTTTACATTGATCATTCCTAGTTTCTATTTGATGTATTCAAATATATCTACAGATAATGGTTTTGTGAAAATATCTACAAGTTGATCATTCAATCCGATGAATTGAAAAACAATATCTCCTTTTTTGTGATCAATAAAAATGTGATTTCTAATATCTATTTATTTTTAACTTGAATTATGTGCATGTTTTTTTACTAGGAACAATGGAACTAGTATTGTCATATAGTATTTGGGTTTTTGAGAAACTCATTCCATAGTTAGTGAGTGTGTGTTGCATCCACAACACCTGAGTACAACAACTTCTAGCTACTACATATTATACTTTAGTAGTGGAGTGTGATACTGAGTGTTGTTTCATGAATGAAAAAGAAAACAAAGAATATTCTAAAAATTACATGTTCCATTTGTACTATTTATATCCATTATACATCCACCAAATTCAGCATCTTAAAAACAATTCAAAAAATTCATTTCCAGAGGAATAGAATAGTCCTAAATCCATAGTTCCTTTTAGGTAGTGAAAATTATTTTTACTGCTTTTAAATGGAATTATTTCGGATTATATTGGTATCTTTCACATAATAATATAGAAAACATTATGTTTGTTCGACAAGTCGCTAGGTATAAAAAACTTTCTATCATACATTCAAAAGTCGTTTGATCCACTAGTTTCCCAGCATCATCAAGATCAAGTATGTTTGAGGTACCAATTGGAGTGATAATACTTTTAGTATTTTAATACCCATACATTTTGCGTAGGTATTTTATATACTTATGTTGGGATTCATATGTTTCCTTTTGTTTTTGAGATATCAGAAAACCGAAAAAGAATAGTAACTCAACCATCGTACTCATTTCAAACTCATATTTCATTATATTTGACGAAGAATATATTAAGGATTTTTGAGTTGAGTCGAATGTAATTCCATCAACATAAATTTGAAAAATGAAAAAAATTCCATTTTTATGAAAAGAGTTGGGTCAGCAGTACCTTTTTTATAATTATTTTCTAAAAGAAATCATGTTAGTATATCATACCAGACTCTAGGAGATTTTTTAAGGTCATACAAAGCATTAGTAAGTTAAAAAACATGATCAATATGTTTTGGATCTAGAAAACTAGGGGTTTGATCAAAAAATATATTCTTGAACAATACCAATGAGAAAAACACATTATACATCTATTTGAAAAAATTGGAAATTGAAGTATTCTTAAAATGAATATATAATTCAAATAGATTAAAGTCTAGACCCGGAGAATTTATTTCTTCATAGTCTATTCTATCTTATTGATTATAGCCTTTAGTAACATGTCTTCCTTTATTTCTTACTATGACTCCATTTTCATCACATTCATTTCCAAAAACCAATTTCACTCCAATTATAGTTGTTTATTTAGGTCTTTCAACAAAGGTCAAGACTTGACTCCTCTCAAATTCATTTAGTTTATATTTCATTTACATAATCCAATATTCATCACCTAAGGCTTCATTTGATGTTTTTGGTTCTAATTGAAAAAGAAAGGAAAGATCTTCTATTTCTTTCCTCAAAGAATTTGTGGTCCTAACAGGTTGACTTACATCTCCAATGATATTATCACTTGGACAATTCTTATGAAACAACTGATTTGGGTTTTGTAAAACCTGTTCATCAACATATGACTGAATTTTTTTTGGGGTTAATGTTTTAAAAACATTTCCTTGAGAATTTCCATTTTCAGAAGTGTTTTCTATCAAAGGTTAATAATAAGTTTGTGAAAATATATCAGTTGATGTAGGTAATTTTTTTTAAAATATAGGGGTTATTTTCATCAAATTTAACATACACTATTTCCTCAATAGTACATGATTTTTTATTGAAAACTGTATAAGATTTATAAGTTGTGTAATAACCTAGAAGGATTCCTTCATCAGATTTGGGTGAAAACTTATGTAAATTTTATTTTGTATTCATTATGAATACTTTTCGTCCGAACACTCTGAAGTATGAAACATTAGGTTTTCACCCATTCCTACATTCATAAGTTGTTTTATTAATAAAGGTTCTAGTTAAAACTCAATTTATAGTATAACACATTGTACTAACAGCTTCATCCCAGAAATGCTTATCAATTGAGTATTCAATCAACATGGTTCTTTTCATTTCTTGAAGAATACAATTCCATCTCTCACTATCACCATTTTTTTGAGGGGTTCTTGAAGTTTGAAAGTTGTGAGTAATACATTTCTTACTAAAATGGGATCCAAAATCAGAATTTTTAAATTCTCCACCATGATCACTATAAATAGTTATAAATTTCAGGTTTTTCTTCTTTATAACTTTGGCTCCAAATGATTGGAAATAGAAAAAGGCTTCAGATTTCTTTCTTTTAAAATAGACCCATTTAAATCTAGTACAGTCAATAAGTAAAACAAATACTTAGTATTTTCCTCTCATGATTCCAATTTTTATAGTAATGAAGAGATCCAAGTGCACTAACTATAATGCATTAGAATTTTAAACCACATTGATTGATTTAAAGCTAGTTTTATGTTGTTTTCCATATTCACAAGGGTCAAAACCCTTTGAAGAATAAAATCTAAGATCTGGCAGATTCTTAACAGGACTTTTCTATGAATTTTTACAAAATGTCATTACTTTTAAGTGTCCTAACCTTTTATTCCACAACAAATATTGGTCTTCCATTGAACATAATCAAGGTAATTCTTTCGTCCTAAAGTCTTAAAATTTTATTATGTAAACAATCTCATTCCTATCAGTAAAAATAATGAATTCATCCTTGGCATTGTGAACTAATCATTTTTCATTCCTAAAATTCACCTAGAAATATTCATCACATAATTACATTATATTGATTAGGATTTTTTAAGACCATTTACAAACAAAACATTGGAAATTAAAAACTTTTTTAAAAGAATAATATTACATATACCAATGGTCTTTCCCTAGGTATTATCTCTGAGGGTCACTCATATACATTTCATTTCTATAATCTTTTCAATGAAATCCTTGTAACCTATCATGTGTCGAGAACACCATAATCCAAGTACCAAATGGTCTTGTTATTGATACATTTCTTATTTTCTTGAGAAAGAAACAATTATTTTTTGGAATCTAAACTTTTTTGGATCTGGAATGTTAGATAAAAGAATTTTGGGAATCCACATTTTTTTTGAAAATTGGGCTTTGTGAAATCCTAAAGATTGTGTTTTATTATGAAAACAACTTCTTTCCCAATATACACCACATTGACATTTCCTACAAAATGGGGCACTTTGAGGAACAAAATAGTAATTACTAAAAATGGGGTTAGAGAGAGTGTATCCAAATCCAGAAGTATACCTTAATGGATAAATTTTAGAATACATATTATCAAAGTTTTATTTACCACATGTAATGTTTGATAAAATATTTTTAAGATAAATAATTTTAGATATTAGTTTAATTACAAAATTAACATTCCCACAATAAATTTTTTTGGAATTGTTTTTGGATTCAAAAACACTTTTCTTTAAAACAAGTTGTTAAAATTATTTAGAAATTTTATCTTTCTCAAAACATACTTCCTTAAGATACATTGAAGTGTCTTAAAAATTGAGAGTTTTATGATCAAGATCTTTTGGTAGATCTTATACTTATTTTGTAAGAATAGATAATCTATAATTTTCCTTATCAAGATTTTTCATGAGTTTTAAATTTGCATTCCCAAGTAGTTTGGAAAATCTTGAAACTTCTTAAAAGGAAGGTAAATTTTACTCTCTTCATGAATATTCTTCATCTAAAGAGTAAGAATGTTTCTCATTTGGGTAATTTCTATTTATAGATACATTTTTAAGGGATTCATCATTGTGTACCTTAGCCAGGTAGAAATGACATTCAATTGGTAGTCTGGCTATGAGTCATGTATTTCTCTAACAAGATGATTAGTAATCTTAGGATTTGTCTGATGAATCACCAACAATTTCACTCCAAGTATCTTTTTCCTTGAAAAATTTCATTGTCATTAACATGAAATAATTTTGATTATTTATTTCATAATATTTATCTAGTCTTTCTTTTATTTTTAGTAAATGGAAATCTGGTCTAATATGACATGATATTTTGCATTGATAACAAGTGACCTCATAATATTTATTTTCATTTCTATAATTATTTTTGAATTTGTATTGAAATTAATTCTTTCCAACTATCTCATTCATCCTTCGAGTAAGATTGGATAACTAATTATCTAAATTATCACTATCACTTGGTTTAGATATAATGAAAACATTCTTATATTTGGAACTTGTTATCATTTCTGGTATCTTATCTTTAGTAGTAGTAAAATCTATACTCACATAACCATTATTCTTCTTTTTTAAATCATCATATCTTTTCATTCTAGTCTCTTTCTGAATTAGAGTTCCAAATAACTCATCAAGAGTGATTTTGAGTAAATTTCCGGTTTTCATCAATAGTTGTTCTTTTTCATTCCTGCTCATTAGGAATAATATCAATAATCAGATCAACATGTTCTTCATCATCGAAACCCTTTTCACCCATATATTATAGACTGTTGACGACTATCATAAGCCTTTGGGGCACCTCATATACTAGTTCACTATAAGGAAAAAGAAACCCATTATATTCTTCTTGAAGCATTTATCTTCTTGTTTCTATGACTTTAGGATGTACCAAATTCTGTGACATCTATTTTATTCAAGATACAATTAGCAGATTCAAAAGAAAAAATCTAACTATATATATTCCTGGTCATGGAACACAACAATGTATTGTATACCATGAAATTCAGTTGATATTATTTTTTCTCTTGATTGGTGATGGTACTGACTTTCTTTTCTTGGATTTTATATCCTCTAGTAAGCTTGATAAAGTTGTCCACTCTAGTATAATTAACAAATTCCTTCATTCAATCTCTCCAGTACTCATAATGATTCCCATAAAATATAAGTGTTCTAGTTATATTTAGATTTTCAATTGATATAATACTCATTCTTTTCTTATTATAAGACAATACTTTTTCACTCTACACGATTGTGTTGTAAGTAGTTATAAACCAATGATTTTTGAAAAAAAATATATTTTTATTACCAAAAAATAAAGCAAGTAATACAAAACAGCGGAACCTTCTTATCATACCAATTTTTGGATCACAATATAGATGTATATGTATATTAGATGGAATAATACAAGAGGGGTGAATTATTAGTTTAAAAAACTATGTATTTAGGCACATAAAAAATAACTTGGTTTAAGAGATCTCAACTAATACAATTCACAATCAATTAAATAGGTCATATATGTCATGGATCCGATGAAAATACTATGATGTAATACTACAAGTAATGTAAAAATATTTTATTTGAAATGAATATAATGATTTGAGTCATACATATGTTAATGATTCTACTATATAGCTTATAGAATCTCTTAGTAAAATATTAATCATAATTGAAACAATTACAACTGAATTGAATATAAAATGAAAGGGGAAAATATACAATTCACATTCTAATACAAATAAAGAAGAAAACTAAAAATATTACAATTATTTTAACCCAAAGAGAAGGGTATCCTTTCACTTATGATAGAAGGTCTGTCTAACCACCACCTTGGTAATCCCTCGATATGATGATCAATACAGCTATCTTCCTATCCCCAGAAATCCTCTATTAATAAGGTAATTGGAACCACTATCCTTCACGAAATGGAAAGCCCATGCTAAAATTATTGGCACCATATCTTTCTATCCCAGGAAGCCCTAGATCGTTATAACAATGATACATCACACAAATCAGAAAAAATGACTTATAGAAATAAAATAACAAAGAACAAGTTGTTTACTTCTTCTATCTTCATGGATTTTACACGAAGTATAGGAGAAGTCACAATATCTCTCTCTAGAACATGATAAAAGAAAAAGTTGTGTATTCTGGAATGAATTACCATCTTTTTATAGGCTTCTGATTCCAACTGTCATATTTTCCCCAACAATCATATTTCTCGAAATAACTTGGAGGCAATTCGACACTAGGCATTAAAATGGTCAAAACAAAACAAAATACATGACATTGTTTTGATTGATAAATAACCAACTCAATGACATTGTTTTAGTTAGAAAGTAGTAAGTAAAAAATTATAAAACAAAGAGTATGAGATACATGAAATTGGTATTGAAGTTATGATAAGAGTGTAATACATTTCATAAGTGTAATACATAACTTGTTTTATTGGATTATCATGATAAAAATGCATATCGATTATGAATTATAACCTCTTTACGATTCTTAACTTGGTTACGATGCATGATATTTAAAATGGTTATGATGCCTGGATACAATACATAATAAGTGTATGATGCATAACCTGGTGATGATGTATAAAATGTTTACAATATCATGATTATAATACATGATTACAATTTAGTACTTAACCTGGTTACAATGTATGAAAACAATATGGTACTTAACAAGGTTACGATGCATGATACATGATATTATAATACTATACTAATCTTGATTATGATACATGATTATGATGCAAAACATAACCTAGTTACAATTTCTGATTTTAATGAAATACACAGCCAGGTTCTGATTTCTGACTACGATGCAATTCATAATCTGATTATAATTCTGAAACACTATATAATACAATTTTTTTGAATAAAAAATAAGACATTCATAAGAATATTAAAAACAAATAGAGTGATTAAGAATGTTTAAACAACATACATGATAAAAAATATATGTGATTACGATATGTGTGATTTGTAATTTCCAAAAAAATGATTGATGGAAAAGTTGAAACCTACTTTGACACATCAATATATTATATTTTACACCATATACAAATATAGTACATATTTAATGTAAAAGTGTGATATCTTATCAGCTTATTTGATTTTGATAATATCCATGTCAATTTTAGGGAATAGTTTTCATTAAATTATACATTTTAGATCCATAGGAGTCATGATAGAAATAAATTCTTCCAATAACATTTGTAAAAGATCTTGGGCAGTTTTATTGTATTTATAATATTATTTTTATCATTAATTTCCTGATTTACCCTTAATTGTCATAATAAAAATCACTAAAATTATTGTTCATATTTTACAAAAATAACCAGGACCTAATTAATAAATTTGGACCTTATGATTTCAAATATTTAGTAAATTTTTCTAAATTAAATTCACATAATTTATATAAATTAATTAAAACCTAACCCCATAAAGTGAATGAAACAACAGGTCTTTAAAGTAGAAACATTCAAAAGATTGATATGTATTTATATCCAAATTAATTGTAAAATTAATTACAATTACATGAGATAGATTATATGATTAAAATATTATATAATTATACTTTAAAACCAATAAAAAATAAAATTTTACAGTATAAATGTTTTTGACGGAAAATCAATTTTAAATTAAAATTCGATTTTTTTCTGTTATTCATCAAAACATAAAACATATCAGAATGATACCAAACATTAAAAAAAATTATATTTATATAACCATATTTCATAAAATATTATTACTTTTTCCTTTAATATATATAACTCTGTCCAAAAATAGATTTCAAATAAGTGCTCCATTAAAATCCAACAAAACTGGATTTTTAAGAAAAACACCTTTCATGTGTAAAGTATGATTTTTCTTATATCATGTTTTGAGAACATATTAGATAAATGTTTAAAATAATATATAATATATGATATTTATATATATATTTAATTAATATAATCCATAAATAGTTATTTTTTATGGGTATAGAACACACTTATGCACATTTAAATAGTTTTATATAGAAACCTTTTTTAACAAAGAGTTTTACATTCATTTATTATTAATTATTTAAAGAATTATATATGAATTTGTAAACCATAATTTTTTAATTAATTTAATCTTGTTCTTACTCATCATTCTAATGGGTATGTTATAATTATGTTATTTAAATAATTATAATAATAAAAATATGTTTTAGAGAAACATAGTGTTGCGTGTAAAAAAAGATAAGCCTGTTTTTCATGTAATGAAAGACATCAAATAAATAAAATTAATTAAAAAATATTACATTAATATATAATTCTGTCACATTTTACCACCCATACATTTAATTTCACCCTCAAAATTCATCTTGGTTGTCAGTGGTTTAATACTTAAAATTTTCTTTCATATATAACCACATCGTAATAACAAATACTAAAACATCCTTTTAAAAAGGAATAGTTGGATTCTTAACAGTTACCCAAAGTAACTCATTACAGGGTTTCCACATTGGATAACATAGGTGGAAATTGAAAACATTGACATAGAAGAGAAAACTAAATATCAAGTTCAAATGTATAGTGATAGAGAATGTGGTAATTAGAAGGTTAATGAGAACAAAACCATCGACCAAATAGGTCCAGAAAGATCATTTATATCCTAAATATTTTGATAACTTGAAAAAAATTCAAATCACTTTCCCCAAATAATAAAAAACTTTTAAGTAACTTGATTTTAAGAAATCCTCAGCCTTTGTTGTACCTTGATCAATTTTCACTTCATCACTTATTCCAAGAAATTAATGTGAATTGGTCACTCATAATGTTTTAAATGACCATGAGATCCATAAATATAATGATATTTCATTCCATATATCATTATCACAACAAAAGATGTTATCACAAGTTATCCAATATGAATAAAACCACTTAAGGGGGGATTATACTTTAATCTATAAAACCACATATAAAGTATAACATTGACTAATCTTTAAATGGTTTACCTTATAAACCTACCTAAAGTAGAAATTAAAAAAATAGATAAAAGGTCCCTAAATTTATTAAAATCTGCATAACATTGATACCTCATATATCATGAAGCATCTCTTGTTTTTCACATATCAAATATGTGATTAACTTCATCTTGTACACTCTTGAAGTATGGTAATTCCCATAAATCCGTATGGAAAACATGCATGATTTCTTATTCCAAAGATTATTGAATACATTAACTAAATCCAAGAATAATATAAAAATAGTCATTGATAGAATAATATACTTTGTAGTCATTTTTTTAATCTATTCAAATGTTATCAGTACTATTTAATTTAACTTATCCAAACATCATTATCTTAACATTAGAAATATATTAAGGGTTATCTTTCACGTAATCATTTTTTACTATGAATATCACCTTACCATTAAATAAAATTTATATGTATTTATTACCAATCAACATATTCTTTTAATCCAATAATGAAAAACCTATACTAAAAATACTTATATATTTCCTGATATGTATAACATAATATTTGAATTCCAAAACATATACACTTCAATCATCTAACCTTATTCTTGAACCATTACCTTGGGCTCAACATATTTTTATTTCTTATAATATTACATAAGATAAATGTATTAAGGGTAATCAAATTCAATATAATCAAACTTCTTATTGTTAACATAATCAACACTACTAGAAAATACCATACCACTCACTTATCTTTGGGTCTCTCTTTATCCTTAGCAGTACAACCAATACTCATAGAACATTACTGATTCTCTTAATGATATATCAAAATAGGAAATTGATAAACATAATTCATATACAGTACAAATATAAAACATTTACTGTTATCCATTTTCATTCTAGTTCTCGCTATTGGAAAAGACCAGAAAGCATAGTGTGAGGAACACTTATCAAAGAAAAAAACAGATAATCCTGAAAAATTACTTATAGGATTCTAAAATCTTGACTCATAATTTTAAATATATGACACCTTAGGCATATCCTTAGATATATCACGAGACATATAATTTGAAATATCCCTATAGATATCAAAATATGTTTCACATATAAGTTTTCCACGATTGAATTATCCTTTTCTCTGATACGAACTATAACGACCTTGGATTTTCATACATATAAATTACATATTTTTTAAGAATATTTCTTAAATTTCAAAAACACACACCAAAAGACCATATATTTTTAGTGCCTCTGGACTCATGAAACACAAAAATATATTTTGGTAATATATCTTCCATGTTTCCCACAAAGATATTTCCCTTTAGTACAACTACTTAAAAATAATATTAATATCATTTGGAAAATAAAACACTATAAAAGGTTTAGATTAGATGCTAAATAATGGTAAAAAGATATATGAGTAAGAAAAAACATTAACATAAGTTTATGATAACATGATCATGGAATTATAATATCATATATATCAAATATCATATACATGAGTCCTGGCTTAAATATTGGTAGTTTATAAGACATGAATCATACAGGAATCAAGAGAATAATTCAAGAAATCGTAACATAGAATTAGGCCATGTAATGTTTGGTATAAAAATAAGATCAGAATATCTCATAACAATAATACTTACCAAGACATTCAAATAATGTTATTCTTGGTATAATATTTTATTTACCTACCTTAGGCTTGGGATGACCTCCTTTGTACCATCTTGTTTTAGGCTTATGATTACCTCATGTGTACCCTCAAATTGTAGTCTTTGGATGTCCTCCTGTGTACCCTCTTGTTTTGTTATTTTTATTACCTCATTTGTTACCTCTTTTTGTAGTATTATTATAACATTTTGGGTACCTTTTAATGTCATAGAACATTTATCATTTCTCAATTCATTAGACGATGATATAGGTCCAATCAGTCACATAATAAAATATATACATATGTATTCCAAAAGAATATAAATAATTTATCATAATAATAAACTAACCAAATAGGGAATAAAGATATTATATTTTAATCATAACCCCCATAAAATCAAAAATAACGTCAAATAATGTTATCCTAATTATAAAATGGTTTTTAAATATCATTTGAAATAATTCATTCCGAAAATGTCTATTCAACTTTGGAAAATTATTTTCAAATCATAAAAAATTTAGTAAAAATCCTTCATTAAAAATGACCTCTAAAACTTATACTTGAATCATTTAGAAATATTGTAAACATATTTGAACTTATGTTTCCTTATAAATACATAATAGATCATTTAGTACACTTTTAAAACATTTTTAGAAAACATTTATTTGAAGGAACACATATTGCTGAACGAAGAGGGAATACAATTTTATGAAAGGTATAATATAATTAATATAATGGTATTAATGAAAAGAAATATTCAAATATAAGTATATAGAGCTCTTAAAACAATATAGGTGCATAACATAACATGTGTCTCAATAAGGGAAAATGTAGACAAAAATATTTTACCAGTTTGGTATCTTTTAAAATAGAAACACCATGAATGATAGACCATAAAATTGATATGTAAATACCCATACATATAAGGATAAATATAATAGATTACATTCATGGGAAGTATACACACCACAAAAAATAATCAAGTGGGGAATATTTCATAAGTCTCATTGAAATAAATGTGAGACTAGAAATCCCCTAACCTAATGTCTTTTATATCATTTTACTCATTCAAACCGAATGTATAAAAAATATAGGTTAATTATAATTGTATCACCAAACCATATTAATTTATATAATACCATATATTATTAATTTATATCTTTATATTACTATTTTATTATCATTTCAATGTTAAAGGTATGTTCGGGTAATGACCACTTTGTTTTTTTCATGTGTTTTCTTGGTTATATTCTTGCTTCTGTCCCTTATATAATGATTTCATCATTTCCATGATTATAGTAATTAAATAAATACCATATATATTCAGTATATATTTCCTTATAATAACCTATAAAAGATATAAATAGAAAAATAAATACATTGTTCATTGAGACGGTAGGCCATACGTATGCATGAACGTTATTTCAATTTTCTTTTATTAATTAAATAAAGAAGAAAAATGAAATATATATATATATATATATATTATCATTACTATAGAATTATTATCAAATATATATCATATATGTTTATGAACCTCATCCTTAATACAAAATATGTAATGTCTGAATAAATCACATCGCTTTGAGGAGATAGTAGTTCCCACGTCCACAAACGATGTTATCGTATTTACACAAAATTGAAAGAATGAAGTTATGGGTTATATAATAATTAATGAAGCATAAATAATATATAAATATAATATTTTTCATATATAAATAGAAATTCTATCATTATTCCCAACCATGATATATGAAAATGGAAGAAACAATGACATCGATTCGTGAAGCAGCAGTCCGTCATACACATGAACAATAATTGTGTATCTCATTAGATGGAAGTATGTGTGGGAGTTGGTCGACCCCTAATAAAACAACATAAATGTATATTTATGATTATTTTTTTATTATATAAAAATTAATTAAAAATAATATATGGGTTTTAGGGAATAAATAAAACAAAATGTTTCTTTGATGAACGTTACCTATTCTTTGGGTATCTCCTTTTTAAATGAAAAAAAACCCTCATTAGTAGGATTTATGAACATATTATGGATCATAGGATTAATGGAGGGTTGTTTGGAGGATATTTTAAATGGTTATGGAAGGTCCAAGTAGTTTTGTATTGTGAAGAAAACATAATAATATGTTACCTATTATAAGAGGGGATAGGGGAACTTTTAGAATTTCTCAAAATATTAATTTATAATAAATTCAATATCAATCAAAATACCACAAAAATTAAATTTATTATAATATAAGATATTTTAGTGTTTTAATATAATCAAACAATATATATTCTAAATGTTTTTGTATTATGTTAAACTTATCATTTTGATTGAACCTTATTAAACCATTTTAATTTTAACTACGGTAACAAATTTATCAATAATAAGAGGAAGTAATTTTTACATATAAAGTTTAAATTAGAGAATAAATGTTAAATATAGGATATATTGGACTATATAACATCACATTTACCTTATTTAATTTATTTTAATTATTTTTAAATAATTATATAAAATATTATTTTTTTAACATTTCATAAGTCTCAAAACATGAAAATTTTCAAATAAATAAAATAAATTAAAAAAATTGTAATTTTTTATATCCCACTTTAAATTTAGAAGTTTATTTTGTTAAATATTATCAATAATAGTTTGAAAAACTATATTTTTAAAAAATATTCCTTCAACAGGAAGAAAAGTTTCTTTATTGAAAAATATTTCATTTATGAAAAAAATAGATTTATTCTTAAATCAGGTCTAGAAAGCACATAAGATAAATGTTAAAAATTAGATTTATAAATATATATAAATATATATTTAATTAATATAATAAAAATTGATTTATTGTTTTATCTATTTGTATATGACACACTTGTTCAAATTTAAATAGGTTTTCAGAAAAATATTTTGTTTTATTTTAAAACAAATTATATTAATTTTCTATAAATTGGTCAAAGAGTTATATATATTTCCACACAACAATTTTATAATTTAGTTAATGATATTCAACCCCCTCCTTTATAATAGTTAAATTAATATTTTTTTATTTAAATAATTAATAAAATATAAATTAGTTTCATATAAACCTTGTGTTATGTGTAACACATGTTAAGAAAATGTTGAGTGTAATGTAAGAAATCAAATAAATAAAATTATTTAAAAACAATCTATCACATAAAAATCATGGGGTGTTACAAAATGTTATATGTTTCATAATGGTGTAATTTTTTGCCAATACATGTAACATCCCATGGTTGGGTTTCACCCTATTATGTAGTTTAGGATATGTGGAATTTGGGGTAGATGAGCATAGTGCTTTTGCAGAGGTAATGGGAGTATCTACTTCTAGTGTAATTGAACACATTGGCCATACATTTTTTCTAGTAATATTAGATAATCGAACCACCTATATGTGGTATTGTAAGATGATAGGGTGTATAAGACCACTAAGGGGTTTTGGGTCACCTCTATGTATTTATTGGGCTTGCTAGAGTGCTTTCTCATGGGCTCTAGCTGCATATATGTTCTCTATAGGGATGCGACTAAGTTATTGGGTTCGACCATGACTATGTTTTCCGAAGTATCATCTAATCCTTAAACTATGACCTCTGTCTCCCTGGTCATGTATGGGAAACTCATACTCAGAAGCATATTCAATGTGGGAAAAGGGATCTCCCAAGTGTGTTATGTTAACAAAATCAAAGATGAGTTCTATATCTAATGAGGGTTCCTTTTGGAAAGATAGTTCATGTACTTTGGATGTTGTAGAAAATTAATCATCATGATTCATAACATTCATTAGAGATGAATATGACTATTAATCTTCTATATCATCAGGTTTTCAATGTTCGTTTCCACATATGGTAGTTGTATTTCATGTCACTACCCTTGGTGAGAGAACCATTATGGTTTTGTGATGCTATGATCTCAGGGTGGAATCATATTGGTACATTGTTTTATTAGTCATCTAGTTTTCAAAATTCTACCCATGATTAGAGGCATATTTCCACTCACATGTTTCTTATGTTCCTGAAATGGTGACACAGATCACTTGTATTGGCGAGTTTTCCAACATCACCTAACTAAAATTGAACATGCTTTGGTGATCCTATTTAAAAATTAAACAATCCTATATTTTTTGACTCATAATTCAATGGAATGGGTATTAGTTAGGAAGACCAGTGAGGTTGACCTATTTGGGTGTCAGTCTATGGTATATTGAGTATGTTATGTTACATTTTTATAAGGAAATAACTAATTAATTGCTCATTTAATGGGGATTATTTATTATTAATTTATTCCTTTTGTCCTGAGTGACCGTGGTTCCTTTTTCTTCTACCTAAGGGAATGTTTGTGGTTACTACCACTCGATTGGAGGTTTTGGTTGGTTTGGGAACTGCCAATGTGATTGAATGGGAACTTATAACAGTTTGATGGTAACAATAGCATTATATTAATTACCAAGACTTTTCCCCTATGATGAGTGGATGGCCATGAATAATATTAGGTTTTCTAAATGTGGTATTTCAAAAGTTGTGACATTTCTATAATTTCAAGGAATATGCCAACATATTTCATCAAGATCACTAGTTTTTTTAGTTCATCCTGATTAATTTTAGCATAGATTTCCAGCAATATCTCCAACGAGAGAGGGATGTTGAGGGAATCGTTTAAACCTTTCCATATAGATATGAAGTCATAAAGCCTCTCTATTTTTCACTGGATGATGCTTTTTTATGTGGAAAATTAAAATTCTCTTTATTGTTGAGATGAACTGGTAAAGGAATTGAAAATTAAGATCTTCCCATCCTAAAACATATCTTATTGGAATGAATATGTACAAAAAAGAATGGCCCTATCAGATTATAAAAAACAAACCTCATATTTATTTCCTTAAACAAATCATTGGGTCCCATCATTACACTACATCAAGACACAAAGTTCCTCATATGATGTTCTACGTCTCACGCACCATCAAAGGTATATAAGGTAATATTTCATAAATTGGGTGAAATAAAGGTTTCATCCACCTTTTTTTATATAGATACTTCTCAGCATGAATAGGTGTGTGTCACCCTTCCTTGTATTCCATTAGAGATACTAGGGACTCAACAAAATTGAGATGTTCTGTAGGTACTACTATCTGATCTATCTTCCATCTATAGGGAGTGGGTGAGTCATTGTAAGGTTGACACATCATTATCTCCCACTGATTCATGACCCATAATAAGACTGAATGATCACCATATAGGGGGATAGTTTGTCTTTAAAATAGAGGGATAACATACTCATATTTGATTTACTCATTTATATAGACCATATTCCTTGATCCAGAGCCCATATAATTCTCATATTCTTCTATTACATCCGGGTTATGTCTTTTCTATTGTATGGGAGGATGAATTTTCATCTCAAAATAAAGAAGTTACCCAGGGGTAATGTTTCCCCAAAATATCTATTTGTTTATTTGGCTAAGATTATTTAACTTATTCTCATATTATTCCAGCTAAAAATCCTTGAAAAAAATTAATCTATTCTAGGCGATGAGTGGGTTATGACCACATAATTCCCTTTATCCATGGTAGTTTTCACTCATTGTAATTACAACACAATATTAATTAGTTCTATTTTTTGGTTTTTGTTTTGGTTTTATATGTGTATAGCATTAGTTGGTGCATCAAGTTTACAAACCTCAAGGGTTATATTTTAAATATTGTCTCTATATACATTTTAATAATTATCCACATTATCTATAATGTGGATGATGATAACATTCAGAGAAGTAAATTCAGAAAATGGTGGTTTTCCCATTACACTCAATACAATATGATGATTATGTATTTCTTACATAAAGTCCATTTTATGAAACCTTTTCTAAGTTGGTCCTTTTAGGATTAGGACTCATGTGGTGTTTGATTTCATTCACCATCCATTTCTCTCATATTAGCTTGTGAAAAGTGACCTTGAGTGTGTTTCAAGTCATGTTCGCCAAACATTCCCTGAATGGCTAAATCTCATACTGAAGCTGGAGGAATGGATGGGATGATGGCCATCGATTTTTACCACCCAACCTATAGAATATTGATTCCCTATAAGGTGATAATGGTGGTGGTGGTTATAATGATGAAAATTCCCCACCCCTGTGGACTGTGGATTATTTTGGGAAGCTATTGTAATTTCATGACCAAGATGTTATGGATTTTACTATTCCAGTTAGAAATTGTATTTTTATAGGGATTGGTATTCAGATAAACATCCTCCATCCCTATGGTATGGGGTATAATTAGAAACACATTCAATTTACTAAGGATTTCATTGAAGGATGATAAGCTTGGTCTTGATGATTGAGATAAAAATGTTCCCAATCTAGTGGGATGGAGTTGATATGAAGTTGCAGTAGATATGTCATGAATCCATTCAGGAATTGATGTTCAAATGGGTGGAGCTGGTTGTGTATATTCCCTTGTAAACATTTTTTTGATTCTCTCCTTGATTTATGGTGTAGAAGCATTTATTTATTCCTATTTCAATTTCTGCATTTATGCTCATGTGTGAGCTGGGAGTAATGGAAGCCCCTGATAAGAGTCATTTTCTACCGGATGTTGTTAGGTTAACCGCATTATCAGTTTTCATGTCAAATATGTGTTTCCATTATTTTATGGGGTTTAGTTCAAATATTTATTATTAGACCACTCCATTTGTTTTTGATTTCATGGAATCATCAAATCCTGGTCATTCTGTTGTAGTGGCCAATTAGATTGTGCCTTACATAGTACCCTGATATCACGTGAGGCTATAAAATTATAGGATTCCATTTTGGGGGTGTTCTACTGTTTTAGGGGTATAATTATGTGAAACACACCATACATTCCCCATCCTCAAATAGATATACCTAATAACACTCTGAAAATTAGTTTTTGATGAGTCATGATGAAATAGAATAAATAATGTTGTATATTTGAGTTAGGTGTTTCCAGTTTTGGTTCCTAGTCTATGGTGATAGAATCCCACTCATTCTAGAAACATAGTATATTAATGATCTAATTTTTAACCTCATATTCTGGAAAATAGATGTTTCTATCCATTAAATGTTGATTGGTTTCTTAGATTTGTTTTCATAGATATGGGATGCACTCTATCTCGGGCTCATCTGGGATCTAATGGTTAGATGTGGTGATGGGAAAGAACATGTTTGGGACTTTTTTCTCGATAAATCTATCTATATATCAATACTATATTCCTCTTAATTTTATTTAGATGACCCCACTTGGTCATACTATATAATATGCTTCTTGGGGTCTCCTACAGGCTGTGGTGAAGTGTTTGTGGTAGTTGAGGAGGAAAAATATATGGTTGGCCATTGTGTTTCAAGAACCTATCTATATGACGGTTCCATTATTTTGAGAACCACTATATGTGTATATGTATAAGAGAGAGGATTATTTCTTTGTATGAGGGATATATCACATTAGGGAGGTTAACCATATAGGATTTTAGGAGTAGAGTCCATCTGATCAATCACCACACTACAAAGAGGAGGACCATTTAGCGAATGAGTTCCTTCTTATTATTATGATGAGTGAACAGATTCTTGGGGTTTTGAGAATGTTATTTTAATGGACTAATGGAATTTGACATTGATTAGATTATGGATATAAGACTCATTATATTTCTTGACAAAAATATCTCAACCTTTCTTTTGTGATTGTGCAAGGATATGATATGGGGGTATGTTGGATGCAAGAATATGTTAATAGTCATCTAGTGATGTGGAAATATAATACATCCACTAAGAAGCTACTATATTATACTGATGACATTCTATATTGCTAGAAATAATATGAGTATCGATGATGGAGGATTCCAGAATATGTCGGTCAACCCCATCTGATGTACGGATATGAGCCTGGTCTAAATATGCATTCCCTACTAGAATATTCCAACATACCTCTATAATTGAAGGAGAAATATTGACCTCATATTCTATATGATCTAAGAGATGTTGGTACATTCTTTCATTATTTGAAGTAAGGATATGAGCATGGCTTCTACAAGCTTCTCGAATAATCCAAACTGATTCACTGATAGGAATATGTTCATGTCTCGATGCATGCACCACTCTCACCTAGAAAGCCCTTTTTGGAATAGTAATATGATCATGGTCTATTTCCCTTGGAATTTCTCGTTTGTTTTTTCAATAGGAATGTGTGTCATTCCTGAGGCATGTGCTACTATCACTTGGTGATCCCCAGTTGGAACAAGAATATTAGCCTAAATTGGTTCCTTTGGATTATTCCTTCAAACTTTTTGAATTTAAATGTAACGGCCCGACCCTAGATACCCAGAGTCGGTGCATTATTACATAACATTGGCATGATCACAAAGGATCATGTCTCGAAAGACCGATTAGTTTAGTAGTCTTGGAAACAGTAGATATATTCATGAGTCTTACATTACATCATAAGGTAAAAAAACTACAACAACATCTTGTATTCATATCCCCTCATACTATCCTTGCAGGTCATTCATAAATTACTTCTTCATAATCCTGGGAAAAAAATAAAACATTGAAAGGGGTGAGCTCAGATGCTCAGTAAGGATAACATTATAGCAGAAGCTTTCATTGATAAGCATAAACACTTAAGGCAGTTTATAACTAAAATGAAAGCCTTTTAAACTTGAACTTCAGCATAAAATGGAAAAGATAAAATAAAATAATTCCATTTACTTACTCACATGGATATTCTACTAGTTGAATGATCACATGAAATATCAATAACCACTTTCATATTGATGGAATGCATAATGCCAGACTATCATAACCACATAGCCAAAGCCTTGTGCCAAGACTACAAACAAGATTTTGCAAAGGCCTTGTGCCAAGACACTAGTTTGTCTCATGAGACCTACCGATGCATCGAGGAGCTATAGAGGGCTCCACCCGTCACTTATTAAGTCCAATGCATTCCTCATATGAACAGGTTTAAACATAACATAAACATTCGTATTAAAACTATCATACGAAATGTCAATACTTTAACCACAAACCATGAATGGTATAAAAATAGTTCATCCACAGTCAAACATAACTCATTTGATACAATATTGAAGACTGTATTATATCACATTAACCTCAATCAATAATAATGAAGGATGTTGACATAGATGAAAATAATCATCAAAACTATTTGAGAGAAATATCCCCCTTTTTCGTGAAATCATTTAAAGTCACGCTATTTGTCAAGAAGCCATTTAAAAATAGATTTTTGAATCAAAGTGTCCCATACCACTTTGAAACTTTTAGAAGGAGTTTTAATTATAAAACATTAATGTCCATATAAATAAATCCTTAAAACCATTTTTTAAAACATGGACATTAATGAGAAAGATTTAGAAGAATAAGCCTTTAAAACATTTAAAAATGGTATTTTAGTTAGAGTTTCTAACCAAAAGAGAGACACTTGAATACAAATAATTGAGGTAATAAAAACATTGTAATATCATGAGAATAAAGGGATTCATGATATACTATGTCAAAGTACATTATATACACCACATAAAAGTGATTTGGTGTATAACAACAAAGAAGTCTCAATGGAATTTATGTTATGATGAAATCTCTCATAAAGGCCGTATCCTTAGGTTAAGGATAAATCAAAAACATAGTTATGTGTGACAAATATAAATAAACTAAATATGATTGGATATTTAGTGTAAATCAATCAGATGACATTCACACATATTCTTGTAAAAACGACACCAATGAATTGGATATTTAACTCAATAAATAGAGATTGAGTTAAAATTACTCTTATCAAGTTCACACCGATGACTTGAGAATTTATCAATAGAGTGATTATGTGTATAAAAATTATATCCACAGAAAGGGGAGTGGAAATTATGACATAATCAAATGAATAGTGATTCTACACATAATCTTGGAGTAAAATAATCAATGAAGTATGCGTAAAGCCGAATGAGTGGAAATTGAAATTTCAAATTACCTTATTGATTTGGTAACATACAAAACATACACCCATGAAAGAAGGATCATACAATTATGATGTAAATATACATGAATTAAAGTATATTACACAATTAATACAAACATGGGCAGTACACACACCACATGTAATAAATAAGTGGTGAACAATGGAATTCTCATGGAATTAAAAGTGAGATAAGAAACCCCTTACCTTGTACCTTTCCTTGGTTGGGGGTAGGTTAACCTCCTGTATATTGTTGAAATAATTTGTATTAAATTATTCATGAATCATATACATTAATATGATATCATATATGATCTTTTAACATTACTTTGTTAATAATATCTTAGAATTATTGTCGCTTCGGGTGTTAACTTACTCATTTTCTTTTATATGTTTTGTTATGTAAGCCATGTTTTTCATGGATAGGTTGTATCTTTTTCATATCCAGAATGATATAAAGTTCTTAAACATTATTTTTAAATCATCAAATGATAATTATTCTTTAATGTATATGATGGAGAATGAATCTCATCGCGTTTGTGGAGACGGTAGTTCGTACGTACGCACGAGCGACAATATCATTCTTTTGATATATAATATATAATTGGATGGTATATCATATATACAGAATCATTATCATGTTATGTTTATTATTTAAATTAGTTACACTTCATTATTATACCCACCCAAATAATAATATATTGAATAACAATTACACCACAACGTGGAGACGGTAAGTCGTATGTACGCACGTATGGTGACATGTTATTTAAAGGGTGGATAGAATACTGAATATGGTTGTACCATAATTATAATAACATCACAGTATATATAAGATACTGGAGTTATTATTTTATAATGTTAATAACAAGGAAAGAAGAAGTGGAAGAAGAAAGGAACATGAAAAGGGGTGGTGAAAATATTACCTCTTCTTCGGGTTCTTCCTTTTGATTTGATCAAAAGGGATCCTTAAGTTGGCTTTATGATCAAACTAATGCCTCTAGGTTGTATTGAGGGAAGTTGGGAGAGTATTTGGGCAGATTTTGGCGGAACCAAAAGGCTTTGAAGGTGTAAATAAATGAGAAGTAAGAGTGCCCTTTTATAAGAGGGGTGAGGGTCTCCTTTGGAAAAGCTAGAAATATTATTTTATAATAAATTAATATTCGGTTTATAATGGCTCCAAAGTTGATTATTCAAAGGTTAAGATGGGGATAGGTTGCAAAAAATTCAACCAATAGAATTTAGACAGGTTTTGGTTACTATATTAACCTTATCTTTTAGTTTTAACTCTTAGTTTATTAGTTTGACATTTACCATGTCACTTTGTATTTTTATATTATATATTAAATAAACATACTATATACATCTAACCGACCCCCAAATGTTCCATTAATTATAAAACTATCATTATATAAGTCTCTTGTCCGATCTTTAGATTTTTAGGATTTTAATATCAATTAATAATATAATATTTGTTTTAAAAACTCTTTTATGTAAATTTTCACACTATTCAATAGTTGATTTTTTTGAAACTCATAAGAGAATGATTACTTCGAAAAAATTTAATTACATAATTTATAACATGTCATATTAACTTATTAAATTAGTGTAATTCATAAAAAGTCTCAAATTATATTTATTTGGGTATTTATAATATCAATTATTTTCATTTGTCACTATTATGGTAATTACTGCATCATAATTGTGTCATAAATAACTTAAATTAATTAAAGTCTAAAAATGATAAATAAAATATCATTATGTAGAAAATATTATTAGCTTTCTAATGAATATTTACAATCGAATTTATCTTATATATAACCCTATATTAAAAATGTTTTCATAAATAAACGTTGATTCTAACTCGTTTAACTCTTCTTTGAATTAAATAATAATAAATGTCCTAATCTAATCCAAGTGGACCTAAATGATAATATTTTATTCCTAAGGTTGTTTTTGATCGAGATACACTTTTCCAATATAATTAGGACATGTGTTAGGGTAATATTAATATCATTTTTACCCTTAATTACCCTATTTACTTTTAACCGTGGTAAATAAAAGTAAAAAGTTACTATTCACCAAAAATTATTTTCATCTCATTGAACCACTTTTTACTTCTTGATATTAACCGTGTCTCTCGTATTTTCTAAACTCCATTCACATAAGCGGTGAAATTATGTTTTATGAAAAATTCAGTTTTTTTAACTACCACTTAGTAGTTTCACTATTCATCAAAAATTGAAGTTTTTCAGAACAATGCCAAAATTTTACCCCAAGCTATAAATGATATTCCGAATTCAAAAATGATGTCTATTTTACAAAATTCAAAACATATAAGTTGAATTAATTAATTTTATAATTAATTCCCACTGTCACATCAAATAGCGTGTTTTTAGGAAACAATATATATCAAAAGATTGACAATTGTTTAGGTCCAATTTCAAAGTGAAATTAATTCTAATGAACACCATTGGATAAAATGGTAAAAATATATTCTAATTATACTTTAAAACCACTCAATAATATAATTTATCGCTATAAATTATTTTGATTTAAAAAGTTGTTTTTAATTAATATATAATAATTTTCACTATTCATCAAAATATAAGTGTTATCTGAAAAGTTCCCAAATTTCACCCTAGGATAAAATCGATATTCTGAATCAAAAAATTAAGTCCATTTTGAGAGATAGAATTTATAAAATTTCAAAAATTAGGTATTACTATTTATAACGGCTAGTTTGATTGGTTGTGGTGTGTTAGAATCTCGAAGTTGCGTACAATGCTCGCCATTTCATTATTCGAAGGGAAACGTACCGTGGAATCTTGGGGTGTTCCATTCTCCCCTCCTTCAATAAATTGCATCCTCGCAATTTTTAAAATTATACATGGGAATATAATGGAAAGTCCCACATCGGAAAAAGAGTCAATAGAACTATCACTTTAAAAGAAGGAAAGAGAGGTATAAAGGTCAACCAAGATAACGCATACTCGGATTCCATGTAGGAAAACATGGATGTGGATGATAAACTAAGTGTCATGTTCTGATGGAGAGGGATAAAAATCATGATCCGGATAAAGTTAACAATAAGAAAACCACAAACTTGTGTTGGGAAAAATGGCCATTAGTCTCCTAGTAGGAAAGTAAACAGACAACATTTTTTTGTGTTAGGTTACATTACATAAGGATGAGGAATTCATTTATGATATTGACTAAGAATATAAAGATATATACTTACATTTTACGTAGAGTTTCATTCTTTAATAAATTTCCACCACTAACTCATTTTTTTAAACGATGAGTATTCAAGAAGACTTGGTCACACTGGAAGAGATTGAATAAACTTCTATAGAATCACATGATCCATGCAGGATGAACTTTATATTTACATTGTCTTTGGAGATTAATCAAAACCAAAATGGTTAGTACAAGATCTAATGATCCTCCAAAAAGGATATTCCTTGAGAGAAATAAACACTAATCTTAATTTCTAAAATTAAACCAACAATACCCCAAAGTTAAATAAATACCATTCAATAATAAATTGTCCTTAAAATCCATCAATATAATCCAAACTAATATTGAAACCCAAAACTTATTAAGAATGTAGTCTTCCACATTAAATTGTATCTCCAAATGACATTAATTACTCTTAAATTCACATAATTAAAAGTAAGTAACCTAATCATTTCCATAAATAACCCGAATCATTATAAATCCACAATAAATACATAGATAAAAATACACCATTACTCCTCAAATGAAATCCCATACTATTCTATTTTCCTTTGGCATATAGTGTTCTCAACAAAGCGAACAACTTCCAAAATAACATTTATCCCTTAATCACCAAATCGTTTTCCTATACAAAGGGTATTCATTTGATAAGACATAAGATCCCAATTCAAATTATTATTGATCAATAAAATCGTTTAACTAAAAATAATAGTCACACTAACCAGGGACTTCACGTAGTCCAGTGGTAGGAGATAAATCCCAATCGCACTTTGGTTGTGGGTTCGATTCCCATAGCTTTGTCCGACGCGACGGGTTGTCACACGGTCTACGTGTTGCCCTTTTTCAAAAACTATATTTTAATACATTACCAAAATGAGATAAATTCTTCAAAATACCATAACATAATTTAACCACAAATGTTATCTCATACCTTGCATTTTTATCCCAAATTATAATAATTTGTAATTTCCTCAAACCCAATGATCATATAAAACCAAATGGTTATTTATAACTATATCCACAAGAGAAAATATAATTCTTCCATAAATATCATTCTCACATGGAAAACGTTAGGGTTACAAATACAAGAGAGAATTATTCCAAAGTAAACCCTTCAACAAGGATCACTAATAATTTTTAAACATTTATCCAACCATTTATTTCCACATAGCTTCTTCTCTGACCAAGAAAATATCCTATAGAATAGGAAATTCACTCGGGTAATGGCCAGGTCCCCTACATTTATGGAAAATGACTGTAAATGGATTCTTGGGACCATTTTTATCTTCTTACATAGTACTCTTCATTTTTCTTCGGCAATTCTTCACTTTATGTCCTTCCTTCCCGCATGTACAACATTTCTTTGTCCCATTGAGACACTTTCCTGGGTGTCTCCTTCCACATTTCATGCATGTTGGAAATTGAGTATTTCTTTCTCCTTGGTCTCCACTACTGGAGATCTTATCATTCATCACCGTTCTCTTCTTTATTGAGTCCGGTAATTGGTTAATATATATATTCCTGATCATATTTTTGGAAAATTGATTTTTCATAAAGACGATATCTTTTAAACCTATCAACATTCCATTTTGTTTCTCATTTCCACCATCGTTCCCACCTTGTACATCATTCTCAAAGTTACTATGACTTCCTTGGAATCCAGCCATTGACTGAAACCAGAAAGCATTGTGTGAGTAATAGTAGTCATACAATCATTTAGAGATTAACATGTCACCATATTCTCAATTTGAAACACATTAGGATTAACCAAGGTCATTTACTCTCATCTTATATATATAATTCTTTAAATTGGTTTGTAAATAAAATGTAAATTATCCTAAGCATATCCCCCGGGAGTGACGTAACCAAGAGTGCAGCAAGGCCCGTTGTCGTGCACCAGTTCCCGTTCGAGTCTAGCTCAAAGCGGTGTTTTCGGGTTTTACCCCTAGGTATATCTGTGCCAGAGCCGCCTCTACCTGCTCGTATCCAGACAGGGATTTATTGCTCGGAAAACTCACAAAATCTCTACAATACCAAAATTCTAGGAAGTTCTTTTATACTAATCCTCAAAGTTCATCTTAGGTATATGTGCTCTAATCAGAGTTTATCTAAATATATCTTCCAAGGTTTGTACTAAACTTCCTCTGATACCAACTGTAATGCCCTGACCCAAGATACCCAGAGTCGATTCATTATTACATAACATTGGCATGATCACAAAGGATCAAGTCTCAAAAGACCGATTAGTTTAGTAGTCTTGGAAACACTAGAAATATTCATAAGTCTTACATTACATCATAAGGTAAAAAAACTATAACAACATCTTGTCTTCATATCCCCTCATACTATCCCTGCAGGTCATTCATAAATTACTACTTCATAATCCTGGGAAAAAAATAAAACATTGAAAGGGGTGAGATCAGATGCTCAGTAAGGATAACATTATGGCAGAAGATTTCATAGATAAGCACAAACACTTAAGGCAGTTTATAACTAAAATGAAAGCCTTTTAAACATGAACTTCAGCATAAAATGGAAAATATAAAATAAAATAATTCTATTTACTTACTCACATGGATATTCTACTAGTCGAATGATCACATGAAATATCAATAACCACTTTCATAATGATGGAATGCATAATTCCATACTATCATAACCACATAGCCAAGGCCTCGTGCCAAGACTACAAACAAGATTTTTCCAAGGCCTTGTGCCAAGACACTAGTTTGTCTCATGAGACCTACCGATGCATCGAGGAGCTATAGCAGGCTCCACCTGTCACTTATTAAGTCCAATGCATTCCTCATATGAACAGGTTTAAACATAACATAATCATTCGTATTAAAACTATCATATGAAATGTCAATAATTTAACCACAAACCATGAATGGTATAAAAATAGCACATCCACAGTCAAACATAACTCATTTGATACAATATGGAAGATTTTATTGTATCACATTAACCTCAATCAAGAATAATGAAAGATGTTGATATAGATGAAAATAATCATCAAAACTATTTGAGAGAAATATCCCCCTTTTTCTTGAAATCATTTAAAGTCACACTATTTGTCAATAAGCCATTTAAAAATAGATTTTTGAATCAAAGTGTCCCATACCACTTTGAAACTTTTAGAATGATTTTTAATTCTAAAACTTTAATGTCCACTTAAATAAATCCTTAAAACCATTTTTTAAAACATGGACATTAATGAGCAAGATTTAGAAGAATAAGTCTTTAAAACATTTAAAAATGGTATTTTAGTTAGATTTTCTAACCAAAAGAGAGACACTTGAATAAAAATAATTTAGGTAATAAAAACTTTTTAATATCATGAGAATAAAGGGATTCATGATATACTATGTCAAAGTACATTATATACACCACATAAAAGTGATTTGGTGTATAATAACAAAGAAGTGTCAATGGAATTTATGTTGAGATGAAATCTCTCATAAAGGTCGTATCTTTAGGTTAAGGATAAATCCACAACATAGTTATGTGTGAAAAATATAAATACACTCAATATGATTGGATATTTAGTGTAAATCAATTATATGACATTCACACATATTCTTGTAAAAACAACACCAATGAATTGGATATTTAACTCAAAAAATGGAGATTGAGTTAAAATTACTCGTATCAAGTTCATACCGATGACTTGAGAATTTATCAATAGAGTTATTATGTGTATAAAAATTATATCCACAGAAAGGGGAGTGGAAATTATTACATAATAAAATTAATAGTGATTCTACACATAATCTTGGAGTAAAATAATCAATGAAGTATGCGTAAGCCGAATGAGTGGAAATTGAAATTTCAAATTCCCTTATTGATTTGGTAACATACAAAACATACACCCATGAAAGAAGGATCATAAAATGATGATGTAAATATACATGAATTAAAGTATATTACACAATGAATACAAACATGGGTAGTACACACACCACATGTAATAAATAAGTGGTGAACAATGGAATTCTCACGGAATTAAAAGGGAGATAAGAATCCCCTTACCTTGTACTTTTCCTTGGTTGGGGGTAGGTTAACCTCCTGTATAATGTTGAAATAATTTTCATTAAATTATTCAGGAATCATATACATTAATATTATATCATATATGATCTTTTAACATTTCTTTGTTAATAATATCTTAGAATTATCGTCGCTTTGGGTGTTAACTTACTCGTTTTCTTTTATATGTTTTGTTACGTAAGCCATGTTTTTCATGGATAGGTTGTATCTTATTCATATCCAGAATGATATAATGTTCTTAAACATTATTTTTAAATCATCAAATGATAATTATTCTTTAATGGATATGATGGAGAATGAATCTCATCGCGTTCGTGGAGACGGTAGTCCGTACGTATGCACGAGCGACAATATCATTATTTTGATATATAATTTATAATCGGATGGTATATAATATATACATAATCAATAACATTTTATATTTATTATTTAAATGAGTTACACATCATTATTATACCCACCCAAATAATAATATATTGAATAAAAATTACACCACTACGTGGAGACAGTAAGTCGTACGTACGCATGTATGGTGACATGTTATTCAAAGGGTGGATAGAATACTGAATATGGTTGTACCATATTTATAATAACATCAAAGTATATATAAGATACTGGAGTTATTATTTTAGAATGATAATAACAAATAAATAAGAAGTGGAAGAAGAAAGGAACTTGAAAAGGGGTGGTGAAAACATTACCTCTTCTTCGGGTTATTTCTTTTGATTTGACCAAAAGGGCTCCATTGGTTGGCTTTCTGATCAAAATAAGGACTCTAGGTTGTAGTAAGGGAAGTTGGAAGAGTATTTGGGCAGAGTGTGGACGAACCAAAAGGCTTTGAAGGTGTGAAGAAATGAGAAGGAAGAGTTCTCATTTATAAGAGAGGCGAGGGGCACCTTTGGAAAAGCTAGAAATATTATTTTATAATAAATTCATATTCAGTTTCTAATGGCTCCAAAGTTGATTATTCAAAGGTTAAGGTGGGGTTAGGTCTAAAACCATTCATCCAATAGAATTTAGACAGGTTTGGGTTACTATATTAACCTTATCGTTTAGTTTTAACTCTTAGTTAATTAGTTTGACATTTACCATGTCATTTTGTATTTTTATATTATATAGTCAATAAACTTACTATATACATCCAACCGACCCCCAAGTGGTCCATTAATGATACAACTATCATTATATAAGTCTCATGGACGAACCTTAGATTTTGTAGAATTTAATATCAATTAATAATATAATATTGTTTTTAAAAACTCTTTTCTGTCAATTTTGACACTATTCAAAAGTTGATTTTTGTGAAACTCATAACAGAATGATTACTTCGAAAAAAATGAATTAAATAATTCATAACATGTCATATTAACTTATAAAATTAGTTTAATTCATAAAAAGTCTCAAATTATATTTATTTGGGTATTTATAATATCAATTATTTTAATTTGTCACTATTATGGTAATTACTGCATCATCATTGTTTCATAAATAAATTAAATTATTTAAAGTCTAAACATTATAAATAAAATATAATTATGTAGGAAATATTATTATCTTTCTAATTAATATTTACAATCGAATTTATCTTATATATAACCCTATATTAAGCATCTTTTAGTAAATAAACTTTGATTTTAACTCTTTTAACTCTTCTTTGAATTAAATAATAATAAATGTCCTAATCTAATCCAACTGCACCTAAATGATAATATTTTATTCCTAAGGTTGTTTTCGGTCGAGATACACTTGTCCAATAGAATTAGTACATGTTTTAGGGTAATATTAATATCATTTTTACCCTTAATTGCCCTATTTACTTTTAACCGTGGTAAATAAAAGTAAAAAGTTACTACTCACCAAAAATTATTTTCATCTCATTGAACCACATTTTACTTCTTGATATTAATCGTATCTCTCGGATTTTCGAAATTCCATTCACAGAAGTGGTAAAATTATGTTTTATGAAAAATTCAGTTTTTTTAACTACCACTTAGTAGTTTCACTAATCATCAAAAATTGAAGTTTTTAAGAACAATGAAAAACTTTCACCCCAAGCTATAATTGACATTCCAAATTCAAAAATGATGTCTATTTTACAAAATTCAAAACATATATGTTACATTAATTAATTTTATAATTAATTCTCGCTGTCACAACAAATAGCGTGTTTTTAAGAAACAATATATATCAAAAGATTGACAATTGTTTAGGTCCAATTTCAAAGTGAAATTAATTATAATGAACACCATTGGATAAAATGGTAAAAATATATTCTAATTATACTTTAAAACCACTCAATAATATAATTTATCACGATAAATTATTTTGATTTAAAAAGTTGTTTTTAATTAAAATTTAGTAATTTTCACTATTCATCAAAATATAAGTGTTATCTGAAAAGTTCCAAAAATTCACCCTAGGATAAATTCGATATTCCGAATCCAAAAATTAAGTCCATTTTGAGAGATAGAATTTTTTATAAAATTTCAAAAATTAGGTATTATTATTCATAACGGCTAGATTGATTGGTTGTGGTGTGTTAGAATCTAGAAGTTGCGTACAATGCACGCCATTGCATTATTCGAAGGGAAACGTACCGTGGAATCTTGGGGTGTTACATTAAATTTGGGTCTATCGCATGGAATCTTCCACTCTTACATGATTGTCACCTATTGTAAATAGAATATGTCCTGGACTGGTTCCTCAAAAAAAATTCCAAATAAGATGACAATCATCCAAGATATGTGGATGAATGTGTGCTTGCTCTGGAAAAACATCTTATTCCATCTAATCAGATTTGTTTGATTCCTTGTCTATAATGATAGGAATATGATCATGTTGGGGAATATATACAAATTATAGAATATTCCAACATATTGATTCATCTTTTCCTATAATTTTATTTAATTTTAGAAAAGTTTGAACATGAAGGTATGAATGCACATTTTCTATCTCCAATATATAATAGAACATATCTATAATTATTGTGTGGATATGAGACCAGTTCTTTCCTCATTTTTTCATCAAAAAATGTGGGTGGGTATCATGTTTTGGGGTAGGTATTTGTGCCTCCACCCATGATGTTTATAGAAATATGGCCACATACATGCTCCTAGGGACCAGGTATATAAAACTAATCACTGGCTACCACCAAATTTTTCCAACGGGCCTTGTCAGCATAAGTAACAATATGAGCCCACTCTCATTTATCCAAAGATTTACACACTGAATGTGACTTTGATTTTTCTCATGTATGATCATTAAATGTTAAAATGTCTTATTTGGTGCCCTCAATAGGCAACTGAGGGGCACTGGTGGGATGTGGCTGGTGATGGTGGTTGATAGGGGCCCTCCTTAGCGGCTCATAAACCAAAAGGGAGTTGTATGTGACTAATTTATTCACCTTAATTAGATATTAAATGTCATTATTTTCATTATATGGGGATAATCATATAATGTGGTAAGTAGTGTAAACAAGCACCAGTGGTTTTTCTGATGTTTTTATGGGACAACATGGACTAATCGGTTACATTGTTTGGAGACCCTTGTATGTGGACTCAAGGGTCAAAATTTTATAATTTCAGTTTTATTAACTTAAAAATGCATTATCCACCCCATAATGAAGGTTTTGGGTTATTGAGGTCATTTTGCAACCAAAAGGGGGTGTAGAAGTATCAGGTTTTCTTGAACAGTCTCTAGATGAAGACATGATCCCATCTTATGGTTCTATTTGTAAGAGAAGTATTTCTAGTAATTAAGAAACCAAGAAACAAGGAAATATATTAGTAAACCATAGTATGAATGAAACATGATCAATAAAATATACAAATGTAACATAATATCCCTTTTTTCAATCATTTAATTGACATTTTTCTTGCATAGACTACCCATAGTTAGGATAAACTAATTTCATGAGAACCCCAGTTATATTTTTTCAACTAGTGATTTTAACACAGGGATAGATTTAGACAAGTTTCATCATTTTTGTTTCATTAGAATCTACAAAATGTTATTTTTCGCGAAAGAAGATTTTTAGGGGATGGATGTATTTTAAAATTGTTTATTTCGAGCTTCTTATAAGAGACTCCCAATAGATCCAACATATATAATGAAGTAGTGACCTTATTTCTGAAGGCATATAGTCCATTAGTGTTTCATACCAAATTAATCATTATAACCAACGTTTACTGAGAGTATGGGAGGTCAGTCTCGTCAACCCCTTTTGTTGGAGTTATTAGATACTATATTAGTCCCTTATAGACTTAATATATATTCATGAAACTCCTACAAAAGTGAAAAAATGGTTAATCCTTCCATGTGTAAAAGGAGTTTATTAATGAGTTCAGAAGTATTTATATGAGATTATTCATCAGTTTTACATCAATGGATAGTGGTTTATATTATTAAGTCTTGTAGCCATGAAATGCATAGTTCTCTTCCTTTCAGGGAGGTGATTAATATTTCGAAAATGCAATTGAACCATTCTAAGGCATCCTACATATCCTTCCAATAATTGGAATCAATTACATTGTAGTTCATTGAACCTATTCAGTTTGACTTCAGGAAGAAAGGATATATATGATAGAAATGAGGAACCAAGTATTGAGATCGAGCATTAGTTAGGTGTCATATGTATCCTAGTTATGGTAGGAATTACAGTCATCATAGTTTTATGATTCCGTTGAGACATTCCTTGGGGAGGATGCCTTTATATGGGTTGATCATATCATGTAACTGAATGAGGGATTACATAATGAGGTTTTCCATGGTGATGGAGATTCATGATTTGAATGATATGATCATTGAAATTCCATATTCTTACACGAGTAATTATTTTTTTGAGAGAAAATGGATAAAATTGATCAGTATCATTTCATATAGATGTGTTAGTTATACATTGGGGAATCCCTATTGAATATTTGGTATGGATATTTGTCTTTAAGAAGGAATCCTATATCTTGGTAATAGAAGGAATCAATGTTCTCATAGTTTATTTGACTTCTCAATTGGAATGTGGATGATAAATATTGGTGTATTTATAAGGCCCCAGCTTAAACCATACTTAATCTTGAGTTATTACAAGATTACACATTGATGATCTTTTCAGGTTTAGAGTTTTAGAGAATTAGATCATAAAACATGCATTACATTCCACATTTAAACACATTGGTTACATAAAAGATAGTATTCATTTTTTCCATCAACGAAAACATATTAAAAATAAAACATGGATTCTTTCTTGACACTTCCTTGACACTATCATCATATCATGTACCATTCCCTCGACCTGTGAATTTTTTTTCAAAAACATGGGATGAGCATAAAAAGCTCAGTAAGTGTTATAAGAATATGGAAAGGAAACATGAGTACATATATACATAAGAATGAAATCATACTTTACCCATAAAACATAATCACTTTAACATACCTCATAAAAACACGAATAAATCATAGAAATCATAAGACATAAAGGTAACTTGAAGCATTCATAACATTCTTACATAGGGAGTAACCCTCTTGGTTACGTTAGGAATACCCATCATAGTAGATTCCCTAAATCTCTTTGGAGAAACCTTAAATTTTAACCCCTTCGTGTTACCCAATGCATTGGAGAGCTATATCAGGCTCACCTGCCCTTAAATTATCACGGAACCGCCCATCTTTATAACAATGCCCAAGAACTATAACATAATCGTATCACGTAAAACATGCATAAAGGAAACATAACATTTACACATTTCAATCACAAGATATCAATACAACACATTGATATAATAAAAACATTATGAAAGCCATTTTAAATACCAAAATAAAAGAAAAGTAATACATGGTATTTATTTTTCATTTTAAAAAAAAGTTAGGTTATGGCTTGTAGAGGAGGCCGAAACTCTAATAATGGTCACGATGGCGGAGAAGTCATTGTTACCGCATACATACGACAAAAAAAACATTCCCTTTTGTCGTTTAGTAAAAACTTCATATAAAAAGATTAATTTTGAATAATTGTAAAAGTCAAAGGGGTTTATACACCGTATAAAAGAAAGTTGTGTATAAAACAAAATATGCCTCAATGAAAGGAGATTGAGATGGATTCCCTTACAAACATAATTTCTAAATAAAAAAGATCTATTATGTGTATTCACTATATGTACACATAAATTAAGTATAAATACAAGATAGGACATAATAATATCATGACTTAATTTGAAAGTAGGAGATTAACCCAAAGAATGGAAATTGGGATAAGTAGTTCCCTTACCTCGTGTCTGACATGACTCGATTGCTCTTTAATCTCCTGAATAATAAACATGGGTTAATTTATACTTGTATAAGAACCTTTTTCAAGTTCATTATTCCTTTTGTATCACTTATTACCATGTTATGAACACTATGTAATTATTTAAGTTAATAATGGTTGTTTTGTCGATCATTGCTACTTGAGTCAAAAATAAACTCTTTGTAATTACGTGTTTGTTCATGGGGTAAAATATCCATTATATCTAGAATTATATTCATTATTTAGATATTATATATATCATATATATCCATTATATACATGAATTTATAATATTACATAACATTTAGAGGTAAGAAATGAAATGCACCATTCATGGAGACAGTAAGCAGTACATACACATGAATGCTACTTTCATTTATATTTCATATTTTATGGAATGGAATCATAATGAAATAAAGGTATATTATAATTCCAGTATAATATATTATATTATATGATTAAATCTATCCTTTATATGTACCACATATGGTATTAACGAATCAAATCACTTTGAGGGGGCGGTAGTCCGCACTTCCTAAAATGAAGATATCACGTTTACCCATAATGGAAACCATAAAGGTATGACATAAATGAAAAATACAGAAGCATAAGGAAAACATAAACATATTATATATCATATATAATTATAGTTACATCTTAATGGCCACCTTTTAAGGTGTTAGACGAATATTGAACAATCATCGTTTCATGAGGCAGAAATTCTCCATCCACAGAAACAGTATGTTCTTTAACCATTAGATGTAGGTGTGTGTAAGTTTAGCTCTAAATATTCTTATAACAACATACTAGTATATTGAAGATACTGGATTTGTTACAAAAGAAATGAATAAAAAGAGTTTAGGGGGTTGGAGAAGCAAAATAAAGCAGAAGAACACAAGTGAAGGCATTACCTTAAAATCGGTTAACTCCATCTGGTTTGAGCTCAAAGGCTTCCTAGGGAAGACTTCTGCCCAAAGTGAGGCATCAAGGAGTAAGAGAGGGATGTGGAGAGACAACATGGGCAGGGTTTGGCCGAACCAAAGGCTTGAGAAGTGTGGGTAAGGAGGTAGAGGTGGGGGCCTTTTATAAGAGGAGAGGAGGGGCACTCTTGGAAAGGTATAAAATGTTACTTTATTATCAAATGATTTTCGGATTTTAAAGGTCCCACATTGATGTATTTTGAGTATAAGGTGATCAAGGTTCTTAATATACTCCTCCAATAAGTTTTTCACTTGTTTAGGTCTTAGATTTTACATTATATTTTCATTTTATTTAAATCGTTAAATAATGAGGTAATCTCTACATCATAATGATGTCATAAATAATTTAATTTATTTAATGTCTAAAAATTATAAAAAAAATACTATGATGTAGGAAATAGTTTTAGGTTTCCAATTACTATTTATAGTCCAATAGATAATTTATTTATACAAAAGTAAAAATGTTTTACTCATGTGATACATTCTTTGTTATATTTTACTTTCTTTAAAAATAAAAAGATAAAAAGTCACTTTCACACAAAAGTGATTCCATGGGGTCCCCAAGTTTGGCACAAGGAATCCCATGGTCAACCATGAGACAACCAGAAGCATTTGGACACATTTTGTTGTCATTTTTTGTTATTATGATATTATTTTATTATCCTTAACTACCCGATTACTCATTAATCAAGATAATTACTGATAATTACTGTCATTACTATTCATAATGTCAAAAAACAAGAGTCTTAATTACATAATTCGGACCTTCTGATTCCAAATATGGAATCCATTTTACCAAATTCAAAACATATAAATTTCAATAATTAATTTAAAAATAATTCTCGTTGTCAAAACAAATAGCAGGTTTTTTTTAAACAATATCATTGAAAAGTTTGGCACTTGTTTATGCCCAATTCCAAAGTGAAATTAATCCCAATGACCACCATTGGATTACATGGTAAAAATATATTCTATTTAAACATTATAACCAATTAAAAAGATAATCTAACCATATAATTAAATTAGATGAATAATCAGTTTTGATGTAAAATGCAGTATTTTTCCCTATTCATTAAAAAAATGAACATTGTCAGAAAAAAACCAAAAAATTATCCAATGTAAATTTAAATTTCCCAATCATAAATAGTAAGTTTATTATGACAAATAGAGCTTATAAAATTTTCAAAAGTTTTATTTAAAAAATAGTTTTCCATCAAAAGACAAAAAAACAATCTTTTAAAAATATTAGTGTATTTCATGCTTAAGATTGGATTTATTCTCATTTTAAGCCCCTAAAACACTATATAATTCATAAATAGACATAGATCAGAATATCTATTATTCATTACTTACTTGGGATGTTACATCCTTCCCCCCTTTAGAAAATTGTGTCCCCGCAATTTATTTACTTATTGAATAAGTGGGGGTATTTATTCCTCATATCACTTTCGGATTCCCACGTTGCCTCTTCAACCATATAGTTTTTCAACAAAACCTTTACCTAGTGAATTACCTTATTCCGCAACACTTTCTCTCTATGGTCAAGAATCTGGACTAGTTGTTCTTCATAAGAGAGATTATCTTCCAACTGAACTACCTTTGGGCTCAAAACATGAGATGGATTTGGCGTATACTTTCTCAACATTGAAACATGAAAAACATTGTGTAGCTGAGATAAAATCGGAGGTAAAGCCACTAGGTAAGCAAATGATCCAACTCTTTCTAGAATTTCATATGGTCCACTGAACCTTGGACTCGGCTTTCCTTTCTTACCAAATCGCATCACACTTTTCCATGGTGAGACTTTGAGAAAAACATGATCACCTACCTCAAAAGAGAGATCCTTCCTCCTGTTGTCTGCATAACTCTTATGCCTGCTATGAGCTGTTCTCATGTGTTTCTGTATCAACTGAAATTTTTTTGCCAACTCTTCTACCAATTCTGGTCACATCAGCTTCCTTTCACCCACTTCATCCTAGAAAGCTAGAGTTCGACACCACTTCCCATATAACGCCTCAAATGGTGCCATCTCTATACTGGAATGAAAATTGTTATTATATGAAAATTCAACCAAAGAAAGATGTTGGTACCAACATACCTAATAATCCATCGAACAAGCACGTATCATATCTTCCAAAGTCTAAATTTTTCGTTCTGACTGCCCATCTGATTGAGGATGAAAAGCTGTACTAAAATTTAATTAAGTACCCAATGACTTCTGAAGGCCTTTCCAAAAGTTAGAAGTAAACCTGGGATCACGATCAGATATAATGGAGAGGGTAACTCCATGTAACCTGAATATCTCTTTAAGATGAAAATGATAAAGTTGATCTAGGGAAAAAGTATCCTGTATAGCAAGGAAATGATCAGATTTAGTCAAGCGATGAACAATAACCCAGATTGCATTATTACATCAAGGTGTCTTCGGCAATACCACAATGAAGTCCATGGATATATTCTCCCATTTCCACTATGGAACTGTTAAAGGCTGAAGAATCCCTTTCGGTAACTTCCACTCTGCTTTAACCTGTTGACATTTCAAACACTTCATAGTAAAATCAGCAATATCCCTTTTCATTCTGTCCCACCAGTAATACTTCTGAAGATCTCTATACATCTTAGTAATTCCTGGATCAACTGAAAACGGAGAACTATGATCTTCACATCACAACTCTCTCTTCAACTATGAATCAAAAGTCACACATAATCTCATCCCAAATCTCAAAAAACAATAATTATCAATGTTGAATTCAGGAAACTTACCCTTCTGAACTAGCTTTACCTTTTTCTGCAACTCCCTGTCTTGCTTCTGTGCTTGCTTGATTATGTCTGATAGAGAAGAATTCACTGATACCTAAAAAAAACCAAAGGACATCTTGCACCAACAAACTTTATGCAAAAGTTCATCAAATCCTTAACCAAAGTATCACGTTCCAAACACAAAATTGTTAATGAAGAATTACTTTTTCGACTCAAAGCATCAGCCACTTTATTTTATTTTCCCAAATGGTAATGAATTGTACAATCATAATCCTTGATTAATTCTATCCATCTCCTCTGTCTCATGTTCAATTCTATATGAGTGAATATATACTTTAAACTTTTGTGATCGGTATATATTTCACACTTTACTCCATACAAATGATTCCTCTAAATTTTTAAAGCAAAAACAACAGTAGCTAATTCCAAATCATGTGTAGGGTAATTTACCTCATGAGTTTTCAACTAACGTGAAGCATAAGCAATTACATAATCATTCTGCATTAGGACACAACCAAGTCCTTTCAATGAAGCATCATTGTAGATAACAAACTCACCATTCCTGGAAGGTAGTGCCAAAATTGGAGCATTCACCAATCTTCTTTTCAATTCCTGAAAACAATAATCACATTCTTTTGTCCAGATAAACTTAACACCCTTTTGAGTTAGCTTAGTCATTGGCCTATATAACCATGAAATTTTTTCAACAAACCTTCGGTGGTAACATTCCAAACCAGGAAAAATACGGATCTCGGTTACATTTGTGGGTCTTGTACATTCTTCAACAACTTTTGTTTTAGCAGGATCAACAGTTATGCAATTTTTTGAAACAATGTGACCAAGGAAAGAAATTTGTTGTAGCCAAAACTCACACTTTCTGAATTTTCCATACAGTTTCTTTTCTTTTAAGGTTTGCAAGATAACCCTTAAATGACTTTCATGGTCCTCTTTACTTTTAGAAAACACCAAAGTATCATCAATAAAAAAACCAACATTTTTCACCCGAGTCAACTGATCCATCACTGCAACAAACTGTTTAGTTCTAATTCTGACCATCTCAGGATACTGATTTGAAAGGTCATTTCTATTTGTATTCCTTCCCAGAAAATTTGTTCTGTTTCCTCTACGAAAAAACCATTCTTAACACAAAAATATCTTAGGAGAAGCAACATGGTAATCTTCAAATGCTACATCATTTCAATCATACCATAAATTAATTTATAATTTATCAATTTTCAAACTCCTAAAGGTGTCTAAACTGACCTCTGATACCAACTATAAGTCCCCAGCCTTAAACCATACTTAATATTGAGTTATTTCAAGATTACACATTGAGGATCTTTTCAGGTTTGGAGTTTTAGATAATTAGATCATAAAAATTTCATTACATCCCACATTTAAACACAGTGGTTACATAAAAGATTGTATTCATTTTTTTCCATAAACAGAAACATATTTAAAATAAAACATGGATTCTTTCTTGACACTTCATTGACACTATCATCATATCATGTACCATTCCCTAGACCTGTGAAAAACATTTCAAAAACTTGGGATGAGCATAAAAAGATCAGTAAGGGTTATAAGAATATGGAAAGGAAACATGAGTAAATATATACATAAGAATGAAATCATACTTTACCCATAAAACATAAACACTTTAACATACCTCATCAAAACAGGAATAAATCATAGAAATCATAAGACATAAAGGTAACGTGAGGCATTCATAACAATCTTACGTAGGGAGTAACCCTCTTGGTTACGTTTGGAATACCCATCATAGTATATTCCATAAATATCATTGGATAAACCTTAACGTTTAACCCCTTCATGTTACCCAATGCATTGGAGAGCTATATCGGGCTCACCCGCCCTTATTTTATCACGGAACAACCCGTCTTCATAACAATGCCCAAGAACCATAACATAATCGTATCATGTAAAACATGCATAAAGAAAACATAAAATTTCCACATTTCAATCACAAGATATCAATACAACACATTGATATAATAAAAACATTATGAAAACCATTTTACATACCAAAATAAAAGAAAAGTAATACATGGTATTTATTTTTCATTTTAAAAAAAAGTTAGGTAATGGCTTGTAGAGGAAGCCAAAACTCTAATAATGGTCACGACGGTGGAGAAGTCGTTCTCGCCACATACATATGACAAAAAAAACATTCCCTTTTGTCGTTTAGTAAACGCTTCATATAAAAAGATTCCTTTTGAATAATTATAAAAGTCAAAGGGGTTTATACATCGTATAAAAGAAAATTGTGTATAAAACAAAATATGCCTCAATGAAAGGAGATTGATATGGATTCCCTTACAAACATAATTTTTAAATAAATAAGATCTATTATGTGTATTCACTATATGTACACATAAATAAAGTATCAATACAAGATAGTACATAATAATATCATGACATAATTTGAAAATAGGATATTAACCCAAAGAACGGAAATTGGGTTAAGAAGTTCCCTTACCTCGTGTCTGACATGAGTCGATTGCTCTTTAATCTCCTGAATAAAAAACATGGGTTAATTTATACTTGCTTAAATACCTTTTTCAAGTTCATTATTCCTTTTATATCACTTATTACCATGTTATGAACACTATGTAATTATTTAAGTTAATAATGGCTGTTTTGTCGACCATTGCTACTTGAGTCAAAAATAAACTCTTTATAATTACATGTTTGTTCATGGGGTAAAATATCCATTATATATAGAATTATATTCATTATATAGATATTATATATATCATATATATCCATTATATACATGCATTTATAATCTTATATAAAATTTAGAGGTAAGAAATTAAATGCACCGTTCATGGAGACGGTAAGCCGTACGTACACATGAATGCTACTTTCATTTCTATTTCGTATTTTATGGAATGAAATCATAATGACATAAAGTTATATTATAATTCCATTATAATATAATATATAATATCATTATATCTATCCTTTATACATACCATATATGGTATTAAATAATCAAATCACTTTGAGGGGGCGGTAGTCCGCACTTCCTAAAATGAAGATATTGCATTTACCCATAATGGAAACCATAAAGGTATGACATAAATGAAAAATACAGAAGAATAAGGAATACATAAACATATTATATATCATATATAAATATAGTGACATCTTAATGGCCACCTTTTAAGATTTTAGAAGAATATTGAACCATCATCGTTTCGTGAGGCAGAAATTCGCCATCCACAGAAACAGTATGTTCTTTATCCATTAGATGTAGGTGTGTGTAAGTGTAGCTCAAAAGATTCTTATAACAACATCGTAGTATATTGACGATACTAGAGTTGTTACAAAATAAATGAATAAAAAGAGTTTAGGTGGTTGGAGAAGAAAAATAAAACAAAAGAACACAAGTGAAGACATTACCTTAAAATTGAGTAACTCCCTTTGGTTTGAGCTCAAAGGCTTCCTAGGGAAGACTTATGCAAAATGTGAGGCTTCAAGGAGTAAGAGAGGGATGTGGAGAGACAAAATGCGAAGGGTTTGGCCGAGCCAAAGTCTTTAGAAGTGTGGGTAAGGAGGTAGAGGTGGGGGCCTTTTATAAGAGGAGAGGAGGGGCACTCTTGGAAAGGTATAAAATGTTACTTTATTATCAAATGTGTTTTGGATTTTAAAGGTCCCAAATTAATGTATTTTGAGGATAAGGTGATAATGGTTCTAAATATACTCATCCAATAGGTTTTTGACATGTGTAGGTCTTATATTTTACATTATCGTTTCATTTTATTTAAATCGTTAAATAATGAGGTAATCGCTGCATCATAATGATGTCGTAGATAATTTAATCTATTTAATGTCTAAAAATTATAAAAAAATACTATGATGTAGGAAATATTTTTATATTTTCAATGATTATTTATAGTCCAATAGATCATTTATTTAGAAAAAAGTAAAAATGTTTTACTCAGGTGATACATTCTTTGTTATATTTAACTTTCTTTAAAAATAAAAAGATAAAAAGTCACTTTCACACAAAAGTGATTCCATGGGGTCCCCAAGTTTGGCACAAGGCATACCATGGTCGTCCATGAGACAACCAATATAATTTGGGCACATTTTGGGGTCATTTGTTTTTATTATGATATTATTTTATTATCCTTAACTACCTGATTACTCATTAATCAAGATAATTAAAGATAATTACCGTCGTAACTATTCATAATGTCCAAAAACAAAAGAGTCTTAATTACATAATTTGTACCTTCTGATTACAAATAGGGAATCCATTTTACCAAATTCCAAACATATAAATTTCAATAATTAATTTAAAAATAATTTTCGTTGTCAAAACAAATAGAGGGTTTTTTTTGAAAGAATATCTATGAAACGTTTGGCACTTGTTTATGCCCAATTACAAAGTGACATAAATCCCAATGACCAACATTTGATTAAACGGTAAAAATATATTCTATTTACACTTTAAAACCAATTAAAAAGATAATCTATCCATATAATTAAATTAGATGAAAAGCAGTTTTGATGTAAAATGCAGTATTTTTCACTATTCATTAAAAAAATGAACATTGTCAGAAAAATACCAAACAAAATTATCCAATGTAAATTTAAATGTCCCAATCATAAATAGTAAGTATATTTTTAAAAATAGAGCTTATAAAAGTGTCAAAATTTTTATTTAAAAAATGGGTTTCCATTAAAAGGAAAAAAACACAGTCTTTTAAAAATATTAGTGTATTCCATGCTTAAGATTTGATTTATTCCCATTTTAAGCCTCTAAAAAACTATCTAATTATTAAATAGACATAGATCATAATATCTATTATTCATTAATTACATGGGATGATACATTATTCAGGTTATAGTTTGTGTCCAATGCGTTTGAATGTCTAAGACATAGAGGGTTATACAAGGAAGTTGGTAACTAATTGAGCATAGGACATAAGAAGGAATCATACATATCTTGTTTATATTAGGAATCAATGTTATCATAGTTTGATTTACTTCTCAATATGTGAGTGGATGATAAATAATTGTTTTCCCATAGGGTAGTTTGGGTCCCATGGATTTGAATTTCTATGAAATGGATGGGATTACAAAGACATGGATTACCTTTTGAGCTTGATCCATAGGAATTCATCCTTTATATCATTTTTTAGATTTAAATAGTGTTCACATAGTTAAATTTTTTGTATTCATGTAAATTTAATCTAGATAAGGTCATCATGTCTTGAGACATCTTCCTAACAGGTCATGATTTTCTTCTATACATGTTTGAAATATTTTCCTGACATGTCTGAGGATGTGTGGACACATCCTTGATACCTAGAAGATATGGATAAATAAAATCTCATTATCTGGTTGAATTTTCCAAATGAATTCACATAATCTATATTTAATTCCTTGATGGAATCATATGAATATGGATGCCTATCCTGGAGGGTGTCTCAAAACATTTACGACTTTTTTAGAGGTCATTAAAAGATTTGGATGACTTTTTAAGTAGACTACCCAATAAATATATGACATGTCTAGGTGTCTATGGAATGATCAACGAAGACATGTCTTGGTTCTTGCATACGACATAGATGAAATATCCTATACATCTATATTTCATGCTTCATATATCTATATGACTTCAAAATACTTGTATTAAATGTATAATGGTTAATGAATGACTTTGAAGTCATTTTTAAAGGGTTAATCTTGACATAGATAACATGTCTTGAAAGTGTGAAACGACTTGGTCGACATGTCTGGGGATATCAAAAAACTTGTGTGACATGTCCTACTACTGCCACATAACTTGGGAGACATGTTTGGAGGACAACTTAGGATTTGAATGGAAATCCCAGAAGAAATCTCAAGACTGGGGTGGAATGATTGGAGGGCATCAGAAATTTATTTGAAACATCCAAGGGACATCGCATAATATAAAATGCATGTTGAGAGATTATTACATTACTTGGGTTACATGTCCCTATGAAATAGCATGATCCAGATAGGTCAATTTATGTGCATGAAGTATACATATAGTCTCATTTCTATACAATATTTTTATGGTCTTTATTTCATACTTTATTTCTTATGTTCCTTAATCTATATCTAGTATTAGATTATTTTTGGTTTTGTGTGACCTAGATAGCTTGTAGGACCTCCTTTTAATAATCAAACTAACACAGTAGACTTACTTTCCATTATTTATATAATTATCCCTAGAATTTAATATTTAAGACATGTGATCCCTTATGTAATTCCCCAGATTTTACATGGTAGAATACATTTTCAATCTTGTTCCTAAATGCCCATATAAGTCAGCTCATGTCCTCTCTTTTAGTAGTGGCTGGTGGTCCATGTGATTAATATTTTCCATGACGATGTGGAGGGATTTATAGGCCTCTCATCATTGATTGTTTGCCTATTTATGCTATTTTTATCTTTCAAATATGAAATTGAGTTACTTGACGTATTTTTTTATCACACGCTTCACATGATCCTGTCATGGGTTATCACTTGTGTCGCATGATAATCATAAACCGCGAGAATATTCATCCATTTCAATATTTATTAGACCCCGAATTATCAAATGGATTTCACCTATCCATGTTCAAATGTCAATGTTCATTCATAATTTTATGACGAAATGTCTTGGAGTCATTGTAATATTAGGATGCTCATGGAATGGATTTCATGTGATCAAAGATGAATTATCTAAGGCCATTCTTGATATAAAGGAAACTTATCATAGGGAGATCATTGGTATCTAGAAGACATGTATAAAATTTATGATGAGATAGTGATGGCATGTTAAGGGGAATTTGTGAGATCAATGGTGACCACCTTGGGCATATAACTCCATTCACATGAAGAACAATGTATCTTCCCCTCACGAGGAGCTTCTGCCATTCCCCGTTTTATATAATTTTTTATTTTACATGTTCATGGGATATCATGAAGTCATGTGACTATTTTCTATTACAATCTTTCTTCTTGTATATGATGCATCAAGTGATCAATAATGAGTATCATGGTGGCATGGGAGCATAACCACGGAAAATTGTTCTCTTTGTCTATGGACATGCAGTGGCATCATATACTTTAATGGACATGACTGAGGTCATTCACATGATGAAGGTGAAAACCCAAAATAATTTCATGTGAAGACGTAGATATTAAACCAGGGTATTCTCGATGTCTTTAGGATTTCATGATTACATTCCATGAATATCAACATAATACAACTTTAAATGAGGCCTCCTCATTTCTCTACATCTATTTTATAAAAGGTATATGGATGATTATCATGAATCGTATGGTGGAAAAGTCATGTGATTTGGAATTTTTCATCTAGAATCCTCCACATGGTCACCAATGAATTTCAGGACCCCTTCTCAAGAATAAGTATCCTTGTCAAATGAGATTCATGTGATCAATAGTAGATCATTCCATGTGTATGATCTATTCATGTTACCTTAAATGGGTCATGTGATCAGGTGTCCTTATAAATGATACATGATACATGTGATTCATCCACCTTTTCTTACTTCTTTTTGTATAGAAAATAACACCCATTCTTTGGGTATGTTTTCCCAACTAGATTATCGAATATTAATTTTGTGGGAATCAATATTAATTTGGCATAGCGAAATATCAATACATTGTTAGAATAATTCCTAGCTTACTTCATTTCAATTTTCTTGATCTAATGGAGTAATTTATAAAATATCCCATATCTCATGAGTTTTCATACAATTAGAAATATTAATAAAAACACTTATATTAATAAAACATCAAAAAATATTAACAAACAATTAATTTATAATGTATCTTACATCATCATTTTTGGTACATATATATGGGCCATATTTTGGTTGATTGTACTATTTTTCCATGGTGGACCAGTGTGTAACGGTTAATTATTTGAGGAATTACTTCATTAAACAACACTGATAGTGATAATCATTACCAATAATGTGAGGTCGATTCAGTGGCATTCTGTAATTTTTTATATCCATTCATTTCATCTAAAATATCTTTTCTTTAGACTGTGAGGTCTATGTATATGTTAGCCCAATTAAATAAAAACAATAGACACTATGGAATTATTGGATAATTCCAAAATAAAAAAATATATGATAGCAATATTTAGGTTGGAATGGGTGATGTAAATAGATCTATAAGGGTGAATAGACTATATTAAAAAAAATTAATCAATTGAATTGTTCATATAAATTAATTATGTAAATGAATTATTATAATTAATTAGAATATGAAATAAAATATAGAATATTATCATCCAAAATAATCATAAACAATAAATTATTGAATTCAAAAATTAATGAGTGGTACAAAACCTTTTTTAATTATGCATTAAATTATACATAAAATTCAATGAAAGTACCCTAAACATCATTGGATAATTTGAATGTTTAAATTCATATATGAAATACATTTTACATTAATGAAACATGTTTTTCAAAATTAATTATACAACATTAAATACCATAAATATAAGGTAAAATAAATTCTATATCATTAAATAATTATTTAGAAAAGAATAATACCAACAAATAAATTCAAAATATACAATTTTAAACATTATGAATACATGATGTATACGTTACACAAAAATAATGAATGAATTAAATATAATTTTAGGACTAATTGAAATATTATAATAAAATTTTACATGGAATGCATATAATATATATTTATTTTATAAATTAATAAAATGATTAATAAACATAGAATCATCATGTAGTCAAGTAGATAATAAAAAATAACCCAAAATAGAGCATGCATATAAATACAATTTTATGAAAAAAGAAAATGAAACAAATGACCTTGTGTGTGATGTTCACTTGTAGTTGGCATGATTATCATGGGTTTCAATTGGTTTGGTTCAGGTAAGCATGTGGTCAGTATCCAGACCATGTAAGTGGTTTTTGGTCACATAAAATAATAAAATTGGTTTGAAGATATAACATAAATTAAAGAGAACTTCCATGTCATCATTATACTTCTCGTGCATAGTCAGTTGAGTTAACAGTTATGGTAATTCATAATGTTTTTGGTATGGTGATTATTACATACAATCACTTGAGGTAGTCTCAGGGTATGCATAGAAGGATTAACACGTGATATGTTGAAAACAGAGAACATTATGTAACATGTTGTTGTTATAGGTTTGTTTTAGTCTCATGGGAAGAGCCTTCATGCTAATTACTAGCAGAAAAATATGGTTCCATGATACAAGAGATGTGTTGATGTTAAAATTTTACCCAAATATATGGAGTGTTAATGATTATACTTTGTGAAACTTTTGAAATGAAGCTATGGTCTTACTATCACATCCCATTTTTTTCTCATAAATTTTGGTGTTTAATTTTGAAATTATATTTTCTCTTTATTCCTTGGTGTTTCAGATTGCATCATGGAGTTTTGGATGTTTTTCATCTATCACATGGTTTATGTGCATGGATATGGGAAAACCATGTAACCATGTTGATTTAGAGTCCCTTTTTAATTCATTTTAAACTTACATGGTTTTTTTATAACATTTAGTGAATGGTTCGATCCAAAATATGTGCTTCCTATGGATAATTGTGGGTATATTCGGTGTCCCTGAATGAGGCTGAATGTATTGAGAGAGGTTATTCCAAATTGAGTGTGAAGAATGTGCATGGGTCTATTGTTTTTTAACAGTACCAAACTACATATTTGGTGCATAGTTTTCCGGAAAGTGTGGCCAAACAATTAGATTCATGATCGATAGACGGGTTTTGAAATCATGTAGCCGAACCATTAGTATTATCTAGGTTCATTAAGAAAGGCTCTTTTACCATTTTCCATATTTTATTTTAACTAAAAACACTTATCACTCATCTTATATAGATTGTGTGACACTGGGGAGCTCCTACCCCTTACTCATATATCCCCCTCCTCCTATGGTGAAATCTAGTGATTTCTTAAAGATTTCGGTTTGATTTATCAAGGTAATATCCTTCCTTATTCTCATATATTCATTCTTCTTCTATTTTCACTTGATTTCCCCTTATACATTCATTAAATTTTTCTAGAGTTCATGATTATTTTGTTTATTCTAGTTATTTTCTCTTTTTAAGGATCTTTTTGAGTGTTCATGCCTCTTTAGACCTACTAGAAGCTATTTTGAGTTACCTTTATCAAAGAGACTTATGTTTGAGGTAGGGTTCCCTTTTACGTTAGACATTAAAGTCAATAAATATTGAATTCTTTATATTCCAACCTTTTATTAAGGCTCATTATTTTTATATAAAATTTAGTATAATAGTTTTGAATGAAATTATGTTGTTTTGTCAATGAAGTAAATTTGGTTGAAATGTTTTATATTTCCTTGCAGATCATGTTTTTATAAAATTCTAAATTGGAATTTATAAGTTGATCTTGGTTTTTAAATGGTGTTTCATTTTTCCACATGTGTTCTAATATTCTATGAAATTATAAGTGGTGTGTTTGGATCTCATTCAAATTGTTTTCCAAGGATACATGAGGCCCAGTTTCCACTTTCAATATGGGTGATCCTTAAAAAAATATCCTTGGGATTTCCCCTTGTCTTACTCATTGTTAAAGGGGAATGGGCATCATTTTCATGGGAAGTATATTATGTATTGATGGTTCAAATGAAAATGTACTACTCTTGGTATTACATTGGGATGATTCATGGTTTTATAACTTATATTGTGGATTTTTATTATAATATATATATAGTTGATTATTTTGAATTTCATTTAATAACAGAATTTTAGATATAACATGGGATTATAGAAGAGCTAGTGGATTATCTGAGAACACATGATTCACATGTTTAGGATTAAGCTCGGGATAGTGGCCCTTTATTATGGGCACACTCTACTTTGGTGTTGGTGCCAATCAGATAGGACAGCTAGGAAACAATCGATTGTTGGGGTTGTTTGATTGAATCAAACCTTTCGACAAGATAGACAATGTTATAGTATGCTATGAATTTTCCCTTGAGCTCCTAGATCGTCTCATGTTCTTGGGAACTTTTTTATCTATAGTTATATTCACGGTCCCTCGTTTGGTTTGGTTACTTGGTTTCTTCTTCCACATTTCCTTCATTATGTTTCCATTTCAACTTCTCCATATATATGGTGATTCCTATTTGTAAATGTGACTATTCTATATTAAAATATTAGATGAAAAATATTTTGAGAAATGATTCATACTCTATTTCGCCACCTTTTTGAAAATAACATTATTTATCCCCTATTTCCCTCTCTAAAATGATCAATCCATCCCTTTTATGAAAAAAATATTATTTAAAAAATGAGGGAAATAGACCATATTTTTTAATTGGATTTCTGAAAAGCATATTTTTATATATTATAAATAAAAAAACATTTAAATGATTCTTTATATTAATTTAATTGTATAGAAAATGACTTACATGGGAATGCCTCCTAAGTTCTAATATTAGAGACTATACTTATATTATTATATTTAACTTCAGTTATAGAACCAATTTGGTCAAGACTGATGTGGGTATATGTTGGGTTTTTGTTCATTGGGTGACATACGGGGTCACACAAAGTTCTAGTTGGTCATCATATTTGTTTTTGTTTTATTTTTTGTTTATGTTTTACTTTTTATTCTATTTATCTTATTTTATATTAGCCTTCTCAATTATCATTCAAATTCTCTTGTGTATTTATCTTGGGTTAAATCATTCCCACCATTACACTATAATTCACTGGTGCTTTTCACTAGATATTGATGATCAATAACACACCATAGGGTTGTCATGGGCCTACTCGGGTGACCGGTTTTAGGTTAACCTAATTTTATTCCTGAAAAAATTGTTTCAGATCATATGTTCATTAGTGATACTATCTTTAATACCTCTCTTTTTATTTTGGATTTGATGGTAAAAGGAGTGGGACTATCAAAACCTGGGGTGTAGTTAAGAGAAATTATACATCCAACTCTTCATGTGTCAAACCTTGAGTTTGCATAAAAGTTTTGTTTTTAAATGTTTTTCATTTTGTTTTAGTCATACTTTTTTTCATTGTAATTCATGGTTTTAAATGATTATTTTTTATTTAATTTATTTGGGTAGATTATTTATGGATTTTTTTGAACTTGGGGAATGAAATGGGAGTTAGTCTAGTGGTTGTAGTGATCCCAACTTCCCTAAAAGCCATGTAGAGTGGATAGAATTGTCCTGAAAGGCTGTTTTTGGCTGTCGTGTGACTGATATATGACCCCAACTATATTTCAATGTCCCCCAAAGATACAAGTCCCACCATGTGAATTTATTTTAGGTATATCTAATTTTAATTTTTAAAGGCCTTGTTTTTTATTATAAAAATGGTATTTAATACAGTGTCATGTTGGTTTTATTGAAATATAAATGAGTTTATAAACTCATTTCATAAATTTAATGGAAATTGATTTCTAATTTAAAATAATTATGAATGAAATGGGTTTCAAAATGGTTTCATTCTCTGTTTTAAATTTTATAATCAGTTTTTAGATATATCAAAGGTGTATTTGTGGATTTTTTTTTAAAAACATATGTAGATTTAATATATATAAGGTGGGACTTATTGATGGAATTAAATTTAAATTTCAATTAAATGGATTAGAGGTGAGATTTTGAATGTTATTTTTGATGTGGTTGTTAGTGAGATTTTTCAAACTGTTTTGTGGAATTTATGGGTCAGATCATTTTTTGTTTGGTGTTTAACTATGAAAATTTTGTGATGATAAGTTTGTTTTTATTGAGTATATATTTCCTTGTTATTTATAGTATACTGACACCAATGATTATATAGATATTAGAGGTGAAACTATGGTTTATTCATCATTAAAATACCCCCCAATTGATTAATATAAAGAATTACTCCTTGAGTTTATAAAGTTGAACCCTCCTCTATTTTATAGTATGATGGATCCTTTTTAATAAGAATAATGGAATTAAAAAATAAGAAGGATATTTGGTTTCCTTGAGTTAATTGACTCTCTAAAATTTAGGATCACTACCATTATGTTCTATGTCCCAGGATATAAGTGGTGGACTTCTCTCATCAAGAACAATCTTTGAGAAGACATCTAATGGTAATTATTCATGGAATTATTCATCCAATAGTAATTATTTGAGGCTATGGAGGTGCAGAAGGATATGGTTAAGTGATTAATTTAGTAAGGTTATAGATCGGTGTTGGGATTCATCTTTTATTTTGTGGAACTCTAATATTGGTATAGAAAAGTATCCATATACAGATAATAATGGGGTGTAATTATGATTAATTTTGATTGTGCATCATCATATTTAGGGAACTGACCATGGTATTTCCTCAATTATGAAATTATTGCCTCGTGAAGGCTTCATTTCCAAGTCTTCATAAGTCCTGTCATTCTCATGTTCATTAAGGCCATATTTTAAGGTTGTGTAAGTGTGTCTCTTAGAATAAGAGTGGACTCAATCCCACTCACTTTAATAAATATGTAGTTTAATCAGATTAACATTAACCTAGGTATAGTTATGTTTAAGATCATTGATGTAAGTGTTCTATTTATTATAATGGCCACAACAAGTGGTTCCTCACACTTTTTGTAATGACATAGGTTATTGTGTATATTATGAAAATATTTATTCTAATGGAAATGTATTTTTTTAGTGTTTATAATTTTCTTATCTCGAAGTGGGAATCATGTTCCTTTATGTGACTTGTTCTTGTAGTTTTATTCTTTATGGGAATGGTGGGTGTCATTTCTTGTTTGTAATGTCTATGACTGATTGGTGGATCAATTTCGGTGTAAGGTTTGGACTATAACAAAATGGGTATTCCACCCTATCATAAAAAACATTATATAATTAATACATAGTTTCTACCCTATAATTTGTTCTTGTTTTTTCATGGTAAGGTATTCATTTGTTTTACCCCATCTTCTTAGGTCATTTAAATTGGTGTTTCCATTCTCCACTAGGAAACTTTGGCCTATTATATTAGGCTTGATAGTTTTGGTTATGGTAAGGTTTTTATCTTGTGTCATTGAATATTCTTGGTCCTTTGAGAAATGGTTTGGGTCCAATGGAATGTTCTAGTATGGAGGTGAATTTTTTGTCTTAGTGGTGGTTAGGCTATTATCTACTTTGAGGAGTTGAATCATGTGGGGGCGTAGACCTTTATCTTTTACACAATTGACTAGAAACATTGAGTCTTTCTAGGAGAATAAAGCATTATGGTGGGGACAATTGTCATAGCCAACATTTACATTAATAAGTTTTTTTGGTTTAACATATGGTATTTGGATTTTCTATTAATTCATTGTAGTTTTAGATCAAATTATTGGGTATTTGGATATTTTTCCTCTGCCACATTATTTATTTTAATGGATAAGGAGAAACCATTTCACCTTCTTATGAGTCCCTTTTTAGTTCATTTTCTATTATTAGGGCTTGGGTTACATGGGTAGAACATAGTTAGATCCAAAATCTATGGCTTCTAGGGGATACCATGAATTTCATTAGTGTCCATGGATGAGCATATATTGATTGATAATGGTTAGTAAAAACTTTTGAACAAGTGTTTGCATGGGTGAATAGTTTTTTATGGAACCAAAACACATGGTTAGTGCATGATTTCCCAAACTTTGTGTAAAAATCATGAGGGTTTACTATGAGTCTAGTAAGGGATGCACTTTTGGTTCACAATATCCTAAACCATACTCTCTAATGATGAAAAGTGACTAGGTTCATTAAAAATTGTTTTTTTATGAATTTTACTTTCATGGGTTTTTACCCCAAAATAAATCTTTTTCTCTAAAATTTGATCATGTTACCTTAAAGAGAACCTCCCCTCTTACCCATTCCCGCATAATGCACCCATGTTTAAATCATGTGATTTCATCCCAATTTTTCAGATATTACACAAGGTAATATCCTTATTTCTTCTCCCCCTTCCATCTTCTTCCATCTTCTCCTGGGATCATATTCACCATTAGTTATTTTGGTCTAGAGTTTAGGATGCCTTCAATTTGTTTTGGGGGTTTTGTATTATTAATGATATTTTTGGATGTGCTTTCATATTTATACCTCCTTAAAGAAATTATGAATTACCTTAAACCAATTTTCATTGATTTTGTGGTACGTTTCACTTTTCATTTGGCCATTACAATTAAGAGACATTGATTTCCTAGTATTTTAACCATTCATTGAAGACAATTAGTGATATGTGTTATATAGTATGATTGTTTGGAATGAAATAAATTTTTCTCCTATTGCAATTAAATTGTGTGGAATTGTTTTATAAGGACATGCACAACATGTGTTTGATCAAATCCCCAAAATTTATTTATAAGTGTTTCTTGGTTTCAAAATGGTGTTTTGGATTTCCAAATGGGTTCAAATATTTCATGAAATATAAATTGGTGCGTTTGGATCTCATTATAATATTTTTTAAAATATACACGAGTCCATATGGTAAATTTTTCAATATTTTTTTAACTCTCCTTGTGATGTTTCCATCTCCATACTTGTTGTATAATTGATTTAATCCCTTCAAAATAGGGCTTTCCAAGTGTATTGATGCTTCAGAGGCAAATGGACTATCCCTTGGTGTGACTCGAGGGGTAATTCTTGGTTCTGTAACTTGTGGTGTGTCTTGTGTTTATTATATATAAATGGTATATTATTTTTCTATAAATACATAAACCCAAAATAAAAATAAAATGGGAACCTATAATATCTAGTAGATTATCCAAGAAAACATGGTGCACTAGTTTAGGATTGTGATCAGGATAGTGGACCCTTATAATGTACATGCTCTTCCAAAGGGATTGTACCCCTTGGTTAGATTAAGTAGGGTAGAAATGATTGTTAGGGTTGTTTGATTTTATCATAAATTTCTACAAGATGGATCATGTAATATTATGCACCATATTTTACCTAATATCTTATATATTCCCATCTTCCCCAAAACATTATTTTCTAATGAAAATAATCAAGGTGCCTCATCTGGTTTGGTTGCTTGAGTGCTTCTTTCTAGTTTCCCTCAGTTTGTTTTCATCGATTCTTCTCCCTATATTTGGTGTTTTGTTTTTTAAATATTGAATGTTCAGTTTTTAGATTATTTAATTTAAATTTTTTTAAAGATGTTTCATACTCTCTTTCACACCCTTTAAAAAAAACCTTTTTCATCCCCTGTCAATCAATATTACATGTCCAATACTATCCTTTAAAGAATTTTTTTAAAAATATCAGGGAAACAAAATGTGTTTTATTTTTAAATTGGATGGATGAAAAATATATTTCTAAATATTGTATTTCAATCTTGGAGTAACTGAATCTTTTGTTTATAGAAATTGCATTGATAATAATTATATTGGACATACCTATTGTATTTTAATACTCCAAACTATACATTTATTCTTTCGTTTAGCTTCATGTGTAGGACTTTCATATTCATGATCATCATGTAAAGATATTGGGATTTGGGTTTTGTGAGGGACTTGTGGGGTTATACAGGGGTCTGTTTGGTAATTTATTTTATTTTTAGTTTATGTTTCATTATAAATAAAATTTAATTATTTTATATTGGGATAGTCTCTTATATTTCAACTAATTTTATTTTTATATATAGAGAGATAAATCTTTCCCATCATTACTTCCTGATGGCATTGTTCTTGTCTCCACCCAATGGTTATTGGGAACTCACCTCTGTGATCTCGCAGGACGGATCGGTTGAACATTTCAAGGTCATATCAGGATGGTTCATGACACATAGGGTAAGGTCATTAGGTTCATGTAGTTAGGTGATTAACCCCTCTTATTATAATTGTATTACATTTCATTATAAGGTGATGGAAACACTTGGTAGGTTAAAACATAAGGTTTTTTAAAACCATGTGCAACAAGTCCTTTCAAAAAATCAATGAATTTTTATCCTAAATAAACTACTAAATTAGTCTTATATGAAAAATAATTAATTTATATAATTTTAATTTCTTTCCAACTAATCAAAAAAATATTTATAAATTAATTAATTAGATATATAATGAAAATATCGATACAAGTATGTTCTATAAACTGAAAAAAACATTATAAAATTATAGTACTTTGTAATATTTTTGAGGATTAAAAATATAATTTTTGGAAAATCATTTAGAATATAGAAAGTTATATAAAAATCTTGTATTTATTTTAAAAATTAAATCCATTTCATTTTGATGTGAATTGAAGGATATATCAAGAAAATAAAAAATTATTTTGAAATTTGGAATATCCCAAATTCGAGAACTATTATATAGTATTCATAGATTTTCCTCAACACATAAAAAATAGACTTTCTAAAGAAAGATAATTTTTTCCATATTTCCAATGGAATAATTTTAACAAAAATCTAATCTATATTTATCATGTAATATTTAAATAACAAAAACTCTACTGCAGTTTAAAATAAAAACAGGGATTGAAACCAAAAAATATATATTCGGTTAATATTTAAATGAAAACATTATAATGATATAATTTTCATTTCTTATAATTGAATAAATGTTATATAAATGTTTTATATTTCATATAAAATCAAAATTTTAAAATTCGAGCACTACAACTCATGTTAAAATAAAAATACATAGAAGTTGTAAAACTGTATTTTCCCATAATATGATAAGAGGATTTGTAATTTTTAAAAGCATGAAATAATAATAAACGAAACAAACACCCAAAAAACAAGAATTACAAGGTGTTGTGTGTAGATATCTCCACCATATTCCAAGCCATGTCAGGGCCTATACAATTTCATTCTCACGGGGTCTCTACCTTTGAGTGTCAATAGTTTTGGGTGTTGTGTGATGACACAGAATAGATTTTTGTATGCATGAGAGAATCACATCATCTCTTTGAGATCCCCTTTTAAGGTATTTATTGAGGTTCTATTTATAGAACAAATCATTATTACATTATGAACAACTCCACTATTTAACAGAAAAGGGTTTCATGCCTCCCCGCATATGACGTTGAGGCATGGACTCACAACATATGTGGCTCAAATACACCATAATCATGAAACTATATGCTTGAATCATGGGATTTTAGCACAATGATATATTTTTTCATGTACATCAATTGGGTGTCATGAACTTGAATGCACAAAAATCTATATCTAATATAACATTTCGCCTGTAACTATTTGGACATGATAAAGAGTAGTCTTCCATGAAAGCTTCCATTTTTGTGTTTATGTACCATATATGTTTTTTTGGAATCATGGATACCTAAGAAACTCGTAATTTATTTTGGAATGCACATTATTTGTGAATTAAACCACTTCATTGCTCAAACCCATTAATGCTGGACTGAATCATAATATCCCCCCTCAAAATGTTTCTTTTGAGTGGGTCACATGTTCGGTTTATCAAAAAGTTTCATTTCAGGGTATGATACATGTTTTCATCACCAAAATATTCCACACCACCCACTGAATAAAAGCTGTCTGGGGATAGGTAGGCTGGGTTCTGAGGGAAATGTTGAAATATGTGTCCAATTTTCATGCATTCACTCAACTCTATATTAAGTCGTGCAACTATTTTCTATGTTTCACATAGGTCGATGACCAGATGAATATAAATAGGGAGAGGGTACATTCATATGGTACTCATTATTTCATGGGAAATAATATCTCTCTTTGGTATAGATCTTGACCCTTTGTGTCATATCTGAAGCCTTCATCTGTGAATTTCATGAATATATTGTCTTTCATAAAATAGATTCTACACTCTATATGTACTTTTGTGAAACCAACCCCAAAGTTGTGTAACATGGATACTTTGTAAGACCAAAACCATAACTTGCATGATCATCCCTTATAACTCATAGATATTTCAAAAATTGTCAACACTTTTATCCAAGAAGAGATTGATATAACTACTACTTTATAAATGGACGATAAGGATTACTACAATAGAAAGATCCTATAATTTAATATTTATGCCCAAAGTGGATATCTAATGAGAACCCATCTTCCACTATACATCATCTGGCTAATGGATAATAGGGACATCCCATCCCTTGAATTGAACATGTCACATATGTGGTTCTATGACCATGATGAGATTTCCCACTGGAAATTCACTACTCTGAAACTTCATTCTAGAGATCATGAAGTCACTATCATTAACACTTTGAGTGTATATAAGAATATGATTACTAGGGAGATGCAACCGAATTTTAAAGACCCATAAAAATCAAGGGAAATTTTTTTCTTAATTTGCTTTGAAATTTTACAAGAACGCAATTTCTGATGGTGCCTGATTCCGAGGCCCGGTGTGCCCGGAATTTCTATCCGAAGTTTAGCTCGGGTACGTTCAGTGAACAAACGAGCGGGAATTTCTAACTTTTGAACCGGTGCTCGGAATCAAATTCTGAGGGCACCGATGGAACTGTAGCGCCAGTAATTGCTTAGGAACACATGTTATGGAGTTGCGTTATCACGAGAGTAGATGATAAAAATTGTGGAAGTTTAAATTTATTAATACTCTACAATTTTTATTTTTTTTTAAGTTGTTTACGGCTTGGGTGGAATTTGGGTAACTACCCAACTTCCCAAGGGAGGTTATGAGGGTGGTGGGGCCCACAAGAACCCCACCGCTTCAAATTCCTAACTCCCACAACTTACCTTTAATGATGACAACTTGGCGTGAATTAATTAAGTGGAATTAATTCAAACCTTTGAAATTCAAATACTTATCTTGTGTTAATAAAATAAGACTTGGGCTTATTTTATTTGGGGTTGCAACCATGTGGTGAGTTTTTGGGACAAAGGCTATGAACTTGAAGATCTTATTAGGATTTGACGAAGAACGCGAAGAACGCATCGATCTCCGACGAAGAATGCTGAGTCCTCGGAGACCGACTACGCGACGCCGTATACCGCGACAGTTCGTCCACGACATCTTCTTCCACGACGTCTCTTTCCGCGACGGTTCTTCTGCGACGAATCCTCATTCGACGAACCTCCATTCAAGCTACACTCGATGTAGGGAATTTTTTGTGAATATTAATAAACCCCATGATACCTCCTTCTAAATCAAAGAACGCGGATCAACTAAACATCAAGTTGATCCGCGAAGAATATGTTGCGGGTTGGGAATTCTTGTTTGCAGAAAAACTGTAGGGGTTTATTTATTTAATTTTTTCGTGATTATTACCTTGAATTTTTCATGAAATATGTCTAATTTCTATAAATTAACGAGAGGGGGCCGGACCGCACAAACAAGGCCGACCCTCCTCCTTATACATGTTGGTTTCTTTTGTAGATTGAAACGGGAAGGCCGCGGCGCCGTCGCACCGCGCCATGAAAACGAAGAAGGACGCGATGCCGTCACGCCGCGTCGGAGAAACCCAAAGACATCTGCGGACGGAGTCGGGCCACGACGAAGGGGCGCGGCACCATCACGGCGCGCCAGAGAACCACGAAGATGGCACGATTTGTTAATTGACGTGCGGATTGACGGGCGATGACAAACGAAGCCGCACAGGTGTTGTGGGATCTTTAAAGAAAAGGAAGGATCCCGGGATGACCACTAGCGAATACCGCAGGCGAATCGGACCACCGGAGCGTGTCCGGTGGTCCGCAGAAGCCCCCGCCGGCGCGGCGGCGCCGACGGACGGGGGCGGCGGCGCCCGGAGTGCCGCCGGAAGAATCTGCCGCTGCTGAAGCCGCGGCGGCGGAGTGCGGTCCCACGACCGCGCGGGACAGGAGGGGGGCGGCGGGACGCGGCCAGCTGCCGCGTCCACTGGCCAGCTGAGCGGCCCCTTAATTGAAGTCGCGGTTTTCGAACGGCGGGGGGCAGCGCGCCCCCCCGTAAAAGCCGAACGACTCGGCCGTTCGGCCGACCCAGCTGGCAGTGCGCCCCAAAGCGCCGGACCGCCAGGCCGGGTGCCGAGTCGGGCCACGCCCAGCCGGGCCGACCCGTTTCGGGCCGACCCGGGGGGTCTCGGGCTGGGTCGGTCCGGGCCCGAAACCCCCGTTTTCAGACCCTTTTTGGTTCTTTTGCCCATATCTCGGGCTACGAGTCTCCGAACGATGCGCCGTTAGCGTCGATCCGATCCTTGTATCGAGACGGTCGTTTCGGTATATCACACTCAAGGTTTCGGAATACATTGAGTTCGGCCGGGTTGGTTCGTGCACAGAACCAACCGGGCCCTCGGAGCGGAAACGCTCATATCTTGAGCTCCAAACATCCGATTGACGTGCCGTCAACTTTGATGGATTCCTCTAAGTGAGACTGATCTTTTGGCTTACTCCGCTCGAGGTTTGGATGTCGTCGGAGTACGGTCGGGTTGGTTCGCTCACGAAACCAACCGGGCCCCTAGAACGAAAAAGCCAATAACTCACAGATCGGGTGTCTGATTGACGCGTCGTCTATCTCATTGAATTCCTTTTGATGAGATGAAACTTTTTCCATAATTTTCCCGAGTTTTGGTTGCTGTTGGATAGTGGCCGGGTTGGATTGTACCCGAAATCCAACAGGGCCCCTGGAACGGAAAAGCTGATATCTTTCAGACTGGACGTCCATTTGATGAACCGTCAGTGGAATTGGTGATCACGGGGAGTAACTGTCCCTTGAGTATACCCTATGAGAGCTCGGGGTATAGTTGAGATACGGCCGGGTTGGTTCGCACTCGAAACCAACCGGGCCCCTGGGACGAAAAGGCTGATAACTCCCAGACCGGGCGTCCGATTGACGCACCGTCTGTTGCGTTGAGACCCCTATGATGAGGCACTCCTTTGAGATACTTCTTCATGTGGCTTTGAGATACTTGGAGTATTGACCTGTAGCTCCTGGAGCGGACCCTCCCAGAGATGAGCGTGCGGGGTACGGAGACCGTGTGGCCGACTGAGACCTGGTGACTACTTGACTGACTCGACTTGGGGTGAGTCAACTAGCCCAGTGGATGGAGAACTACGTTGTTTGGGTACAGACCCATGGCGGACAGAGCACTACATGTGTGATAGTACAGACCCATGGTACTCATCCGGAGAGTACCTCAGCAGGCTACTAGGGGGTGTGCACTACTGTGTTTGGGTGGCATACCCCAGTGGGAAGCACTACTGTGTTTGGGTGGCTGACCCGCGGTACTCGACAGGAGGAGTACCTCAGCAGTCTTAGGTTAGTGACCAGTACCTCGGAGTCGTGACAGGACCACTGTACACTCCAGAGACGGAGCTCTTCAGCAGTTACGATTTTGATAATGAAAATCCTGGTTTGAGCTGAGACTTTTGACCTTTGTGTTTACCTCTTGATTGAGATGAGTCACTTGATTACTTAGGTATATGTATGGGCATATACCTAGGTGGAGGTTATCCGTTGATTTTCTTGATCTTAGTGTTTTCTTCATGATTGAGATGGGTTACTTGATAACTTAGGTATATGCATGGGCATATATCTAAGTAGAGGTTATCTGTTGAGATCATCTTTATGGTTATCCATGTTGGTTTTAGTGAGACCTTGAGGGTCTCGGGGTCCCTAATGAGTATCATCATACTCACCCCTGCACGGGCTATGCCTGCACCTCATTGTGTTGGTTGCAGACGATGGACAGTGCTGACAGAGGCCGAGTGTTCGAGGACTGGACGGTACCCGGAGGTGGACTACATGACGAGTCAGTATCCGAAGGTGGAATTCACGGCTATAAGACAGACGGAGGAGGTTGACGGGCGAGAGCATTGTGGAGGCTATCTGTACCTACCCTTCAGGTAGGATCCGTGGTGGACGATCTAGGAGCTGCGCCATCTGTACCTACCCTTCAGGTCGGATCCGAGGAGGACGACCCAGCATCCGCTTCCGTTCTTCCAGCTGTTGTCTTTTTCTGTTGCGATTTGTTCAGTTATAGTTGTAATTTTATTTGGGTTTGTATTCTGGACCATTTACATTTCATCACTTTCTTTTGTACTTAGTGTTTTACTTCTGCTTGTACTCTGTGGTGTTTTGTTTACTTTTATAAAGGCAATGTCTTCCCAGTTATCAGGATTTACGCCTTTGGTGCTAGTCGCCAGCCCCTGGCCTATGGAAGGCGGGCTTGGGGTAGTCACGGCACGGGCCCCAAGGGCGTGTTGTGACAAATTGGTATCAGAGGAGTAGGTTCTACTGTAGAACTTATAACTCTGTTATTTTCTTTCTGTGAAGCAATAGTGTTAAGAGTACCGAGTGTGGTTTTCAGTTCAGGGAGTCCAGTTTTGGTGCGGGTGGTCAACATATCCATACACCAGGACCCTGACAATTGATTTCTGACTTTGTGCATGAAAACATTGATTTCGTGTGTGTTTCCAGAAGTTTTTAAATGTCAGCTCAAACTAGGTCAGCTCACCAGGTATAATCATTTGACTGTGTCACGATGTTTCTTTCAGGATGCCTTTTCATGGACGACCAGCTAGAGCCGAGAGGGATGTGCGTACTGAATGCATGCCGATCGAGGCTTCGGTACAGGGCCCTCTTGCAGTTGAGGCACCAGCGGAGGCACCAGCGGTACTACCATAAGGTGGGCCACCGATTCCACCATCCCCATCAGTAGGCGATACATGCCACTTGAGTACACCGCACGAGTTCCAGCGCCAGAGGCCACCCAGGTTCCGGGGAGAGACAGACCCACAGGCGGCTAAGGATTGGCAGGAGGCTGTGGTGAGATTCTTCATGATAGTGGGGACGCCGGAAAACTTCATAGTGATCTTTGCTGCCATCCTTCTTCAGGCAGCAGCAGGAAGGTGGTGGAGCAACTTGTTCCAGTTTTTCAATGGGATGGCCTTCACATGGGAATACTTAGAGACCTTCTTCAGGGTGGAGATTGTGCCAGTAGCTCTACACCCCGAGTGTGTTCAGGAGCTGCTGCCTTTGCCGCGTGTTTTTAGATTAGTATCTGAGTCATCTGTGGGCAGTAGACAGAGGATGCAGAGGTCCAAGAGGACTAGAGCCAGTCGTACGAGGATCAAGAAGTGTTATGAATGCAGCGGAAAGGGTCACCTGGCACGTGAAGGTCCGACTCCTTGTACAGTTGATCCGTAGGCTTTGGAGGAGCCACCGAGGCAGAAGCAGCGGCGGGTGCTTGAGCAACAGCCGAGCAATGGACAAGGAAGTAGAGCTCCGGGAGCAGGTAGACAGGAGCGGAACTAGTGGATACGTTCCTTGTACTTCTAGTTCCATGTTGTTGTTGTATTCGTGTCTTTGTACTATGAGCTGTAATAATAAAAAGACACTTATCTTTGTTTTCTATCCTATCGTTTTGTTTGGTTGATACTGAGTGGTCCCGGTTAAAACTGTTGACTTGACCCGCACTTTCGAGATTTCTACTAGAGGAGACCTAGTGACCTCACACTGATGCCGACAGTGTGACTCGACCCTTGGAGGCGAGAGTGACAGTTGGATCTCTTGGTAGTTACGTCGAGGCCTTACAACGTCATCCATGGCATGAATGCATCATTCATGTAGGGATTGACTGTATTAGGCAATGGGAATGGTTCATCCAGGGGATGAGACCGAGTTTCTCTTTTTGGCAAAGGAGAAATTTTACCACCTCTTTCAGATTGTAGGGAAAGAAGGTGCAGATCATCCAGGAGAAGATGAAGACTGCACAGTGCATTAAGAAACAGGAAATAGGCACCAGTCTTAGAGACTAGAGCATGTTAAATGTTTAAAGAAGAGGAATCTTTATGGAGATAGGAGTCTGCAAAGCAGCAGACATGGAGGCAGAGATAGGAGAGCAGCATGAGGTGGTGTACATATTAGCATGCTACAACCACCCGCCTTAGTTATCCACGCCAGGCATAGGGAGTTGGAGGGCGGAGAAAGATAGTACCTTCTTGCGGTCAGAGAGAGTGACCCAATGGCTCTAAGAATGATTCAAAGGAACGTCTGTGTCCACTACTAGCTGCTGTAGTAACAAACGTCGATATGATTCATTCCTTGCTTTCACAAATCTTGTTCTAGACCTAGAGTTTCCGGTAAGCCGTGGACTTGACCCTCATGTCTGGAGATACCTTGGAAGGAGATTCGATAATCACACTTACGCCGACGATGTGGTCAGACCCTCGAGGTGAGAGTTTCGGTTGGAATCTTTTGGTGGCAGCGTCGAGGCCTTACGACGTTAGTTTGATTAAGGAATGGTCAATAGCTGTTCATACTAAAATTGATGGTTTTAGGCAAACGTCAGGATGGGTTTTCCTTGTTCAGTGAAAAGGAATCCCCAGGTAGCATAGGATAAACTATTGTACAGGAGGGTGCGACTGATCACTCTTGAGTTGGTCAACCTTACCCTTGTGGCAGCAGACATTTGAGATTCAGTTCTAACAGAAAATGGATACCTCTGGAGTTCGAGGATGACGATCACGTCCTTATACGGGTCTCACCTCGATGAGGTTAACGGAGATGTAGCCAAGGCCGAAAGTTATCTTCGAGGTTCAACGAACCTTTCTAGGTCCTCACCTGGGTAGGTGAGGTGGTTTACCACTTGACCCATCCACCTCAGTTGCACCTGGTGCACGACGTTTTCTAGGTATCTCAACTGAGGAGATACGTGCTCGACCCTTCGCATACCATCGACCATGGGGAGATGGACGATGGTGATAGGGTGACTTTCACGGAGGTTCTAGTGGGGATCGGGGATCGACAGGAGAGGATCTTTCGAGGAAGTGTGATTCCTGGGGTGATCTTTCTTTGGCAGTACGAGAGCCTCCAGGTAATCACATGGGAGCGGAAGGCTCAGATGCGTGCTCAGTACTGCTTTTGTATCCCTAGTTAGTGTTAAGGCTTTACGGGGATGTAAATCCCTGAGGTGGGAGTAATGTAAAGACCCGTAAAATTCAAGGGAAATTTATTTCATATTTTTCTTTGGAATTTTACAAGAACGTAGTTTCTAACGGCCCCTGATTCCGAGGCCCGGTGTGCCCGGAATTTCTATCCGAAGATTAGCTCGGGTAAGTTAAGTGAACGAACGAGCAGGAATTTCTAACTTTTGAACCGGTGCTCGGAATCGAATTCTGAGGGCACCGGTGGAACTGCAGCGCCGGTAATTGCTTAGGAACACCTGTTATGGAGTTGCGTTATCACGAGAGTAGATGATAAAAATTGTGGAAGTTTAAATTTACTAATACTCTACATTTTTTTTTCTTTAAGTTGTTTATGGCTTGGGTGGAAGTTGGGTAACTACCCAACATCCCAAGGGAGGTTATGAGGGTGGTGGGGCCCACACGAACCCCACCCCTTCAAATTCCTAACTCCCTCATCATACCTTTAATTATGACAACTTGTCTTGAATTAATTAAGTGGAATTAATTCAAACCTTTGAAATTCAAATACTTATCTTGTGTTAACAAAATAAGACTTGGGCTTATTTTATTTGGGCTTGCAACCTTATGGTGAGTTTTTGGGAGAAAAGGATAAGAACTTGAAGATCTTCTTCGGATTCGACGAAGAACGCGAAGAACGCATCGATCTGTGGCGAAGAACGCTGAGTCCTCGGAGACCGACTATGTGACGCAGTATACCGCAACGGTTCTTCCGCGACGTCTTCTTCTGTGACGTCTCTTTCCGCGACGGTTCTTCCACGAAGAATCTTCATTCAATGATCCTCCATTCAAGATACGCTCGAGGTAGGGAATTGTTTTGTGAATATTAATAAACCCCATGATACCTCCTTCAAAATCAAAGAACGTGGATCAACTAAACATCAAGTTGATCTGTGAAGAATATGTTGCGGGTTTGGAATTCTTGTTTGCAGAAAAACTATAGGGGTTTATTTATTTAATTTCTTCGTGATTATTACCTTGACGTTCTTCATGAAATATGACCAATTTCTATAAATTGATGAGATGGGGCCGGACCGCACAAACACGGCCGACCCTCCTCCTTATCCATGTTGGTTTCATTTGTGGATTGAAACGGGAAGGGCGCGGTGCCATCGTGTCGCGCCGTGAAAATGAACAAGGAAGCGACGCCGTTGTGCCACGTCGGAGAAACCTGAAGACATCCGCGGACGGAGTCGGGCCACGGTGAAGGGGCACGGCGCCATCACATCGCTCAGGAGAACCATGAAGATGGCACGATTTGTTAATTGACGTGCGTATTGACGGGCGATGACAAACCAAGCCACACAGGTGTTGTGGGATCTTTGCAGTGATGGTCGGATCCTGGGATGACCACTGGCGAAGACCGCAGGCGAATCGGACCACCGGAGCGTGTTCGGTGGTCTACGAAAGCCCACGCCGGCGCGGCAGCGTCGGCAGACGGGGGCGGCGGTGCCCAGAGCGCCGCCGGAAGAATCTGCCGCGGCTGAAGCCGCAACGGCGGAGTGCGGTCCCTCGACCGCGCGGGACCGGAGGGGGGCGGCGGGACGTGGCTGGCTGTCGCGTCCGTTGGCCAGCTGAGCGGCCCCTTAATTGGGGCCGCGGTTTCCGAACGGCAGGGGGCGGTGCCCCCCCCCCCCCCCCCCCCCGCAAAAGCCGAACGGCTCGGCCGTCCGGCTGAGCCAGCTGGCGCCGCGCGCCAAAGCGCCGGACCGCCAGGCCGGGCGCCCAGCCAGGACGGCCCGGTTCGGGCCGCCCCGGGGGGTCTCGATCCGGGTCGGTCTGGGCCCGAAACCCCCATTTTCGGACACTTTTGGTTCTTTTGCCCATATCTCGGGCTATAAGTCTACGGATGATGCGCCGTCAGCAGCGATCTGATCCTTGGATCGAGACGGTCGTTTCGATATATCGTACTCAAGGTTTCAGAATACTATGGGTTCGGCCGGGTTGGTTCGTGCACGGAACCAACCGGGCCCTTGGAGCGGAAATGCTCATATCTTGAGCTCTGGACGTCCAATTGACGTGCCGTCGACTTTGATGGATTCCTCTAAGTGAGACAGATCTTTTGGCTTACTCCGCTCGAGGTTTGGATGCCATTGGAGTATGGTCGGGTTGGTTCGCTCATGAAACCAACCAGGCCCCTAGAGAAAAAAAGCCAATAACTCACAGACCGGGCGTCCGATTGACGCGCCGTCTATCTCGTTGAATTCCTCTGGATGAGACGGAACTTTCGGCATACTTCGCCCGAGTTTTCGTTGTTGTTGGATAGTGGTCAGGTTGGATTGTACCCAAAATCTAACCGGGCCCCTGGAACGGAAAAGCTGATATCTTTCAAACTGGACGTCCGATTGACGAACCGTTATCGGCGTTGGTGATCGCGTGAAGAAACGGTCCCTTGAGTATACCCTATGGGAGTTCGGGGTACAGTTGAGATACGGCGGGGTTGGTTCGCACTCGAAACCAACCAGGCCCCTGGGACAAAAAGGCTAATAACTCTCAGACCGGTCGTCCGATTGACGCACCGTCTGTTGCATTGAGACCCCTATGATGAGGTGGTCCTTTGAGATACTTCTTCGTGGGTCTTTGAGATACTTGGATTATTGACCTGTAGATCGTGGAGCGGACCCTCCCAGAGACGAGCGTCCGGAGTACGGAGACCGTGTAGCCGACTGAGACCTGACGACTGCTTGACCGACTTGACTTGGAGTGAGTCGACTAGCCCAGTGGACTGAGCACTACTTTGTTTGGGTGCAGAGCCATGGCGGATGGAGCACTACCTGTGTGACAGTTCAGACCCGCGGTACTCGTCCGTAGAGTACCTCATCAGGCTACTAAGCGGTGTGCACTACTGTGTTCGGGTGGCATACCCCGGCGGGAAGCACTACTTTGTTTGGGTGGATGACCCGCGGTACTCGACAGGAGGAGTACCTCAGCAGTCTTAGGTTAGTGAGCAGTACCTCAGAGTCATGACAGGACCATTGTACACTCTAGAAACGGAGCTCTTCAGCAGTTACGGTTTCGATAATGAAAATCCTTGTTTGAGATGATACTTTTGACCTTTGTGTTTACCTCTTGATTGAGATGGGTCACTTGATAACTTAGGTATATGTATGGGAATATACCTGGGTGGAGGTTATCCATTGATTTTTTTGATCTTGGTGTTTCACTCATGATTGAGATCGGTTACTTGATAACTTAGGTATATGCATGGGCATATACCTAAGTATAGGTTATCTGTTGAGATCTTCTTTGTGGTTATCCATGTTGGTTTTAGTGAGACCTTGAGGGTCTCGGGGTCCCTACTGAGTATCGTTATACTCACCCCTGCACGGGATATGCCCGCACCTCGTTGTGTTGGTTGCAGACGACGGACAGTGCTGACGGAGGCCGAGTGTTCGAGGACTGGACGGTACCCAGAGGTGGACTACACGACGAGTCAGTATCCGGAGGTGTACTTCACGGCTAGACGACACACGGAGGAGGTTGACGGGTGAGAGCGTTGTGGAGGCTATCTGTACCTACCCTTCAGGTAGGATCCGTGGTGGATGATCCAGGAGCTGCGCCATCTGTACCTACCCTTCAGGTAGGATCCGAGGAGGATGACCCAGGAGCCGCTTCTGTTCTTCGAGCTATTGCCTTTTTCTGTTGTACTTTGTTCAGTTATAGTTGTACTTTCATTTGGGTTTGTATTCTAGCCCATTTACTTTTTAGCACATTCTTTTGTACTTAGTGTTTTACTTTTGCTTGTACTCTGTGGTGTTTTGTTTAATTTTATAAAGGCAATGCCTTCCCAGTTATCAGGATTTACGCTTTTGGTACTAGTCGCCAGCCCCTGGCCTATGGAAGGCGGGCTTGGGAAAGTCACAGCATGGGCCCCGAGGGCGGGTCATGACACAAATAAAGAGTTCCCACTTACATACATTGGCATCATTCATTCCAGAATCCAAAAACAAAAACATGGGTTTATATAAGGAGTTATATTTGTGGGCATTGGGAATCTCCAAAGATGAGTGGGATTTGAAATAATAGTCACACATCACTTTTCAATAATACAGGGCTTAGCTTCACCACATTGGACTGTATGATGTAGTATGGACGTCCTAGTTTAACATATATCCCCAACATGAGCTACTTTTATATCTTCTCTATTGGTGGTCCCCAGATAGTAACACCTTCTATCTCTGTCATTGGGAGGTGATAATTAGTATCTAGGACATGAATAGCATTAGTGGAATCCCAATAATTGGATTCTAGTATGATGAAACCTTCCCATCACCGAACACCTTTGTTGATAGTTAGTAGACCACCCACCACCACTCCTAGTGTTGATCATTCTAGATGAATTGATGAATTTGTGGAATCATCAACCCCCCCCCCTCCACCATAACATTGTGTTCAATACATTTTTGTGGATGTTCATAAAAAATACTCTAATTGTGAAAATTTATGCCTGGTCGAGTAAATTTATAGCAGCACATCATAGAAGGAAACATTGAACATAGTGGATGATTATGGAGGAAGGGTATTATCACCAGAGGGTATATATCATGAAGGATGTATGGAAGTTGATAGTCCACAACACTATATTTTTTCCAACTTCCTTAGTGTATGGTTGCTTCCCGTAATTTATCTGCACATGGTATTACATCCAGGTTCAATTATAATGATTGAGATCCTAGAATCTAGAAAGAGGATAGAGAATGGATTATCATTTTGGGCATCTATATACATCCATTTGATCCACATGACTATATAGAACATCCCCAATTGATTCTACAGTCAATTATAGTTCTTACATGGGTTGATTGAAGCCTACTATTGATGATATGAATTACCATGTCCCATAAATCATCTTAATGGTTTTCTATGTCCTTCACTACTTAACATCATAGGGGTTTGGCTAATGGATCACAATAGAGTTTGGGTCCTGGGAAAAATTATTGATGCTATGAACATCAACTTCCATATATTTTGAACTACTTCTCGAGTTATGGTGGTTATATATAGGGCACATTAGAGTAGAAATAATATTTCGAATACATCCAAGGTAGAGTACCAATTACCTAGATAGATGAAAACACTTATTCTAATTTGTATACCCTATATCAGTTCTATCAGTAATTTAAATATATCCACCAACCGATGAATCAAGTATACATATGGATATATGTGGAAATAAAAACATGTATCATTTTTAATCTATGTAGTATGTTCATATATAAAGGCATGGGGGAGGTTATCATGCATCCTATCACCAACATCAATTTTAGACTCTCTCATATCTATTCATAAATTTTTTTTATTGGAATAACATGGCATGATCTTACAAAAGAATATGAGAGAAATCTTGTCATCAGGTGAGGCACAAGACCAGTAGGGTGGTAGGAAGGCCACTCTTTAAGGGGATCACCAAGTGTCAAGGGATCCAAATAATGCTCCAATGGGGAGATATCTGTGGGTTGTGGCACCCCCACATCCTGGATGGGAGTGAATCCCCTAGAAGAGAACATTTGAGTAGGCTGAGGTCTCTCATCCTATGAACTATAGAACCAACGAGTTACCTGGATATAATCTATTGAAACAATTATAGACAACTGCAGATGCTTCCATCCTTATGCTCCAGTCTCCCTAGGGAATGTTGTGAATGAACCTGATGCCAGAGAAACAATGTGATATGATTGCATAAGATGGAATAGAGACCTAATGGTTGGCCATTCTACGATCATGTTTGAGGTACACATCCATGAATGGTTTGAATACCTATAAGATATGGACATATTTACACTGTAATGGGGGGTCTGATAATCCATTTAGCTAGGTGTTCAATATTTTAGTGGTGTTTCTAATCTTGAATAGGCAAGATATACTAATGAATTAGCGTGGGGGGTGGAATCCCTTGGTGGTGACACATAAGGAACCATCAATGAATAATATTGGGAATCAACTACTAATTCAAAGACTCTACAAGGGCGAGGTGAGGTCTCCCAAAGGGTGTTGACAATGATGAGATTCTATTTGTAGATTTAATATTACTTTGTTAAATCACCTATCTATTATAACCCATTTCATTTTATTAAAATGCTATAACCTGGATTTTCCTTTTCCAGAAGAGGAATGAGGTTGACCAAAATGCCCCTATTGAGGGGACATGGGTACTAAAAAAGGTATTCCTGAGAACACCTTGGATTCATTGCATTGGGTTTATATGAATGGGGTCTGATAAAGAGTTTGGTTTTGTGGTCTTGGAGGTCCTAGTCCCCAATGTCACCTATGGGGGATCATTCCATAGCATCACAACAGTGTCATATTTTACTAGTGTGGTAGACCATCTGTGGTGAATCATCATTGAGACCCTCATCTCATAATGTAAGACTAGTGCTTAATCATCTTGTCTCTTTTCAAACTTCCAAAAATCTATTGAGTTAATTACCTCATCGGGTTTGTTTATTTTCATACAACTTCCATCAAAATAGCCTTGAGGGTCTCGATGTTGGGTATTGAAGTTACAACTAGTATTAAAAGTTATCCTATGGTATATTTCCATATATAAACTCCATGACTAGAATTATCCCAAATACATTTCTTATGTAGGTTTTTCTCACTTATGGGATCCACATTTACATAATATATCAATACTAGTAAAACTAAATGAATTTATTTTTTTAACACTTGGATCGAGACGGAGTATTTTGAGTAAACAGATGTGGTTGGGGAACCTAGGGAGCCTATCCCAAGGGATTTGCTAACACATGGGGATCTTTCCATCCAAAATTATCTAAACATGATCCCATGTCATCGTACACATAGGTGGTGTCTCTTAAGTGGTGGAGCTCAATATTGGCAATAATAGAGTCAACAATAAATATTCATATTACGACCCCCGCCCAATGTAATGGAATCTGATCCATAAGAGAGGAATCTAGAGGAGGACCCTACTGCCAGTATCCCCATGACCATTCCAAAGAAAGATCACACACCACCCAATGAAGAGAAATATTCTAGTTTTAGTGTTTCTAAATTGAATTGTATCATCTAGAATAGTGTATGGAGGAGTATGAAACACATTATTACCCACACTCACTATCCAAATTTGGTGATCTAGATGAGGTACCTCTACTTCTAGCTATGATACATGGGAACCAAAGGTGTGGATCTCTATGGCTTCCATGATCTAGTCTGTGCATACCTTTTCAACCATGTTCATGTAGAAAGAACCCAATTTTACATCACCTAAAACCAAGAAAAATAAAATAGCACCAAAAATATCTTGGAGGCCAATCAAAAAACATCAATGAAATTAAGTGAAAATGAAAAATCGTACTTCCATCATCAATACATGAGTTGATACCATTAGTCAGTTGAGGGGGAAGATGGTAGTGTAAGATGCTTGAGTAGAGGAAGCAATCTATAAGATAACTAAGTTCCAGGATGAGTTGGATCTTGTTTTAATCAAGATTGACTGGATTTTACCCCTGTATATAGAATAATATGTATAATTATGTATGATTCAATAGGTACTTGAGGCCATGCTCTAGTGTCTAGATGGACTGGAGTGCTCAATTCAATGAAAAATCACAAGGGGATTTTTTTGAAAAAAACATATGTTCTAGTTTGTTTCTAGACCTTGTATTATTTTTATGTTTTTATGCCTTAAACATGTATGATTAGACATATTATGTTTTCTTAAAATTATAGTCACACTTCAATAACACTAATAGGATGACCAGTGATCAATCTATAATACCAAATGAGTCCAGACTGGTGTGATAAACAAGGTAAAACCATGTGATTTCTCATTTATATGATATTTTTACTCGATTGATGAACACTTAGTATTTGAATTTATTTATTGACTCAGAAAAGGTTCCCTTCCAAGAAGGGAAGTGTCATGATTATAGTTCCCTTTGAATAACTTACTATCTTTTACAACACATGCTAGTGCATGAATGGGTTAAACGAGGGGGTATTGAATTCAACCGTTAAAAATGGGATGAGGAGAATGAATCAAGATACCAAATATCTATAAAATAGAGGGAGAGGAAAAAATATATATGATAATTGTTGATCATTTTCAAAAAATATATTTTATTTTAGTTTTTCCATGTATGTTGATAAAAAAATAGGTTTGACCACTAACCATATTCAGAACATGGGTATTATCTCAAAATTTCATTAGAAGTTATTTGGGATGTCTTCAAAGGATAATTTTTTTTCCAGTGTGACATAGGTCTATGCCATAAAGGGGTAACCATTCAAACAAGGAGGAGTATGGGGAGAAAAATAAAGGGACACATGAAGCATGTGGATAAGGTTATGGAATGTTTGAATGGAGTTCAACAATATAATAATTAATCCACCATGTATTCGAGAACATTGGGTAGGAATATTAGTAGGGAAAAAGGTCAGACACATATTCCATGGGGGCATCATCTTGGATGCCAAACAATGGTCTATGAACAAGAACGATGTGGTAGGTAGCCAACACCAATTACAGAAATATTCTTCTCCAGAGAGGGCCTAATATACATCACTATTTAACAGCATCCAATGGTAAAGATAGACTTGTTTTTTATCATTAAACAATGAGGATGATGGACATGGTGTCCAACATCATATGATTAGGATGATGTATCACATAGTTTATCATCATGTGACTGGGATGCCGAGTCATACACTTTATCCTCTTGGGGCCATGATTTGTGATCAAACATGAACAATAACCACATAACCATTGTGGTGGTGGTGTGAGATGATAACACAATGGGGGTACTCCCTGGAGGGGATTATGCGGAAAAGGGACATTATGATTTCTCCCAAACATTTTCTTAAATTGATGGGATCAGTGATCACATTTGGTTTCTTTCTAGGGTCTATAATGGGTCCCTTCAGGCTATGTACCACTTTCTATTTATCCCCTTATTTTTCCCAAGTAATGGGAGTGACCTAAAGAGGTAGTACAACTCTTTATTAGGTTTCCATGAAGGTTTTTAAAACAACAAAACATTTTTCTTATAATATTTAACCTTTTAAGTCCATAAAAGTTAGACTAAGAAGTTTAGAATAGTTTATAGTCATAATGCTCATACCATGAATAATAGTTTAATGTCATATAGATTAGATGATAGGGGTTTCTATCCTATAAGGGTTCTTATGATGGAGGAGGATTAAAAAATGATGGAAATGGTGTCTATAGGAAGACCGAAACCATACAAATGATTTTTGGGTGAGTCACACATATTTTAACTTTATGAGGTTTCGGATATACGTTTCTGTATCTCAAAGTTGATGTGTGTGGAATAGAGGAAAGGTAACTTTACATGAATGAATACCATATGAGGCCCTTCCATGCAAGAAATCGTAGATATATCCTGAACATAGTTTATGGTCATGATGCTTTTACTATCAAGTGAGAATCTCAAAAGGAAATGTATAATGTGATGGAATGGAAATCCAATGTGAATTGTGGACCAAGTAGGATAGATGCCACAAAACAAACCCCTCAAATGATTGGAACATAGTTTAAAGTCATGTTGCATGGACATGGGTACCTAATTTAATGTTGTAGAGTTTGATCCATAAGAGGGAAAATATTTTAATTGTCATAATGGTATAATTATGGGTTATGGAATCTCAATGGTATGTGAATGGATTGGAATTGAGGTGAACCAATGTGAATTGGTGACTAAGGAAGCTCGATGGCACATGAAACATTACTATGACAACTTGAACACAATTTATCATAATTATTCAAGGAAATATTCTCTAAGATTATGACCATAGAGTTTATAACTATTTCAAATAGTTTGAGGTCGAATTTCTTCAACCAATATATTTGTTATTTTAAGAAATATGTGTGGAATCGATGAAATTTCACCATATGATAAAGGAGGTTCATGTGAGGGTACCCAAGACCACAAAAAACATCTTTGAAAAAAATGAACAAATTTTACAGTCATGATGCTTGGACCTAGACTCCATGAATCATGTTTTAGAGGATGTGAGATAGGGAAGTTATGTGTATCAAACCTTATTGATTACAACACTCTCCCAAATCCTATGCCCATGTGATCCATATTCAATTTAAGAATGAAATAGTGGTATATAATTTTTGTTGTCCATAGGGGAAAACAATGAGGGGAAAAGTGAAAAACAAATCCTTATAGGGAAATTATAACCTTCAAGACATTAATAGTAAATGGGGAATAACCAAAAAGAAGAGAAATGGTATTCACCATGTTTGAAACATAAGTTTTACAATCTCATTGTCTAAGAATGGGAAAAATGAATGTGATTGACTCTTGAATTATTTTAAAACTCAGAAGACATTATTCTTTATTGAACATCCATCAAGGCATGATACTAGGATGCTAGGTGAAACATTTTGACATATGACCATTGATGTTAGTGAGCCCGTTCAAATTGGGAGAATGATGATCACCCTAATAAAAGAAACCTTGAGGCATAGAATTTGAAATATGGAATTTCCTAGTGTTAATATAGGGTTCCCTAAGATCCATTCCACCATATACTTTAATGTTCTAGATGAACCTGATGATATTTGAGAATCAAGTATAGAATTGATGAGAGATACCCTAAATTGAGTCGATGGATGGGAAATATCAAGGATCAACTATTTGGGAATCACTATGTATCAAATGTGAATGAGAATAAATCCTTACATAGTTTTGGGAGGAGGTTTGGTAGGAGACTGACACCGAAGAGGCGACATCAACTCTAGATAGGATTTCATATCATCTCATATTAGATGGAATCCATGTTTTATATAGGGTATGGTTTCTTTATCATCCCATAATTATCATATGAGGAATCATGATTTTGTATGTGGTAATACCTTTTGTCATCCCTTACATATTTATGATGCATCATAGTTTTATAATGGGTAAGGCTACAGTTTAATTTCATCTGATGAGGATCTTTGTTTTTGTTCGTCCCATTCTCATCATATGTGGCATCCAAGCTTTATTCTGGATAACTTGTTTTTTCATCCCATACATATCTTATAAGCCATCCCAGTTATGTATTGGGTAATGATACAGTTTTACATCTTGTATAGTGGATGTTTGTTTGGTTTATATCATATTTTTCATATGAGGCTTCCAATTATTGTACGTGGTAGGAATTTTTTGTCATCACTTAATTATCTTGTGAAGAATACCATTTTTGTATGAGGTAATTCGACAATTTAAATTCATGTACTGTTGATGTTTAGAATATAAATATGTAGTCATATAACATGGAAAATTGTTATTATAATTTATTTTTATAGAGATAAAACCATATAGGTATCTTCTAGTTTAAACTTATAGAGACCAAACCAAAGGGGGACACGAGTGTCCAAAGGAGGCTTTCATGTCATGAAAGAGTGATAAGCCGATGTGAATGGAGGAAAAAAGGGTCCCTATTCCACACAAAAAATTAAAACACATACCCTAGGTAGACATCATGTTACTGGAGAAGAAAAAAACTAATAATGATTTGATAGAGGATGATAGAGCTATGATATGATATATGGTCATCACGATTTATCCCATATGAATGGGAATCAATTTATATTTAGTTCTAGAAGGATGCATGGAATGAGACTGATGTAGGTAGGGGATATATTATTGAGTGAAGATAAGAAATAATATAATATTATTGTATGGGGGTTCTTGAATTCATCCAGGGTATGGATACAGTTTAACGTCATGTGATGAGTATGTTGGCAGAGCTTTCTCATTAAGTTACACATTCATTTATTCCTGATGTCAGCTCATGAGATCTTTCCATCTAGTGAATGGGTCATGGAATGTGAATGGGATTATTCCCAAAGATGATTCCCATGAGGTCATTTTTAGATATAACACATTGTGTATAAGATGGTTTATTGTGAATCTATGGTTGGTCCCAAAAAAGGTAGGACTAGGGAGCACTATTTATCACATAAGAATTTGAATCATAGAACATGTAATTCTATAGAAAGGTGGGGTAATAATGTTTCTGAAACACAAGGGATGAAGCAATATATGATAATGGGGGGAAATGAGTCCATACTCACATAGTTTATAGTCACAATTCTTTGATTTGGACTCCTAGTTTAAGGTCATAGAGCTCGGACCAAGGGGGAGACACTTTATGGATGTTTGGGTGCTAACAATGAGTTAAACCTAAAACAAAATAATCCACGAAGGATTTACACTAATAGAAGAAAAAATTAGATCAGTTACACACATTTCTGGGATATATGTCTAAGAATAGAGGAATTTGGAAAACATTTTATATTCAGGATTTTTGTACTATTGCAAAATATATTAATGTCAGGATTATTTGACTAAAGAGGTTCTGTTCCATGGGTATTTTTGTTGAATGAAAGAGTTATAATATGATAAGAAAGGAGGTAATGAAGTCCCAAGTAACAAATTAATATCATTAAAAAAATGGTTTATAGTTTTATGTTTTTAATTTTTTGACTATGAGTGGGCTTGACTGACTAAATGGTGTTGAATTTACAACTAGACCCAAAATTAGAATGCTTAAGGGTCACTACATATCCCATGAGGATAGTAATCAATCTAAATATTGTTCTTGGACATGGTATAGAAGGATACTAAAATATGTTATTGGGGAAACCCTCTCTGATGAGGTTATCGAGGCATCCCATAGATCCCATGGGGTAGTCTATTTTTATGACATGGTGTAAGGATATAGTTTAACATCGTGTGATGAGGATGTTGATTTTGGTCATCCCATATTTATTATATCTTTAATCCTACATTAATTTCATATGTTAAGGATATTATTTAATCTTACGCAATAAGGACTTGTTTATTTTCAATTTAAATATATACAACATGAACACTGGTTTCTACTATTTAAAAGTCATAGAGCTCAGAAAATAAGATCTATAAATTGTTTAAGTTCATAATTATTAGAATATGAATACATGTTTAAGATCATAGGGATAGAACTATTGTAAATTATTTATGTTCATACTTTCTAGTGAGTGGTGAGGATATTAGTTTGTGGTTGTAGAGATCGGACAATGGTTGCTACATTTTAAGGTCAAGTAGCTCTGACCAATTTCATATAGTTTATGGCCATACCTCATAAAACATAGGTAAATATTAGTATAAGTTCGTAGATCATGTTCTCTGTATTTCATGTGATGTACTTCTTTAGAAACATTGAATTAGTAAGTGGTGTTATATGCACTTCATCCATTATGATGAAAGAGTACACATTATCGGAATAGACTTATGGATAATGCATGTTACTTCCCACATATGATCCATCTTTACTGGCTTTTTTTGTTGGTATCATCAATGTTCAAAGAATTTGTACCATGCTACCCTGGATTAAGGATTTAAGTAGAACCTTATTGTATAAATCTCTCAAATTCCTATTTCGGGGACTCTACAAGATGTGTAGTTATGTAATCATATTTTCCTTGAGTGATTCGTGGTCATCTAGAAATAATTATACCATTATCTCTATCATATTTTGTATATAAACATCCAGTTATAGTGATTCTAATTGAACCAAAATGGGTAATAATTCCTTTTTTTCAGTACTCTAGCGTGTATGGGGCCGATTGGGTGTAATTTAGAGTTGGTTTTAGATAAGCCCATAGGGAATTTGGTAGATTGCGAGATCAACATTTTTTGCCCCACCATTTTTTTAAGGATGTTAAATACTGTCTAGTTGAATAGCTCCATCTATTAATTTGTCGGTTCAAGGTAGTGAGTACAATGGTTGGAACAGATATTGTACATGGTATAAAAATTATGTTGATTGGCGATGCGAATGTTGGTACCATTGTTGGTGACAGTTGTACGAGGAACTATAAATAGATATATGATTTGGGATCTCAAAAACTCAGTCATGGACTAGGTTTTTACTTCCTTAAGGGGAACTAATTTCTTCTCACTTGGAAAAGAAGTCACTTTCACCCATGATGAATCTCTACTGTCGAGTTATCAATGGTAGGTCTGGACCCACAAGTTTCATTCCCCATAATAAAAATGGACAATAATACATGGTGGTATGGATAATCTTAAGTGGATGATACAAAAAAGATGGCATAGATCTTACAATCATGACACCTCATGGAAAACATAATGTAGTCCTGAGCCATGGTGGGTGAAAAGTAGAACCATCATTGAATTTGGTGGTAGATCTTCAATCCATCTTGATGAGAACCACTGAATTCGATATTGACATATTCAAAATCCTAAAGTATCATGTATACTTGTATGGAATGAAGGATAATTCCATATAACCCTTTCATGTAGATCATTTTCTCATGTTTATACCCACTTTATAGTCAATGTTGCACTGCACTCCGGAGGATTCATTCATTCCCCGCTTGATCTGGTGGGATAATTTCATACAGAAGATACTCGATGAAGGGATTTGTCTCATCATGTATCTCCTCAAATGTGGTGGACATAAGATACCTATAACAAGATAACTAGAAGATAATTATTTTTTTGTTGGGTCTGATGTCGTGGGGATGATTAACCATCGATGTTCCACACGATTTACCATTATATCCTGGTCAGGTCATTCAAGGGATGTTTTCATGAAAACCAATTCACCTTCTCGACCATTCTATGACTGAGGAACACTAATCACATTCATATGGGAAGGGAACTAAGCCCTATGCTGAAAGGTGGGTTCCATATTGGGAACTAGATCATGCATTCTGATGACATAGTCACCCTTGATCTTCATAATGATTATCTTAGAGTCTCCCTTCACATGTAAATAGGGGATATAAATCTTAAGGGCCCACATAGGACCAGTAATGAGGGCATAATACTCTGATTTATTGTTGGTGTAGCCAAATGAAAACATAAAAGAGTTCAAAAATATGGAATGTCGTGGGTGATTAAGACGATCCATAGTCCAACCCTTTTATCTTGTAGTCATTGAGTCTTCTACTCTTTGTACTGTATGAGGTGCCACCAAAATTCATCTACCAATATGGTATAACATGATACACTAAAAAAATAATTTTTTGGGAAATCAACATCCATGGGAATTTATTTAGTGGCTGGATAATTGGCCAGGTGTTCCACCAATGTCTTGCATTTTATGACCTTATATAGGTAAAACATGAAGTCTAACTAATAGAGGATCACCATAAAATGTTTTAAACATCCCATAATCATGAGGTTATTGAGGATATATTCCAATGGGACTACTTGAGACACTAGAACTATTTCATGATTCTTTAAATAATGTTTCACCTTCTATAATTCAAACATTAGTATTAGGAATCTATTATCAATGATGGTGTATCTGGACTTTATGCCGAGGAGCATAAAAATGAGATATTATAAGAATCATCCATGCCCTAATTGTTTTGGGCTAAGAGAGCATCAAGGGACCTTTATAGAGGATCACGTAGATGTCCATAGTCTTTCCCACAACGTGTGGCATGAGAACCAGAGTCTATATATGGAACTTCATAATATCTTAAAATACGGTCTGGCACTCCACATTCCAGTAGTAAATGGTTACTTTCTTCATGAACCAAAAAAAGGGATTATAATTGTCAAACATATTTGTGAAAAACCCCCAATATATATTCTAAGTGACCTTGGAGGCCTCAAAACTCATGTATATTGTTCAGGGGAGGCATTTGGTTTATATCATTGATATTTTTTAAGTCAATCTAAATTCCTCTATATCGTACGATGAAACCAGGTAATTTAATCTAGGTAACCCAAAATACACACATCAAGGTGTTTATTATCAAGTGTTAAGATAAGGGGAAGGTAAACACTCCCTAAAGGTCCTTGAGATAGTCTGTACACTGGAGGGATTTGACCAACCTATAATCCCTATAAAATTACACCAATATCCCAATATTTCTATAGAACAAGTGTTTCATGCCTTGGAATTTTTTTGATCTAGCATTCATCTGGTGGGAGGGAATAAACTAATAGAAGAAAGTCCCTTAGTTCTCCCTGAAGGTGGTGGAATCCTAATCCTTAGGGGCTATTTGGATCTTACAATACTCAAAATATCCATCTATGAATGAGAGGGCCTATAACCTATCAATAACATCAATATAAAACTCTATCAATGAAAGACTAAAATCATACTTTATAATTTTGTAGTTGAGGTCACATATATCAATCTTGACTTCGAGAATACCAATATTCTTCATAACTATTGAAATTTTGGCTACCTCCTAGGGTATTATACTTCCCTAACAAAGTTGGATTTGAAAATCTTGTTAACTTTATCCTTGACCATAAAACCATGAAATGGTTGCATCTTTTTATGAGTATATTTTTACACACAATGAATCATTGGGAGAAAAAGAAGATGAATGGATGCATTAGGATCCTACACCAAGATGTCATCATATCTCTAAGTGAAAAAATCAGGGTTCTGTTTTAATAAGGCCATATATTGTTGTTGCTACTCTTCATACATGGATGAATTAATCGGTATTGGCCACATATCTTCCTCAGAACAAAGTCTCACTTACATTAACTCATCAACAGTTGTGTATACACCCTCTTTTAATGATAGAGGTGTGTATTCTAAATCATCTTCATCATATGATATAAGAGAATTATAGGGATAAAGTAGTTATTCTTGGATTATTTTACCATGGTGATAACATTTGTATTCTTTGGTGGATATGGAATCTTCATAAAGGGGTTCATGTTCTACCATTAATGCGAAGAGAAAATCTAGTGATCCAATTATCTATTGTTTTTACTACAAGGACTACCCATGATATTGAAGAAATGGTGATGATTTAACTTATTTCAACTCAACCAGACTTTGTGGTTCATTTACGATTGTCATGGATTGGTGGGCATGGAGATAAAATTTCAGAAACTCATGGGAGTATGGTCATATGGAACTAGCTGAGTCTACTATTTTAGGAATATGTGGTAATTAATGAGTGATTAGTTTCCTTGGAGAAAAGAAAACAACCCCATGGTCAAACATGTTTAGCACTAACTAATGAATTTAGAGAACAATTCTATCTTTCAAGTCTTCTCATGTACTAAATGTTGTTTATGCTAGATCATTGGGATAATTTATACATTATACCCCTTCATTTAGAACCTAATTTCTTTCCTTTCATTAATATCAATAATCCAGATAACGGTCATCATTAGAGTCAATGGGGGATGTTTCACCCAAGATTACCCTACCCAGTCATCAATGTAGTATTTGAGGAATGGATGGTACAAATATGGGACCCTTGTATGAAAATGGAGAAAGGGTACTCTTAACATCATGATTGAGGATGTATCCTATGACACTAAAATAAATTATATTCTTGATATCATACCATCAAAAAAAGTATTCAGCTGAGTTTTTTCAAGAAGATTAATCTCACTCTTATTATATATCTAAATCGTCGGGTTGGAGGAAGTCAGGTCTATTTTTGTCCTCCCCAGGTTACGAACCATTATTGTCATGATGAAATTGATCCTAGAGCTAGTATCCACTATGATTTGGAGTATATCCATGCCATTTAACTATATTGTGACTTATTGTGGTAGTATATTCCCCCAAATGATGACACCCATTCCACGTAAAAAAAAGACGATGGACCAATATTCCTCTTTCTTGGAATCCTATTTATAGTATGACTCATTGTAATCAACCTCTGACACAAATAAGTGGAGCATTTTTAGGTATTTAGCATGATCCTCACACATTTCCTTTGAAAATAAGAGATATTCAAAGATCAAATACCTTTGGGTATACTGTAGAGGTGTGTTATTGCATCATATTTTTATTATATGGAATGTTATTTCCCAAGGAGGGTGAATCTTTAGAAGGGGGAGGAGAAGATACTGTTGTATTTATATATGGGGCCTGGAAAGTGTTTGAAACATTATTCTAATGAATATTTGGTCTTTTATGAGAATATTATGGATGATAGTCAGTCAACTAAGGTTGGTACATAGATGTATGATGAAGATAATGACATAGAAATTGATGATCTACACATTCAACTAATACTATTAGATTTTGAGGTATACCTAATGACATGAACCATTAAAAATGTTTTACTAAGATCTATGAAAATATTTATTCTTAGTATCTATTTTATTAATAAAATAGGTTTGATGCACTAGCCTCCATATTATATCTGGTATAATTTCATCTATATCACCCTTGATGGAATCATCAGAGACACCAAAGGAGTTTTCATGGAATTCCCCACTACCATGAAGTATTAAGTGGTCCATGATATTTATAGAATTCATATAGGATTATTCTGGCTATTAATTAATGGAATATTCTAGGTTTGGGTGTACCCAGGGTATATATCCTAATTAAAGAGGCATGAAATTGTGAAAATTTGCAGTTGGTTTCAACACTGATGGGGTAATCTGGTTTTCATTGTGTTGTTGGTTTCTGTTATTCTGTGGCATGGAAGGATACAATGTTGATGAGGAGAAATAACTCAGAGGAGGTATAACAACCACAAGGGTTTCACAATTTCCCTAGGGGAACTAGATAATTCCATTGGAATTAGGGACTACATTGAGTTCCAACCAATCATCATACTTTTATGTCCCATGGCCTCAAGCCTATTTATATAGGCCATAGTATTCACTATCATTGTTTAGATCAATAGATACATGTTTCACCTGCACTGGAACATATGATTCAGTTGGTTTTTGATCCCATAATTGAATTAAAATAATTATTTAATTGTTTTTATTAGGATCATGTGATATGAGAAAAGGTTAGCACAACCAATGAGTCATACATCATTTGGCGTCTTATATTCCAGAGGATTCAAGGTTCCCTTATTCAATGAGTAACTGAATTATCTAGGAACATGTGATTACATTAATGAATATGAATTGTTTCTTATATCTAGGAATGTCACCATGGGATCCTAGACTTGATTGAGGCTAGAGCCACATTCTCTTGTCAAGGAGGTTGAGCTTAGTGGGGCTATTCCCGATGGGTTTGTACTGAGAGTGGGTTATTCTCATAGGGATTCATTTACTGATACTCATATGATAATGGAGAAGTATATTTACTAGATCTGGTGCCTCTTGATGTACATCAGTGGTTGTCTCTATATTCACTGGTCTTCTTTTGGGATGAGGAAGGGGAAATAGAAATGTCTATCTCATATTTCACTACATGAAATCTCCTAGAGTTTAAGCATTTTAAATGAATTCCCAAAACTTGAATGGGTAGTTCAATGTGAAGAGTGTTTTGAAATACTAATTATTGATATTCTCCATTCACATTATAAGTAGTTTATTCTATCATATCTTCATGTCAGGTGATTATGTGAGTCCCTTACATCAATAAATGTAGTTGGAGACATGATCATATGGCCTGTATATTCATTTTAAGAGAAAAACATTGCTCTTATTTCACAAGGTGGTTTATAAATGGTATAGGAACATTTTTCAAGATCCTACCAAAAGAAAACAGAACCAATTGCAATTGACTATACAAGACAAGCACATTCCCTTCTATATTTTGAATGAAGAATCAAATCTTGGAGGCCTCCAATTACCCTAGAGTCCCCAAAATTAGTCCAAACTATAATGAAAAATGGTCCGGATGTGATAAAGGGCCAAACAACCTATTAAAAAATATGAATATAGGGTTACAAAACTTTGATTCTCTCGAACATGGTCTACCATTACAGAGTACAACATTATTTTAGAAAGTTATATGACTTTTCTTGTTTATAGTTTCTCAAGAAAGGAAGTATGAGTGTTTACAATTTCATATTGGTGTGTATTTATAGCCTCCACTGTGTTGACAAGATCATAAACATGAGGGGCAGCATGACCTTGATCCCGACGTGGATAATAATGATGTTCATGATTCAAATGTGGGGTGAGAAAATCTAATAATGGTTTCTATCTATATCTACCTACTTCATCCCTGAGAGGGTGAAAAGGGCCACTTTCATCTAGTGAAGGATGATTTGGTTTCCCACTATAGGGGAGAAGGGGTCCCATCTATAATTATTAGGGTCCAATCACCACACAGAAATTAGATTAGTGGTAAACCATGTGTATTACATGAGATGAAGTAGTAGGGTGGCCATTATATGTTTTTAATCCTCTTTTGGTGAAACCTTAGTTTTGTCAGAGTTCCTGGAAAATCCAATGCCTTGGTTAATATACAGACATGCAGGTAGTAACATCTCATTTTCAGTACTCCAGAGACCCAACTCCAATCTGTAAAGAAGTGTAAGGACACCTGTCATGGGTCTCCCTAGTCCTATGCTACCCCTTGAGAGGGTATTTCCTATCATGCTCTCTGTTCATGTCCATATTTCTCAAATCATCTAGAAGGTTAGTCATGACCACATTTTTCGTAGAGGTAGTTATAGTTGACCCTTCATCTTTTTTGGATGGGCCAAATTAAATTACTCTTTTCTAACATAATATAGATATTATATAGAGAGTGTCACACTACCCCATATATGATCTTTATATGTGGATATTACTCCTCTATTATATGAAACTATATAGTGAGTATCTTTGTACATTTTTTCTAGTTGGTAGAGGTTATCCATATGAATATTTACATTTTTTTAGGAGTGAGATGACCGCAAATATTCTACACTATTGGTTTATGACATTAAGATATATGTGTCTCCTTTAGTAAGTTATTTTTATATCCCACAAGAGGTGGAATTTCTCCCCTATAATCTAGTTAAAACATAGTACCAAGTCCTTATTTATGGACTCTGGGAAGACAAATTCGAGAGTTATAGGTGTCCAGAATAAAACTTATAACTAGTCAACATCCAGAGGCTCCTACATACTTTATTTCTTAGGGGAAGAGCATTTCTCTTCAACATAACAACCCCTAATTTGTAAAAAAAGAGAAAAGGTTGGAATAATTGATGTAGATATTCATTTCAGAATCTACACATTAATAGGAAGAATCACATAGGTAAAATATCATATAGACACTCAGATTTCTCTTAGAGGCAATTCCATCATCAAGATCATGTCCACTATGGATGGGATGTTCACCAATGCATCATGTGAAAGGAAGGATCATACATCTATGGATCAATATAGTTATCACCATAATTTGTGGTTGTCCACCCATCCCCCAAAATCCTACCAATTTTGGGATTGGAGGTAGAGATCAGGGAAATTTTTTGTGATGGATATTATTATAGTACATGTACATGGAAGGTGTCCAAAACATCCTCCACCTATAGTTATCTGCCAAGGGATCTAGGGATCTTGTGGACCTTAAATTACATGATAATAATCCTCAATTGGATATCTTCTACCATATACTATAGAGTATGGGGTAAAGGTTTCCACATTTATTCATTCGTAGATTTAGAATTATAGGGGTCTATGATGACATGACAATTCCTACTGTTAACCTCTGATGGTGGGTGTTTTCCCTCCTTCCTTGAAATGGTTCTTCAGGGAAGGATATTTCCTTGGAATATAGAGTACATATATTATGTATTGTGTTAGTTTTATGATGATATCTTCTTTGGTTATTTATGGTGTGGTGAGGACATCTGCATTGGTTAGTGGAATCATGGGGAGAACCTCTGTGATAGTTGATAGTGATGAGGGGAGGACCTCTATATTTATTGGTGAGAGCATGGGGAGGAATTCTATGATTGTTGATGGTAGACTAGGGAGGACCTCTTCATTTTTTCCACGTAATGGGGTGGCTTGTTACAAAAATATTTTATTCAGGACACTAATAATTTCAACCTAGCATACAAAATAAATTGTTAGGGTCTTGATCTCAGGTAGGAAAAATAGATCACCATTCACCTATTACAAGGATCTAGTGGGATACTCCGACAGTGGTGGGGGACACTAAAGTTTTAGACGGTACCCATTGTTGACAAATGTTTTGGTAATTCCCCAGGTGTCAGTGCAAGTTCTTCTAGACTAGTGATGGTTGAGTGAGGATGAAGGCAACCCATTCATTTTATTTTGCCTTAATTGATGTTGGAACTGGTGAGGCCTTTTTTGGATCCATCCCATGAAGTTATCAAGCATTAGTTACTATAGTTTCAACTCAAAAAACCCATAAATAATGGGAATATGGGATTGGTATGCTAGAATGATTCAGGGAGAGACTCTCAAAGTGTTTCTCCCTTGGAATAGAATGTGGTTTCCCCATACATGGATCTTAGGGTTAGTGGAGCTGTTTAGGCGATGATTCCTCGAGATCATTATGGATCATATATCTAGGTGGAATGACCCATTCCTACTCATAATAGTGGATCATGGAATCAATTAAACTCCATTGAATGAGATTATAGTGTCAGACGAGGAGTAGGAGCTTAAATTCTTATGGTTTAGTAGAATTCATTAAAGTATTGTAATTTTATTGGATTTCTAAATAAATGTTTCTCATGGTCTATTTTATATTGGTGATAGGTCACCAATTTTTAAATATTTAGTCCTATAAGGCATTTAGATTCATCCATCTGTAAATGTACAATGAATTTGATGCCCAATTTGTCAAAATTATTCAATCCTCTTAAAGAAGATAAATGTATATGTTTTTGATGTCATAGAATGAGGATACCCAATGATAATTATCCCATAACATTGGTGAGTATCTGAATAGGCCCACTATTTTATTATCGATACCTAAACCCAAAATCATTGCTCAGATAACATGAATATCTGATGGCAACCCAAACACCACTAGTCAACATGTTTGAGGGGCAGTGTTTTGTGTTGGGTTCAACATTTATATTTTGGAATCATTATACAGGGAAAAATATATCCCTCTTACTATAGGAGATGTGCTACTTTATTATTTCTTTCCATTTCAAAATCTCAATTGTGGGTGGATTCAGTCACTCTCAATTAGTGATGTATACTCCTTGATAGAAACAAGATGATGAGATGTTGATTCATCCTTCCACATGTTCCTACCTGGATCACATTGCCTATTTCAGGTCCCTGTCATATATTTAATTCTTGTTCCTGAAACTCATTCGTAGATCCATCTCACTGTAGGAACTGATTAAATATGATTCTTTGATTTTAACCGGGTAGAAAAAATAAGTTAGGTGAGTTATTTTCATTGGGATTGACTAGGCATGTCTAGGAATTAGGTAGGGTTGTAACCAATAAAGTCATAATTTTTGGAGGTATTCTCATGCATGTGGAATCTTAAGCATTGAACCTAAGGCATAATATGTCGGTCATGAGGAAATTGATTCCATGGGAGTGACTCTTATAATGGATGTTACCTCAATAAACACATATTAATTATAGGGGGGAGGGATTCTAGATTTGGTCATAAGTTAAACATCCAGCATACATGGGTGCAATATTATTTTCCATAAGAGATGGATGGGTCTTAGTTTTAATGTCTATCACATATGGATTAAGTCAATGATTTAATTTACAATAAAGACATGAGGATGAGTGTGTCATAAGAGGTAAATTTCACAATTGCATATTGTATTTTTCCTCCTAAGAGGGATTATTTCACACTTGGATCTGACGAACTATTTCTCCCCAAGGGGAATTATTTAACACTAAGATGAACCACTGTGTCCCCCTAAGGGGGATAATTTCACATAGGGATTTTTCTGGATTATTCACCTTTTGAGGATTATTTTGTAGTAGGATTGATGGAGTGTATACCTTCAAGGGGGGTTATTTTAAATTGGTATAGTGTAGTGTATCTCCCCATGGGGGAAAATTTTATAGTGATTTTTAATGGAGTGCATCCCTATGGGGGGAATAATTTATCACATAGATGGTTGGGTGTGGCTTCCCCCCAGGGGGGATAATTCCAAATTTTCATATTGTCATGATTAAACCTCTTAGAGGTTTCCCATATTCATTATGTAAGATAATAGTTTAAAAAACATGTATTTTCATGTCATTGTTGTGGTCGTGTGGAAGGACCACTCTTTATTATTTAACATCATGCTCTAATGAATATTGTGTCATAGATAGTGCATAAATGAGGGATGGTGTGGGTCATATTCATGGATGTTTCTCGATGTATGAGGATCGCTCTATGGTTGGAAATTGGGTGGGACCCCATGATGACCAAGCGTCCAGCATATCCTGTTCATCACATAGGATAAGTCCACAGTATCACATGATGTGATGAGGATGTGGTCATGTAGTTAAATGTCATATGATTAGGATTAGGAGATATGTAGTTTACATTAAGAAACATAGATTTGGATGGGGCTCAAACCCATAGGGGGAATTTTTAATTTGAAATAAATATTTGTCATTGGAAATATCTACTAATATAGGTATGCTTATTCACTTGGTGACACCACTTCTAGGGTTTATGTGTCCACCACTCATGTGAATATTAGGGGGGGAATTTCTTTTGAACATCCATAGAGGGGTGGTAATTAGGAGGTTTTCCATTATGGTATATATGAATAATGGAAAATGAATTAGATTACCTATTCATATGAGAATATGGTTGGATAATGTTTAAATTAAAATCATAGAGGACATTAGGTTGGGGACTATAAATTTATTTCACAAAAATTTATTGTATTACATGAAAATAGAGTTTTAGTAGAAATGGAAACCAGCACAAGTACAAACATGTATTTTGAGGAATTGGATGAATGTAAGATTTAGAGTTTCTCATAAAATCCGTGTGTTGAAATTGATGCCTATCTTTTATGCACCCAACCTACCTTATGTGGTGTTGCACAAGGATCTACCAACCACATGCCATGTCATGTTGGGGTCCACATGAGGTATGTCATGAAGGTTCTCTACCTTTGAGGGTCTATGGATTTTAGTTCTATAGAATTTCATTGAAGATAGGTTTTCTAGTACGAGATCATAATTTCACCTCTCTGAGACCATATGGCAATGTTTTGGTTGAGGTTCAATTTATTTCCAAAATCATTGGTGGATGGTTCATAACTTCATTGTTTTACAAAAGAAATTGTGCACTTCTCAAACCATTGCCAATGGTACATTTCCCAAAAAAACAATCAGTTCAACATTTCCTTTTTCACACAACATTATGGTTACGCAATCGGATTTTCACACAGTACAATACTATATGTGTATAAGCTATGGGTTCCAAGGTCATGAACGTGAATAATTTACATCCGACATCGCCTTTCATGTGTAACTGTTTAGACATGCAAAAGGATTTAGTACTCTTGATCCTCACTTTTTGAATACATGTTATTTTTCCATTATTTTGTAATAGGGGATACCCATGTAACTCAGAATTTCCTTTTTAGAGAATGTGTAACAACCCATGCTTTTTTGAATTATTATTATTTTAATTAATTTAATATTTAGATATTTATTATTTCAAACAACAATAAAATATATTTTTTATATGGAAGCACTAAGTATCGCTTGCGTTATATGCAAAAAAAATACGTTCTTGAATTACACACAAAATATAGATTAGATTTTGGTACATGCACCCCAATTTTTGGATTGTATTACACAATATTCCAGACCCCCTTTTTATTCTGTGTTACATGCAAGGACAAGTATTACCGGACTAAAATATAATATTACTATTAATAATAACAAATTATTATAGCTGCCACCTAAACATTGGAATAGATGTTATGAATAATATTAACTAAACTGTAAATATATTTTTTACAGAAGTACATAAAATGAAACCTTTAATTATCAATAAGTATAAGTCAATGGAAGAAATAACTGAAAATAAAAAAATTCATTTACTAAGAAAATAATTTTTCCACATAAAAAAATTATATCCATAATTTAAATAAATAATATTTCAACATATGTTTTAATTAATATATATATTATATTTAATCAACATTTTTAATAATCATACAATATATTTGATAGGTATAATATAATAATAAATCATATTTTATGAATAAAAAGATGTATTTTTATAAAAGGTAATTTTACCACCTCTTAATGATAAAACCATTTTAAATATGGTTTTTGAAACTTTTATAATTTTTAATTGCATAAATAAACTTAATTTTTTAAATAGAAACATTAAAATTAGATTATGGTGGATTTTGGGTATTTATGTGAATTTTCGTTTTTATGAATAGTAAATAATACAAATTTTTAATTCAAAACATTTTTTCATCTAATTTATTTGTAAGGATGAATTTTATATTTGATTGGTTTTAATGTTAAATTACAAAAATTATTCATCAATTAATCCAATATATGTGTTTGTAATCAATTTCACATTGAAATTGGATATAAAAACATTGCACATTGTTGAACATTTTGACTTTCAAAACCCACTATGTTGTCCCTTCAATGGTCTTATATTTAAATTATTTTATAAAACTTATATAATTAGAATTTGTAAAATGGATTCGATATTTTAAATAATAAAAATTTATAATGTCCAATATGGTCAAAAAAAATTTGGACGAAAACACATTAGTTAAAGTGGTTAAAATTAGATACAATGATTAAGAGGTAAATTAGTTTAATAAGGGACTAACCCTTATCCTTATTGAAAAATTACATATAATATTTTCCAAAATACATTATATATAAATATTTTGACCATATACTGAACATTCTTGAATTGGGATTATTATTGGAGCCACATTTTATAAGAAAAACATGCTTGGAATTCCATTTTCAACAATTTACAACAATGCCACACATCATCCACTATAAAATGGAGCTCACCCCTCTACCATATTGACACCTCTAAATCCATTTCTATCACCATCCTATACTCAAATCATATCCCAAATTCCCTCCCCTCTTTGCAGAAGCATTAATTTGTTTCTAAAGGGATCCAAGGAAGTCATTTAATGAAACCTGAAATGAGTTACCTAAAAAAGAGATGACATTCTTTAATGATCACTTTAGTTTTATTTCTTTCCCAACTCCTTATATTACAATTATTTCATGATCATATAAAAACAAAAATATACTTAATAAATTGATATGTTTTCTTTATAAGGGTTTTACCTTGTAAGAACTCAGTTCCTCTTTTTAGGTGAAAATCTCTCTTTTTAGTTTGTACTGAAAAAATTGAGGAAAAACTTTTCAACTGCTAGATTTAGGACAATTAAACTATGTGAATGTGGGTTATACCCCATTTAATCCCAGTACACACCATGTAATGGATGTCAGTAGGGCCATTTTGTGACGTGTAAAGGATATTGGTAGAAAAAGGAACAAACTAACATATAAACGACATGTATTCTGAAGTACATGTTGCGCACATTACTTGTTTTTTGAAAATGGGAAATAGCCTCGTCTTCTTCACACAAATAGAACCATTACCTAGGTTTTATCAAAAATTATCACCAGATGATGTATTGGATCATGATTCATCATCTAAACACCAATTTAAACTTCTTCGGATAAATTGGAACCCCATCTGTGAGTTATTAATTCCACTTAAGGCGTTCTTCATGATTTCAATTAAACTAGTTATAAAGGGTTTAGAATTAATGCTCATTTTGTTGATATATTCAATTCTAGGTCAAATTAGAGGTCGATGATGGATAGGTACAATTATATGAGTACAATGTATGTCTTCTTGTTCCTTTCAATAATTTTCAAGTTGATTATATTGTCTTAAGTTCCACACGCCCATTTTAAGGGTGTCACCTTGATTGCATTTTTCCTATTTACATTGGATATTGTTTTTTAGGTAATTGATTATGTGTATGGAATCATTTCTAGGTTTATTTTCCTTAATTATGGTCCACCCCAGTGGTGTTTTTTCCTTGGATGCTCATTTACGGAGGTTTGGCCTTGGATGCCTATGAGGCATCCCTTTATTCCCTTCATGGGTTGTTTAAAATTAAATTGTTTAAATTAATGATTTGGACACATGAGATAATTTATAGGTTAGCCTTGTAAAAGTTTAAATTATATAATAATATTGTTATATAAATTTCCCATAACATTTATTGTTGTCAATAATGGTAATAATTTAATTTACATGTGTTTCCTCCAACAACAAATGTTCTCATATTAGTTATTTACTGCTAAATATGTGTAATAGTTTAATTTAAATGATAGTAAAGTTATATGATACGTTCCCATGTGATATGTTAAATGGTAAACCATGTAATAAATTAGTTTACATGTGTTTCTTGTTAATATAATCTTTCCCATGTGAGTAATTGAATATCCAAATCTTATGAGGTAGGTCCTTTATTAATAATATATTCCATGCATTTGGTTTTGGTCTTTGCATGCCTAATGAAATGTTAATTGAAATTATTATGAATAAAAAGGTAAATATAAATTGGTGAACCATGGATTCATATTATAATGTCATATATAGGTTAAGGTGACTTCAGTACCTTATGCCTTGGGTGAACCATGGATCCATTGAGGGATGCCAAATACAGACTCAAAGAGGGTATTGTTATGTTAAGTCATGAGTGATCGATTGATATAGTGTCCAGGCTCATAGAGGCAATGTTTAAAGGATGAAAGATTCATTGAAAGAGGGATACCATGGATGATATCTATTGGAAATTTTTATATGTCTTGGGATATAATTGTGTCTCATTTATAGGAACCAAGGTTGGCCCAATCTACATATACTCACACCACTCCTAGAGTGAGATCAGGTTCCTAAGTGGATCATAAGGAAAGCCTCATAGGATGCATATGGTTTTATATCAGTAGTAATACTTGAATTCCAACTTTTGAATGTCAAAGAAAGAGTCGGATTATAATTTGAATATTGAAATGGAATGACCTATGATGTGTCTTCCAATCCAATGCACACATTTTTTCGGTCTTTACATTAATGGTTTAGATAGCCTTATGAGGTATATGCTGTGCATACATTTACATAGGGGTTTTCAGGCATAGGATGGATCATGATAGTTATATAATTAAAAGTATTTGAACTATTAAAGAACATGAAATTATTTTAAATGGAAACTGGTTCTTGTAGGATTGTTTACCTTTAAGTACTTCCTAGCTTACTACTTTCACTATTGTACACTGCTTGATATATATATTCACTGGAAAATTGGCATAGATCATGCACGGTTTCCTACTAGGATTTAGTCTCACACTAGGTTTAGTTCATTATTATTGTCTTAAATATATTATATTGTTGTAGTCGTCGATATGGGAAATTTCCATTCTATAGGTACTTGATATGTTGCTTTAGAGTATGAGAGCATGGGACCAAGACAAGGCTTGAAATGATTATGAGTTTATTTTATATGTTTTTTACTTTTGGTACCTATATTATATGTTACTACATTGTGACTTGTTTTTGTTGTCTTCCAATAACATGTGACATGAAACATCATCCTTGTTATGCTATGACATTTGGTTGTTATATTGTTTGTATCCTGCTGTTTACTTCTTTTCCCTGGTATTACTAATCATGTTATTATGTTGTTATTGTTTCCACTATGTTACACTCTACCAATGAGGTAATAGTTTCCCCACTACCACACCTCATCCCTTACTAATATTCGGTAGCCTCTGGTGTTTTGGGAAAGGTGCTTGAGGCCATGTGCACAACCGAGTATGGGGCGCCTTTAATTGGTACCCAGATCCTGGGTATTACTAAGTGGTATCAGATGATGGTATTTTCTGGTTATCCTTATTTTTTGACATAGTGTTTTTTAATTAATAGTTCCCAAGAGTTTCTACCACACGTATAGGGAAATCCAAACTGCCTCAATTGAATTGAGATTTTTGTATATTGAGTTGTTACAGTTGATTCAATTTTATCATTGGGTGACACACTTATATTGATATGTTATTATTTATATCATTTTGTTTATAAATTTTGTATCCTGATGAGATGAGTGTATTCCATCTCATTTATCATATAGAAACTTTCTAGAAACCACATTGCATGCATTATTTCCATTCCATTTAAAAGAATTACTGATTTCATGCTGTTGTGATAGATGTCATGTTAGATATGCAAGATGTTGTGATAGGTACCATGAAATATATTACTTTTGTTTTGATAGTTGTATTGGTTTGTGTTATTGTTTGAATTATATGGATGCCAAACTTTGACCCCGGAGGTGTATGGGCCCAATCGGATCGGAATTTTGTGGATCATGTTTCAGACATAAAATGAACTATGTTATGATATGTTGTAGGTGGATGCCAATATTTGGTTCTTGGGGAGTATGGGCCCCCAAAAAACATAATTTGGAATATCTTTGGATTAATTTTAAAAAATGGGGGTTTTGGGGAAGTTCTAGGCACATTCTGTTTGGAAACCAGACAACACGGTGTGTGGTTCTATGAACACATGCCATGTGTTCTTCTATTTGGGAAGAAAACATTTCCTAATTACACACTGTGTACTATGTGTACACACCATGTGGTAAATGAATGTGTGTATGTTCGTGTGAGAGATAACATTGAATGTTGGTTTTGTAAAAGTACACGACCATGTACTTTAGGTGCACACTGTGTAGTTTTACATAGCCAGACCCTGTGTTGGGGAAATGTAGTGCACCCTCTATACATGTTGTGTGCCTGGGGTGTTTACATGCCCTGTATGAAGAGAATACACACACTTAATAGAGATTCAGGAGACACATTGTGTATGGTTTCTATATGTTGTGTACTTCTCTTCTGGTAAAATTTTAGGGTTTTTTCTTCTATATAGTTCTTTTACTCTTGAAATGTGAACCTCGATAATGAACATGAACTAATGTGTATTCTTAAACATGTAGAGTCATTCCACCACAAGGACCTCTAGTTGTATGCCAGGACAGGGACGATGATCATACCCTAGAGGTGGTAGGCCATGGGATACCATTGGATCATCCAGTCGTGCAAGTTTTGGAACCATATATTATATTGGATGTAGGTGTTGATGAAAATTTTCATGAAAGATTTATGATGTCCATGAAAACTTTTTAGGGAGCTCCACACCCTTCCATATCTATGGTATAGCTAACGTGAGTGTTCCAGTAGTATTATCCACCCAAATTTTTAGGGGGATGGTAGACCACAAGATATGTAGTCTTGGTTGGAGTCCATATTTCAATCTAAGACCACTTAGAGAAACCTCCGGAAATGTTGGTAAAGCTCACGAGAAATATGTTACATGATTCCTCCTAGATATGGTGGGATGTTATCACTCAGTTAGAGAATTATCAAAATATGTCATTGGGATATTTTCATAACATATTTAATGATTACTAATTTCCCAAGATTCTGAGGGCTGATCGAGCCTCAGATTTTATACACCTGGTGTAGGGAACACTATCAGTTATAAACTATCTTTTTCTACTAATCTCGAATGATTTTCACCTATTTTGATGGGTGACGATGTAGTGAAGGCTAGGAGATTCAAGGATCATCTTAGGAATTACTTCCAATAATAGGTTAATGTCTTCATGTTAACTATTGTATCTGCCATAGGGAATATGGTGCTGATTACCGAGCATAATCTAAGGGAATATAGTGGTGTGAGATAAGGAAATTTAATACCAATATCAAGTATTATCTCAACCGGTAGTACGATGCATCATTTAGAGCCTTCTGTTGGTGATGTGAGTAGACAGAAATTATATTCAGCTAGCCATGTAAGGGACTACCAGTGTTGTAGGCTAGGGAATACAAGGCTTCAGTGTCTGTGGGACCTAATCGAGTGCTGATCTAGCAGCTAGATGGGTCATCTCTAGCACTTTTTTAGGATGTTTCTATTAGTGTCTAGTGAGATAGGGTCTACACTGACTCCATTTTTAGGATTAGGGTCATCATCTTGTCACTAGTTGGGGAAATGTAATATATCAATCCATTCGGGTCGTGGTGGTGGTCATGGTTATTGTAGCTAGACCCCCAGATCACAGAGACAATAGAGTGGATCAGCTCACAGAAGCTAGGTAGTGTTATTGGGTAATGGTATAGGAAAGACTTATGCAGTTCAACAAACTCAACAAGAGTAGGATCCTAGACTGTCTACTATCAGAGGTACTATTCTAGTCACCTATATATTAAATTCTTCATTTTTTGATACTAGGGCTTCCCATAGTTTCATATTTATGACCATTGTGGACAGGTTTGGGCTCTGTGTTTTTAATTTGGATGATGTTATGATTCTAGACACTCCATTAAGGATTAGAATAGAAATTGTGTGTCGATGCAAGGAGTTTCCCCTAGAGGATGGTGGTTGTCACTTCGAATGGGACCTCTATATCTTAGAGATGAAAGGATTTGATTTCATCCTCGTAATGGATTAGTTGGTCTCCTTTCAAGCCTTTTTCAATTTCTATCACCGCAAGGTGAGTTTTACATCACCATAGGGTAGATCATTTCTATACAAAGGTGAATGGAATGTCCAGGATAGCCGAGCAGGACCTGAGCATCATGGGTTGGGCATAATGACAACCTAGATAGTGATTTTATATTGGGATGAATAGTGAATATTTTATATTCATTTCAATCTAGTAGTTGATCATTTTATGGATGTCTTCACATATTACTTTTCAGGTTAACCTCTGGTGAGATAGGTAGATTTCTCTATCAATAATGTTCCAGGAGTTACACCAGCATCCATTCCTCCTTTTAGGATAGATGTGATAGAGTTATAGGATCTCAAGAGGAATCTAGAGGATTTATAGGCAAAGGGTTTTATCAGACCCGATACTTATTCATGGGGGTTTCCTGTAATTTTTGTGAAAAAGGTGGATGGTACCCTTAGTGTAGAGACCCCAGCCCCAGAAACCCAGGAGTCAGTGCCTTCTGAACATGATGTGTTATCTTAAAATAAAGCACATATTGTTAACAACACATCATGTCCCATACAGAGGATCGTGTGCGGATCGGGTTCTAGGAAACCGTCAACTCCTGAAATGATTCATCCTTTAAAAGCTGATACCTGAATATTTTTAAAATCAAAACATAGGGTGAGCATTGAAATACTCAGTAAGGGGGTTTTTAAAAAGAAATGAAAACAGTGTATGATTTTAAAACATTCTTTTAAAAGAATTTGAACATTCACTAAAGGAAGATTGTAACACATAACATAACAATTCTCAATCAAGGTTTTCAAGAAGAACATGAAACAATTATATCAATTCTAGAGGGAGTAACAATGGTTATCATAAACAAATACGACATGTGACTTACTTAAGCATAAATTAAATAGTTAAAAGTAATGCAGAATCAGTGTTTTGCATAAAGGAAACAGCTTAGATTCTCATATGCTGGTTACTATTTTACCAAATGATAATCACAATTCATTCTCCAACTCATACCAGTGAATAAGAATTTTATGAAAGCATAAGGGAAATGGTCATGAGAGAATGGTCATTTTGTCTTGAAAAGAACTTGTGACATAACATGAATTATGTGGAATCAACATATAAATTAGACAATCATTTCTGTATCACCAAGGTCCATCCCCAAGGTGTCATTTGAAAACATTACCAAGGTCCATCACCATGGTGTCAATAAACATTACCAAGGTTATTCACCAAGGTATCAGTCTAAATGGTCATCTCTAGAGATTAAGTCTTTACCCAATGCATTTGAGCGTTATGAGGGCGCACCCTTAAATTTGTCTTTATCATTATGTGAGCGACATCGTTCATGATTACTTAAATGGTTTGAATATTCAAGATTTCCCATACCACCTTGAATATCTCATTCATTTTCATTTTACCCAAGGTGTCCCATACCAATTTGGGTAATCTAATTTCTTAGTTCATTTAGTGATATGTCATGAGCATGCATTATGTACTATAATAACTAAAATAAATAATGAACCACCACAAATTTTACTAATACAAGGTATGATAGTTAACATTGAAAAATGTGTCAATAACTAATCAAAGGCATACATAGCTTTGTAAAACATCCTTTTCACTAAAGCATATAAAATAATTATATACTAAATGATGAATCTTTGTCATTATTAATCCATGGAAAAGGAGTGCTTAATGAAATCACTTGAAATCAGTTATGGTGATAAATAGGCCCTTGAACTTGAAAATAAACTAAACCATAACTTGATAATGCATTCACCAAAGTGAGTTCATTTTGTCTTTAGATAATAAGTGAACTCAACATGATATCATGACCCATTAAATCGTAAATCCTCCCATATATTTAAATCAAACTGAAATACATACTTTATCATAAAATGCATCAGGGACAATTTTAGATAACTTCATTAATAAAACATGCCCATTTGTGTGTATTTTAAATACATGTTGGTCACACAAATTATATCTTAATTAAATCATGCCTGCATCAAATAATAAGTTAAGTACTATTATTTATAAAAGAATATAATAGGGTTTGGAAGTCATTACTATAAATACATTTACACATACCCATATATACCCGAAGTGTATATATGGGTTTGACATAATTCATAACAAAGTCTAATGAATTCCTTAGGTACTGAAGGTTTCTAACCATAAATCAATTACATGGTTGAAAAAGAAATCCATATAAGGTTTGTTATAAATGTAACCATATGTATAAAAACTAAGGTTTTACAAACATAACTCCTCTTAAACGTAGTTTGCATATATTAATTAAAAAAAATTATTTAAAGATTGATACCCCAAAATAGGCTGGGTTAGGTTTTGGGAAAACATTCATGAAACTATATATATACATACCATATTAAATATAAGTTTGAGGTTTTGGAAAACTGTATATACCATTTGTAAAAACAATATACAACCCAAGGGATTTGCATTATATAAATGTACACATATAAACTATATATATACCGTCTATATACATATGAAACTATATATACACAATATAAAAACCGATGGATTTGTATTATGTAAATATACATAATTAAATATATGTATAAACCATATATACTAAAACAAATAAGAGTAGTAATTCATTATAAGGGAAAATTATAAAACCTCCTTACTTGCACCCCACTAGAAACACGGCTGCAAGCCTCTTTTCAAAACCTTACAACCCGAGGAGTTTATATATATATATATAAATAAAATATGTATATATACCGTGAGTATATAAAAAATACCCAACCCTAAGGAAGCAACATGCAAGAACCCTTACTTAGCTCTGAGGAAGATGCTCGGATCAACCGGGAGCTCGTTGGCCTTGTTGGAGGGTTCAGGAGGAGATCTGAGGAAGAAGAAGATGACCGGGCTTCAACAAAGCAGGGGGTTTATAAAGGCCTTGCTGCCTCGGCCAATGGGTAGGCCGATGTTGGGAAGATGAAGAAATAGACCCCTAGGAGTGGGGTATTCGGAAGTCAAGGGGGGTAGTGTGGGGGAGGAGAGGTCGAGGTGTCCTTGCGCGGGCCTACTGGTCGGATGCTGTTGCGAGGAAGAAGATGATGGCTCGACGTGGTAAAGGAATGGATGGGCGGGATACACAAAGGGGAAGATCGCATGGTTGGAGATGGCGCTGGAAATTTAAAGGGATCGAGGGTCAGGATTAGATCTCGGGAGGGATCAGACGGCTCAGAGCGCGGGAGGTGAGATGATCGCTTAAATATAAACCGAGGGCTGAGATTAGATCATGGGATGGATTGGATGGCTCAGAGATACCGCGGGAGAGATCTGGATCGACGGATCAAGGGCCAGGATTATATCATGGTGTTTAAATGATGCTGGACGGCTCAGATCGCGCAAGATGCATCCGACAGTCATGATCGCGTCTCGCCCAAAAATCTTGTTCCCACATCGAAACATTCCGAAGAAAACCAGTGGTTTTACAAACAAATCCCACCGGAAACGGAGAAATAACACAAAGCACACACTCAGGGGCCTTATACATGGTCCCCATGCGGGCTTCGGCCCATCCCTTCCCAGCGCGCACCACGGGCCTTTACACACGGCCTGTGTGCGACCTAAAAGACCTATGCACAGCTTGGAACGCGATTGGACACCCCCTAACTCGCTTGGGACCCCGATGGTCGGCACCTCGGGTCCCTTGGGGCCTGGTCTCGGCCTAGAGGGCTTGTCCCAATGGGATTCCCTCGGCTAGGCCAGGCCCTAACCTAATTTTTTTTATTAAAATCTTGTTTAAATTTACAACATAACCAGAATAAGTATGCTTAAAAAAAGTGTAGTATAAGTATTTATTCAAAATGAGTTAATATAAAAATAAATAGTTTTAACTAAAAAATCTAAATCCATTTTTTCTTATGTAAAGTATTTCATATATAAATCTTTTAAAAGATATATTTTTTATATTTTATATGAAAAACCATCATAATTATTTGGATCTTTAAAATACACTACTATTTGTTTCATAAGTTTTAAAAGAAAAAAAGTTTTCCCCCAATTCATAATTTTAGAGATCAAAAGATATTATTATTATAGATACCCTTTAAACATATCTTTTATAAAAAGAATACTAAGTTTTCAATATATAACTATCCATCGGGATTTTTTGAAAACCAAAGGATTTATTTCCAGGAATACACTTTTTATTTTAAAACTATGATTATAATAATATCAAAAATTATAGGAGCATAAAAAAAATATTTCATATAAAGATAAACTTTATCTACTGAAACTTAATGGTTGTTTTGAAACCCAATGGTTATATATATTTAACGGTCATATCTATAAGGACCATTATAAAAGAAGGGGGTGTAGGGTGTTTTGTCAATATCAAAACACTTGAGCTAGGAAGGATGGTTCTCCTCATACCTTTGGTGTTGAGTATGTGTGTCGTGGCTCTGGCTGTAATATTTTTCACGCTGATGGATTCTGAAGATGATGACTATCCGATTACTCGAGTTGTGATTCTTAGTAGTCTCATTGTGACTGGGTTAGGTCTTGTGCATGGTATTTTCAATTAGATGGGTCTTGTTACAATTTAATATTTTAATATATAATATTTTACCTTATTCTCCATGTTTTATTTCGTTTCAAATTCTTTATTAGAACAAAAAACACAACAAATAAAACAAGAGACATCATTAAAATAATAACATTGTTTACGTGGACCAATTCATAAAACCTGGGGCATCACATTATCCCCCCTTTAGAAAATTGCATCCTCGCAATTTATTTCACAACACTACAAGGTTCTGCAATGTTCTTATCACCTCCACCAATGTATAGGGTCAACAGGTGCATTTATAGGGATCCCCGTAGCGATGCTCACCTCTTCTAGTTCCCTAACCCAGATAAACCTAAGACATGAGGGCTTTCACTTATGGTTCGGGCCTTCAGGCTTCCAGAGGGAATATCGAACATTACAAAGTTCTGAAATGTATTTCCAGGCCAACATACGAAGGATTCGCCGAATTATGTCTCGGTCGAGGACGTTGAATCCATAGATGCGGTCAAACAGGCTAAAGCTGAGATGTTGGAGAATATAAGCCACATAAAGACTTCCTTCTAAAGCAGCCTCCTGAAATTTCACTCTGGCCATGTAGTTCTGGCCTAGGGTGAAACACAAAAAGATCCCTTCATGTTATCTTCCTCATCGTTCACGTCTGGCTAGCTGTGCAGAGCTAATGTGGTAATAGATGGAGGCATTCCCCTGGCAGGTACGGAGAATCTCCGGACTGTTTGTTACCTCAAACCACTACTTTCATGTTTTTCACAAATTTGCGAAGGGGTCATACTCGTCTTTACATGTTTTGATTGCAATGATTTCCAAAATCCCAGTGGGAAGAGATAACTGGTGGGTTTTTCCTTCCATCTGAAAGTTTTAAGACGGGAATTCAATCACTTGAAACCCATTCACAGGTATACACAAAAAAAAAGTCAAGCAAGGGGAAAGACAGAATTTCAATAAATATACGTTTATTATTAAACATTAGTGCTTGAGTTTCCCTTAAACACCGACTAAATGAACTCCACACAAAGAAGAAAAAATCCCTAACTCCTCGAACCAAACACAGGCCAAACATTCAGGGGAAAACTCATGGGGGAACCTATGACGTCTTATGAGTCTAGCATGAGGGGTTTGAAGTTGAGAGACATCCTCATACACTTTTTGTCTGCAATATAGTCGGGTGGACTCGTTTTCTAACCTTACGAAGTCCAACAATTGACCCCATAAGCCGTAGTTTAAAATCTAACAAAGGTAGCCATCTCAGAGGTCTTTATCAGCAGTAGCTTCTTGGAAAGGGTTATCAATCATAGTGCCAAAGCTGTCACCTACCGTGAAAATTCGGAAAAGTCCCTCATAGTACCCTCCCTGACGTACATAGGAGGGAAACTGGGTTATCATCATAAGGAGGTAATATATTCCAACCCCATGGTGTAACTGAAGCACCCGTGGTGAATTGGATACGTCGTAAAGGTGTTTGCATGTCATGCAGATATAGGCATAGTTTAGAAAATCCTAACGGCTAGCTAAAGACACAATGGCCTCTAGGGCCTCTATGGGGGGAGATAAGAAATTTGTGCCTTCGTTTTACATCTGAAATTTAAGAAAACCCATTTTTTAGTAAAACTTGAGTATACATATATATGTATATATATTGGTTTCAGTTTTTTTGGGTTTCCAGAGTTATCCAAACCGAACCTCTGATACCAACTGTAGAGACCCCGACCCCAGAAACCCAGAAGTCGGTGCCTTCTGAACATGATGTGTTATTTTAAAATAAAACACACATTGTTAACATCACATCATGTCCCATATAAAGGATCGTGTGCGGTTCGGGTTCTGGGAAACCATCAACTCCTGAAATGATTCATCCTTTAAAAGCTGATACCTGAAAATTTTTAAAATCAAAACATAGGGTGAGCATTGAAATACACAGTAAGGGGGTTTTTAAAATGAAATGAAAACAATGTAACATTTGAAAACATTCTTTTAAAAGAATTTGAACATTCACTAAAGAAGAATGTAACACATAACATAAAAATGCTCAATCAAGGTTTTCAAGAAGAACATGAAAAAATTATGTCAATTCTAGAGGGAGTAACAATGGTTATCATAAACAAGTACGACATGTGACTTACTTAAGCATAAATTAAATAGTTAAAAGTAATGCATAATCAAAGTTGTGCATAAAGGAAAAAACTTAAATTCTCATATGTTGGTTACTATTTTACCAAATGATAATCATAATTCACGCTCCAACTCATACCATTGAATAAGAATTTTATGAAAACATAAGGGCAATGGCCATGAGAGAATGGGCATTTTGTCTTGAAAAGAACTTGTGACATAACATGAATTATTTGGAATCAACATATAACATAGAAAATCATTTCTGTATCACCAAGGTCCATCCCCAAGGTGTCATTTGAAAACATTACCACGGTCCATCCCCAAGGATTCAATAAAAATTACCAAGGTTATTCACCAAGGTATCGGTATAAATGGTCATCTCTAGAGATTAAGTCTTTACCCAATGCATTGGAGCGCTATCAGGGAACACCCTTAAATTTGTCTTTATCATCATGTGATCCACATCATTCATGATTACTTAAACGGTTTGTATATTCAAGATGTCCCATACCACCTTGAATATCTCATTCATTTTCATTTTACCCAAGGTGTCCCATACCACTTTAGGTAATCTAATTTCTTAGTTCATTTAGTGATATGTCATAAGCATGCATTATGTGAAATAATAACTAAAATAAATAATTAACCACCACAAATTTTTCTAATACCAGGTATGATAGTTAACTTTGCAAAATGTGTCAATAACTAATCAAAGGCATACATAAGTTAGTAAAACATCCTTTTCACTAAAGCATATAAAATAATGATATACTAAATGATGAATCATTGTCATTATTAATCCATGGAAAAGGAGTGCTTAAGTAAAAAACTTGAAATCATTTATGGTGATAAATAGGCCCTTGAACTTGTAAATAAACTAAACCATAACTTGATAATGAATTCACTAAAGTGAGTTCACTTTGTATTTAGATAATAAGTGAACTCAATATGATATCATGACCCATTAAATCATAAATCCTCCCATATATTTAAATCAAAATGAAATAGACACTTTATCATAAAATGCATCAGGGACAATGTTAGATAACTTCTTTAATAAAACTTGCCCATTTGTGTGTATTTTAAATACAAGTTGGTCACACAAATTATATTTTAATTAAATCTTACATGCATCAAAGAATAAGTTATGTCCTGTTATTTATAAAAGAATATAACAGGGTTTGGAAGTCATTCCTATAAATACATTTACACATACCCATATATACCCAAAGTGTATATATGGGTTTGACACAATTCATAACAAAGTCTAATGAATTCCTTAGGTACTGAAGGTTTCAAACCATAAATCAATTACATGGTTGAAAACTAAATCCATATAAGGTTTGTTATAAATGTAACCATATGTATAAAAACTAAGGTTTTACAAACATAACTCCTCTTAAACGTAGTTTGCATATATTAATTAAAAACATTTATTTAAAGATTGATACCCCAAAATAGGTCGGGTTAGGTTATGAGAAACATTCATGAAACTATATATATACATACCATATTAAATATAAGTTTGAGGTTTTGGAACACTATATAATAAAACTGTATATACCGTTTGTAAAAACAATATACGACCCAAGGGATTTGCATTATATAAATGTACACATATAAACTGTATATATACCATCTATATACATATGAAACTATATATACACAATATACAAACCGATGAATTTGTATTATGTAAATATACATAATTAAATATATGTATAAACCATATATACTAAAACAAAGAAGAGTAGTAATTCATTATAAGGGAAAATTATAAAACCTCCTTACATGCAACCCACTGGAAACACGGCTGCAAGCCTCTTTTGAAAACCGTACAACCTGAGGATTTTATATATATATATAAATAAAATCTGTATATATACCATGAGTATATAAAAACACCCAACCAAAAGGAAGAAACATGAAAGAACCCTTACTTAGCTTTGAGGAAGATGCTCGGATCAACAGAGAGCTCATTGGCCTTGCTAGAGGGTTCGGGAGGAGATCCGGGGTAGAAGATGTTGCCCGGGCTTCAACGAAGAAGGGGGTTTATAAAGGCCTCGGTGCCTCGGCCAATGGGTAGGCCGACGTGGGGAAGACGATTAAATAGAGCCCTAGGAGGGGGGTGTTCGGAAGTCAAGGGGAGCGGTGCGGGGGAGGAGAGGTCGAGGTGTCCATCAGGGGGTTTAGGGTTTTTTCCCAAAATAAAAATACTTGAGCTAGGAAGGATGGTTCTCCTCATACCTTTGGTGTTGAGTATGTGTGTCGTGGCTCTGGATGTTATATTTTTCATGCTGATGGACACTAAAGATGAAGACTATCCGATTACCTGAGTTGTGATTCTTAGTAGTCTCGTTTTGGTTGTGTTAGTTCTTGTGCAAGGTATTTTCGATTAGTTGGGTCTTGTTGAAATGTAATATTTTAATATATAACAGTTTACCTTATTCTCCATGTTTTATTTCGTTTCAAATTCTTTATTAGCACACAAAACACAAAAAATAAAACAAGAGACATCATTAAAAGCATAAATTTTTTTCACTTGGACCAGTTCATAAAACCTGGGGCGTCACACTTAGGATATGCATGGATTATCAGAAATTGAACCAATTGATAGTTAATAACTGGTATCCTCTACCAACGATAGACGGTATGTTAAAATAGATCCATGGAGATCATGTTTTCTCAAAGATCCAACTATGATTCAGTTATCATCAGTAGCATGTTAGATCATCATACATACATTTCACATCCTTCTGAAGTAGGTATGTTCCGTATGAGTATATTTTAATTCAATTTGGTCTCACGAATGTGCCAGCGGTTCTCATAGAATTGATAAACAGTGTGTTCCATCCATATCATGGATTTTTTTTTTGCAATTTTCATGGATGATATCTTAGTGTATTCTCATAATCAACATGGTCATTCCACACATCTTGAGATCATCTCAAGTACATTTACAGAGAATCAGTTATGTGTTAAGCTCACAAATTTCAACTTTTTTATGGATAATATTCAATTCATGGGTCTCATCATCTCAGAGACCAGAGTGTCAATGGACCTAGAGAATGTAAAAGTATTAGTTTGCTGGGAGTAGCCAAATAACATCATTGAGGTGTGGAGTTTTATAGGTCTGTATGGTTACTAGAGGTGTTTCATATAGGACTTCTCACATTTACCAATTCCATTGACAAGATTGGCTAAGAAGGCAGTGAATGATGTTTATTCATATTCCTACAAGAAGGCCTTATAGGAGTTGAATGAGAGATTGACATTGACACCAATATTGAGTTTTCCATATCCAGGAAATAGTTACACTACGTAATGAGACACATCAGGTATCGGGCTGAGGGAATTTATTATAAAAGTGGTTTGCGTTGTTGTATATGGTCCTCAGTAGTTGAGGCAACCTGAGAGTAATTACCCAATGAAAGATCTTGAGATGGATTCAGTTGTTCACAATTTATTCTATTAGAGACATTACATATTGGGAGATCATTTTGTTGTCTACATGGACAAAAAAACCCTCAAGTACATTTTTACTCACCTTGATCTTAATATGAGGTTGAAAAGGTAGGTGGAATACCTTCAATCTATTGACATTGGTCTTTCCTACAAGCCTAGTAAAGGAAATACAGTGGATGATTCATTGAGTATGAGTACTTAAGTATAGGTAGTGTAGCATGCCAGTAACAAGTGGTAGCTTATGTATTTATTCTTTGAGATGCACTTGGAGGTGAAAAATAGTTAGGGGAAAATTTTTCTTTAAAAATTTATTGTTACCTATACCCTAATGGACAAAGTTAGTATGAGGAGGCTATCATTTTATTAAGGCCTTATTCAATGGGAGCGTGTGGTATGTGAGGAACGTCCTACTGGGTGGACAATATGTGAGGATAAGTTTCTTAATTTACATGGTTACGTATGGGTTTCAGAAGACATGCACGAGGTGATGATACAAAAATTTCATGGCTCTGTTTGGGAGGTGCATCCCAAAGTCACCAATATGAATTCAGATTTAAATCATCAGTATTGGTGGTCAGGTCTGAAATGGGATGTAGCTGGGTTTTTATGCGTTTCTCCACCTATCAACAGGTGAAGGCAAAACACCAACGGTCTGCCTAACTTTTACCGTAGCTACCCTTTCCAGATTAAAAATTGAATAAATTCTCAATGGATTTATTGACGGGATTATCGAGGCCACCTCATGGCAATAATGCCAATTGTTTTGGTGTTGAACGGTTAATGAAGGCTTCACATTTCATATCAATCAATGAAACCTTCAGTGTAGATGAGATTGTCAGGTTGCACATCAGGGAGGTTGTATGACTGCACGAGTTCCCACATCTTATTGTTTTAGATAGAGATGATCGTTTTACTTCATGTTTAGGGAAAGTTCTATAGTGGTAAATGGGTAAATAGTTTATTCTAATCACAACTTACCACCCCTTGATAGATGGCCAGTCAGAGCACACGATTCAGATGCCAATGGGTATGCTTGGGGCATTCATCCTGGATTTTAGGTGTTTATGGAAAAAACACATACCCTTGGTTGATTCTTCCTAGAACAATAGCATTCAGGAAACTATTCATATAGATACACATGTTAATTTGTGGGGTAGGCCATGTAAATTACCCTTGTGTTGGATTGAGGAAGGAGAGGTAGTTGTGTTGGGATGTCATCTTGTCCAATTGACCACCGAATATGTAACAGCCCGAGATTTTATGAAAAATATTCTTTTTAATTTCACTAATCTCTTGTGTTGTACGCTACACCAAAAGGAGCTTGCACAACACGCATACTTGACTTGCCTTGCATTACACGCAATCGCAACCTTCTTCGATAGCGTGTGTAGTACGCAATACCGAGTTTCACTAAACAACAATATGCTATTAAAACTAGCCGTTATGAATAGTAATAACCACTTTTTGAAATTTTATAAATTTTATTTTTCAAAATGGACTTCATTTTTGGACTCAGAATATCGAAATTAGCCTAGGGTGAAATTTTGGTATTTTTCTGAAAACTTTCAATTTTTGATGAATAGTGAAACCACTAAGTGGTAGGTTAAAAACTGAATTTTTCATAAAACTTAATTTTACCATTTTTGTGAATGGAATTTCGAAAATCCGACAGACACGGTTGATATCAGTAAGTAAAATGTGGTTCAATGAGATAAAAATATTTTTTTGGTGAATAGTAACTTTTTACTTGTTTTTTACCGCGGTTAATAGTAAATAGGGTAACTAAGGGTAAATATGATATTAATATTACCCTAACACATGTCCTAATTCTATTGGACAAGTGTAATTCGACCAAAAACAAACTTAGGAATAAAATATGACCATTTAGGCCCACTTGGATTAGATTAGGACATTTATTATTAATTTATGTAAAGAAGGGTTAAAATAGTTAAAAATCAAAGTTTAATAAGTAAATCATTTTTAATATGGGGTTATACATAAGATAAATTCGACTATAAATATTCATTAGAAAGATAAAAAGATTTCCTACATAATGATATTTTATTTATAATTTTTAGACTTTAAATAAATTAATTTATTTATGACACAACGATGATGTAGTAATTACCCTTTTAAGGAAATATTAACATAATTGAGGTTATAAATGCTCAAATGAACGTAATTTGAGACTTTTTATGAATTACACTAATTTTCTAGGTTACTATGATATATTAATGTTGATTTAATCAACTTGGTTCGAACATATAATTCTGTTATGACTTTCACAAAAATCATATATCAAATAGTGTCAAAATTGACACAAAATAGTTTTTCAATCAAATATTATATTATTAATTGTTATTTTATTCCTAAAAATCTAAGGTTCGGCCAAATGACTTATATAAGGATATATATATATTAATAATAAACAATTTGGGGTTCGTTTGGCATGTTATAGTAAGTGTATTAACCATATAGTGAAAGAAAACAAAAAGACACGGTAAAAGTTAAATTAATTAACTTAGAGTTAAATCTAATTGATAAGGTTAAAATAATACCCTAAACTTGTCTAAATCATATTGGATGATAGGATTTAGACCCATCCCCACTTTACCTTCGAAATAAGACACTTTGGAACCATTATAATCCGATTTTGACTTTAATATAAAATAATATTTTGAGATATTCCTAAGGTGCCCCTCTCCTCCCTTATAAAAGGGCACCTCCTCCCCCTCCTCCTCACACCAAATTGAGCACTCAAGCTCGGACAACCCCTGCAATATTCTCCTCTACACTTCCCTAGAATAATCCTAGAGGTCCTGGTCTTCTTCAAAGACCAATCTTAGTTCCCTAAGTGGAGGATTCAAAGAAGTGTTCCAAAGATGAGGTAATATCCATTACCGATCTTTTCAATTTATTTCTTCTTCAACTTCTTCTTCTTTAGTTGTTTCATGATAAAGTAATAACATCAGTATTTATTATATACTGATATGTTATTATAAATATGAAACAACTCTAATTAACCTTCTATCCATCCTACGGAAAAAGGAAATCACCGCGCGTGCGTACGTACGGAATACCGTCTCCACGCCGTGGTGTAATCTATTTTCCACCATCACCATAAAAGGATGGGTACAAAGGTGTAATGAGTAACTATATATGATTATTATAAAGTAATATTGATACTGAAATAGTATACATACACTTCAACACAATTCCATGACCATGGGAACGATATCATCGCTCGTGCGTACGTACGGACTACCGTCTCCACGACGCGATGAGATTCATTCTCAATGATTAACCATTCATGAATGATTATAAAGTATATATAATAAGTACTAATGAAATATATGACATAATAATTATACTGGAATTATTTATATTTATATGTATGTCATCTACTTAATTCCATTCAATTTAATAAGGAAACGAAAACAGCGTTCATCCGTACGTACGGACTACCGTCTCCATGAACGGTGTATTTCTTTCCATTTAATGATTTATTATATATGTATATTCTGAATATATATATATAAATCATGTTTTATATTCTGGAATTAGGTAATCATGATCTAAGTAATCATATGAATAATTACAAGTTAAAAAAACGAACGACAAATGAGACGATTTTACCCAAAACGCTACTTTAACATGAATTTACAAAAGAACGGGTAATATAAAGTCATAAGTGGACCATATATGATATAATAACAATGAATATGATTCTGTAATAAGTCAATAACATGATTTAAATCATTATACCGGAGGTTCGGACACTTACAAAGCAAGTCGGACCTAAGGTAAGGGAAATATCACAATCTCATTTTTATCCGAGATTGTTTATTCGTAAGTATTTACTGGGGTGTATTCTATCATCCACATCCATGTTTCATCAATATGTAATATTATTTCCATCCAACTACAATTGTTTAAATCCAAATTTACCCTTCGGTGAGTTTTTAGTAAAAGATATGAAAGTAATCTTTTGTCGTTTTTCGTACGAGGTACTTTTTGACTTTTCCAACAAAAGTACGAAGAATGTTTTTTTTAACTTATACGGCATGAATGGATTTTTAAAATATTATTTCCAAGATGCTTCCTTTACAAGTTTTCAAGTTTATTTTTAATCAAATTCTTTTATTTTAAAGTCGTATGACATGTTATGAAAAAAAAATGTTTTTGAAGTAGAAAGGATATTTTCCTCAAGAATGGAGTTCAAGTGTTTTATCAAAATTATTTTCCATCTAAGATAATAAAGGGTTCTGTTTTTATACCTATGATTACATTGATTTTACTATGTTGTAATGGAATTATATTTTTATGAATCCCTTTATCTTAAATGAATTGTTTTATGATGTCACGATGTTAAAGATTCCCATTTTTATTACATGGGTTATGAAATGATGTATGATTTATGATTTTTGTGGCACACATAAGAATGGTTTCATTATGAGATGGGTGGGACCTATATCTCCCTCCAATGCATTGGGTAAAGATTTTATATCTCATGAGATAGACAGGGCTGGAACGATAGGTTATACCAGTTCAGTGAAACAGGACTGAAACGAGGGTTACTCGATTCAGAAAGGGACTTTGTCCACTAAGATAGTCTTGGCAATGAGTCTTGACTAACAAGAAATGATTCTCTATAATTATGTGTGAATGCCACAAAGTTTCATGTTTTAAGTTATGATTATTGTGATTATATTTCAGTACCATGATTTACCCCATGTTATGAAATTATGATCTCTTTTGTAGGTTAAGATTTCCAAAAGTTATGTGCTTATGCATATGATGTGATTGATATTTATTTCGTTTACCCTTACTGAGCATTTGAGCTCACCCTTTTATGTTTTCTTTTCCCCAGGATATAAAGAAAGGTTTTTAGGTAAAAAAAGGAAAATCTTTATGGGAGATTTTTAAGATCTTTCACCATGATTAGAAGATTACGATCCGAGTTTCCAAAGACACTAAACTATTACGATCCTTGTGTGTGTGTGTTTTTGTTATGTACTAAGTATTCCGCAAAAGTAATGTAAAGTCTATGTACGTCAGGCTTCGGGTCTCTACAGTTGGTATCAGAGGAAAGGTTTAGTCAACCTTTGGAAACTAGGATCTGAAAACGTTAGTGAGATCCCTAGAGATATTTCTACGGTATGTCTAGGGATGTCCCTAAGGTTAAGTATACGTATAGGTTATAGTACTAGAACTATGCTAACGATCATATAATTAAACCTAAGATGTTAGATATTGAAGGTACTCCCCCTTTATTATGTTGTTTTCCCTAGCATGATTTTTTCCTCTCACACTATTCTTTTTGGGGTTTTAGACGATGTCTGGAACCCGAAGGAACCATGTTGATCAATGCAATGGACAATGCAATGATTTTCCTCCTGAACAAACAAATGTTATGGGAGATGGAGTGCAAAATCTTATTTCTATACTTACACAAGCTATGAATCATTCTGGACTTCCAAATGAGAAGAGAAGGGAACAATATTCTATTGAGTCCTTCATGAGGCCACGTCCACCTTCTTTCAGTGGGTCTTCTGATCCACTTGTTTCTGAACAATGGATCAGTACCACTGAAAAGATATTTTCAGTTCTTCAATGTTCTGAACATGATAAAGTCATCTTAGCAGTATATCGTTTAGAAGGTGAAGCTGATCAATGGTGGAATCTTATCAAGAATACAAGGCAAAGAGATGAAATTGAGTCCATGGAATGGGATGAGTTCAAGAACTTATTTTTCAATAGGTACTTCCCTCGTATTCTTCAAACAAAGATGGAGAAGGAGTTTCTTGAACTAAAGCAAAAGGATGATGAATCTGTTGGTATATACGAAGCGAATTTTACAAGACTTGCGAGGTATGCATCTGGCATTATCATCCAACCTGAAAGAAAAGTTGATCGATTTTTCAGTGGCTTAAAACCAAGTCTTCGAAGGGCATTAGCTATAAGAGACTTCAGTAGCTATGAAGAAATTGTGCGTTGTGCTATCAAGGTAGAAATGGAAGTTGGTGTTACATATCCATCTCATGGTTTTGACATGAAACGAAAGATGGAGTTCAAGGAGAAATCTCAAAATAATGGTGAAAAGAAGATGAGTGCTTCCTTATGCACAAAGTGTGGAAAGAAGCATGGTGGAGATTGTCTTAAAGGGACTAGAAAATGTTTTAAGTGTGGAAAATAAGGTCATCGAGCAGCTGAGTGTCGAAGTAATGGAAAAAGGGTTTTTAATGATGTGAATAAAGTAAACACTGCAGAGAACGCACCACCAACACTTCAATGCTTCAAGTTCAAGGAAATGGGGCATTATGCTAATAAATGCCCTAATCCAAGGGTTAGTGATGATCAACATGAACAACCACTGAAGGCAAAGGACAAAGGGAAGTCATATGCGATCACTATTGGCGATGTTGAATATGACAATGATGTGGTGGAATGATTAAGTATTTATGTAATGGGATTCCAAAATAATGTTGTATCATGTAGTATTGGAATATTTATGTATTGGTCTAATGTGGTATTCAAAGTGATTGAGATATTTTTTGGAAATAAGATGATATGCGCATAATGAACAAAAACACGAAAATGAAATGTTTAATAGTATTCATGAGCTCATGATTGATATAAGGACTAAGTGATATCATGGTTTGAGTATATAGAATTTTGAGGATTTTGGTATGTGGAAAGTGTTAACTTTAAACTGCATTCATGTTTTCACTAAGGTATTCAAGAGAATACATGATTAAGGACTTTGAATGTTTGGAATGTGACCAACAAAACATGTCTTATGATATATGGGGATCAACGATGGTATTAAATCTCTGGTAATCATTTTCACTATGTTATGAGAGTGGACTACAGTATTATGGATAAGCCTAAAGACTAGAATGGATTATGTTGGACATAAAATAGTATTGTTTAAGGATAGAAGTTTTGTGATATTATTGATGAGATGTTATAGTAATATAGTTTTAGAAAAAGGACAACCTGCAGGACGGGCAACAGCCCATCGCGTCGGACAAGGCTGTGGGAATCGAACCCACAACCGAAGTGTGACTGGCCTTTATCATCTACCACTGGCCTACAGGAAGTCCCTGTTTAGTAGAAACTAGTTTTATTATATTACGAAGTATGATATATGAAGTATAAGTCCATTTTAGGAACCATATGTGATTAATCTCACTATAGATCGAATTATGTATATAATTTTTGCTAACCTTTTGTTTGAGATAGATGGAATGACCCGTCATTCTATCACATGATCTGCTAACACTTCACGAATAACAAATTCAACTTCATTTATTTAAGAGATGAAGTGGAAATTGTTCAAGGCACGAACAACAGTGAGATTGTACAAAAATAAAGTAAGTATTTATTCTAATTCAAATTCTTAAACTTTAGGGAAACGATCTTCAAAACCAAAAATGTTGTCCTAGTGCTCTTATAACTGATTAATCATATGGTACCTTAGATCGTCACAAATAAATGGATTTGTGATTGTTGGCTTTTCCATAGCCATGTTCTCTACCACTCTCCATCAGAACATGATGGTTAGATTTCTCTTCCATATCCATATTTTCACCTATGTGGAAACCCAGTGATTAGTTTATTTGGGTAATCGTTACATTTCATACTTTAAAGTCAAGTTTTGGTATTCCTTTTTATGATGTGGGTTTCTATTAAAGAAACTTTCAAATAGTAAACCATATATAACCCCGACGAATTTCGAGGGAGAAATTCATTTTAAAGGGGGTTGAATGTAACAGCCCGAGATTTTATGAAAAATATTCTTTTTAATTTCACTAATGTCTTGTGTTGTACGCTAAACCAAAAGGAGCTTGCACAACACGCATACTTGACTTGCCTTGCATTACACGCAATCGCAACCTTCTTCGATAGCGTGTGTAGTACACAATACCGAGTTTCACTAAACAACAATATGCTATTAAAACTAGCCGTTATGAATAGTAATAACCACTTTTTGAAATTTTATAAATTCTATTTTTCAAAATGGACTTCATTTTTTGACTCAGAATATCGAAATTATCCTAGGGTGATATTTTGGTGTTTTTCTGAAAACTTTCAATTTTTGATGAATAGTGAAACCACTAAGTGGTAGGTTAAAAACTGAATTTTGCATAAAACTTAATTTTACCACTTTTGTGAATGGAATTTCAAAAATACGACAGACACAGTTGATATCAGTAAGTAAAATGTGGTTCAATGAGATAAAAATAATTTTTTGGTGAATAGTAGCTTTTTACTTTTTTTTACCGCGGTTAATAGTAAATAGGGTAACTAAGGGTAAATATGATATTAATATTACCCTAAAACATGTCCTAATTCTATTGGACAAGTGTAATTCGACCGAAAACAAACTTAGGAATAAAATATGACCATTTAGGCCCACTTGGATTAGATTAGGACATTTATTATTAATTTATGTAAAGAAGGGTTAAAATAGTTAAAAATCAATGTTAAATAAGTAAATCATTTTTAATATGGGGTTATACATAAGATAAATTCGACTATAAATATTCATTAGAAATATAAAACGATTTCCTACATAATGATATTTTATTTATAATTTTTAGACTTTAAATAAATTAATTTATTTATGACACAACGATGATGCAGTAATTACCCTTTTAAGGAAATATTAACATAATTGAGGTTATAAATGCTCAAATGAATGTAATTTGAGACTTTTTATGAATTCCACTAATTTTCTATGTTACTATGATATATTAATGTTGATTTAATCAACTTGGTTCGAACATATAATTCTGTTATGACTTTCACAAAAATCATATATCAAACAGTGTCAAAATTGACAGAAAATAGTTTTTAAATCAAATATTATATTATTAATTGTTATTTTATTCCTAAAAATCTAATGTTCGGCCAAATTACTTAGATAAGGATATATATATATTAATAATAAACAATTTGGGGTTCGTTTGGCATGTTATAGTAAGTGTATTAACCATATAGTGAAAGAAAACAAAAAGACACGGTAAAAGTTAAATTAATTAACTTAGAGTTAAATCTAATTGATAAGGTTAAAATAATACCCTAAACTTGTCTAAATCCTATTGGTTGATAGGATTTCGACCCATCCCCACTTTACCTTCGAAATAAGACCCTTTGGAACCATTATAAACCTATTTTTACTTTAATATAAAATAATATTTTGAGATATTCCTAAGGTGCCCCTCTCCTCCCTTATAAAAGGGCACCTCCTCCCCCTCCTCCTCACACAACATTGAGCACTCAGGCTCGGCCAACCCCTTCCATTTTCTCCTCTCCACTTCCCTAGAATAATCCTAGAGGTCCTGGTCTTCTTCAAAGACCAATCTTAGTTCCCTAAGTGGAGGATTCAAAGAAGCGTTCCAAAGATGAGGTAATATCCATTACCGATCTTTTCAATTTATTTCTTCTTCAACTTCTTCTTCTTTAGTTGTTTCATGATAAAGTAATAACATAAGTATTTCTTATATACTGATATGTTATTATAAATATGAAACAACTCTAATTAACCTTCTATCCATCCTACGGAAAAAGGAAATCACCGCGCGTGCGTACGTACGGAATACCGTCTCCACGCCGTGGTGTAATCTATTTTCCACCATCACCTTACAAGGATGGGTATAAAGGTGTAATGAGTAACTATATATGATTATTATAAAGTAATATATACTGAAATAGTATACATACACTTCAACACAATTCCACGACCATGGGAACGATATCATCGCTCGTGCGTACGTACGGACTACCGTCTCCACGACGCGATGAGATTCATTCTAAATGATTAACCATTCATGAATGATTATAAAGTATATATAATAATTACTAATTAAATATATGACATAACAATTATACTGGAATTATTTATATTTATATGTATTTCATCTTCTTAATTCCATTCAATTCAATAAGGAAATGAAAACCGCGTTCATGCGTACGTACGAACTACCGTCTCCATGAACGGTGTATTTCTTTCCATTTAATGATTTATTATATATGTATATTCTGAATATATATATATAAATAATGTTTTATATTCTGGAATTAGGTAATCATGATCTAAGTAATCATATGAATAATTACAAGTTAAAAACACGAACGACAAATGAGACGATTTTACCCAAAACGCTACTTTAACATGAATTTACAAAAGAACGGGTAATATAAAGTCATAAGTGGACCATATATGATATAATAACAATGAATATGATTCTGGAATAATTCAATAACATGATTTAAATCATTATACAGGAGGTTCGGACACTTACAAAACAAGTCGGACCTAAGGTAAGGGAAATATCACAATCTCATTTTTATCCGAGATTGTTTATTCGTAAGTATTTACTAGGGTGTATTTTATCATCCACATCCATGTTTCATCAATATGTAATATTATTTCCATCCACCTACAATTGTTTAAATCCAAATTTACCCTTCGGTGAGTTTTTAGTAAAAGATATGAAAGGAATCTTTTGTCGTTTTTCGTACGAGGTACTTTTTGACTTTTCCGACAAAAGTACGAAGAATGTTTTTTTAACTTATACGGCATGAATGGATTTTTAAAATATTATTTCCAAGAAGCTTCCTTTACAATCTTTCATGTTTATTTTTAATCAACTTCTTTTATTTTAAAGTCGTATGACATGTTATGAAAAAAAATGTTTTTGAAGTATAAAGGATATTTTCCTCAAGAATGGAGTTCAAGTGTTTTATCAATATTATTTTCCATCTAAGATAATAAAGGGTTCTGTTTTTATACATATGATTACATTGATTTTACTATGTTGTAATGGAATTATATTTTTATGAATCCCTTTCTCTTAAATGAATTGTTTTATGATGTCACGATGTTAAAGATGCCCATTTTTATTACATGGGTTATGAAATGATGTATGATTTATGATTTTTATGGCAAACATAAGAATGGTATCATTATGAGATGGGTGGGACCTATATCTCCCTCCAATGCATTGGTTAAAGATTTTATATCTCATGAGATAGACAGGGCTGGAACGGTAGGTTATACCGGTTCAGTGAAATAGGACTGAAACGAGGGTTACTTGATTCAGAAAGGGACTTTGTCCACTAAGATAGTCTTGGAAATGAGTCTTGACTAACAAGAAATGATTCTCTATGATTATGTGTGAATGACACAAAGTTTCATGTTTTAAGTTATGATTATTGTGATTACATTTCAGTACCATGATTTACCCCATGTTATGAAATTATGATCTCTTTTGCAGGTTAAGATTTCCAAAAGTTATGTTCTTATGCATATGATGTGATTGATATTTCTTTTGTTTACCCTTACTGAGCATTTGAGCTCACCCTTTTATGTTTTCTTTTCCCCAGGATATAAAGAAAGGTTTTTAGTTAAAAAAAAGGAAGATCTTTATGGGAGATTTTTAAGATCTTTCACCACGATTAGAAGATTACGATCCGAGTTTCCAAAGACACTAAACTATTACGATCCTTGTGTGTGTGTGTTTTTGGTATGTACTAAGTATTCCGCAAAAGTAATGTAAAGTCTATGTACATCAGGCTTCGGGTCTATATAGTTGGTATCAGAGGAAAGGTTTAGTCAACCTTTGGAAACTAGTATGCGAAAACGTTAGTGAGATCCCTAGAGATATTTCTACGGTATGTCTAGGGATGTCCCTAAGGTTAAGTATACGTATAGGTTATAGTACTAGAACTATGCTAACGATCATAGAATTAAACCTAATATGTTAGATATTGAAGGTACTCCCCCTTTATTATGTTGTTTTCCCTAGCATGATTTTTGCCTCTCACACTATTCTTTTTGGGGTTTTAGACGATGGCTGGAACCCGAAGGAACCGTGTTGATCAATGCAATGGAAAATGCAATGATTTTCCTCCTAAACAAACAAATGTTATGGGAGATGGAGTGCAAAATCTTATTGCTATACTTACACAAGCTATGAATCATTCTGGACTTCCAAATGAGAAGAGAAGGGAACAATATTCTATTAAGTCCTTCATGAGGCAACGTCCACCTTCTTTCAGTGGGTCTTCTGATCCACTTGTTGCTGAACAATGGATCAGTACCACTGAAAAGATATTTTCAGTTCTTCAATGTTCTGAACATGATAAACTCATCGTAGCAGTATATCGTTTGGAAGGTGAAGCTGATCAATGGTGGAATCTTATCAAGAATACAAGGCCAAGAGATGAAATTGAGTCCATGGAATGGGACGAGTTCAAGAACTTATTTTTCAATAAGTACTTCCCTCGTATTCTTCGAACAAAGATGGAGAAGGAGTTTCATGAACTAATGAAAAAGGATGATGAATCTGTTGGTATATACGAAGCGAATTTTACAAGACTTGCAAGGTATGCATCTGGCATTATCATCCAACCTGAAAGTAAAGTTGATCGATTTTTTAGTGGCTTAAAACCAAGTCTTCGAAGGGCATTAGCTATAAGAGACTTCAGTAGCTATGAATATATTGTGCGTTGTGCTATCAAGGTAGAAATGGTAGTTGGTGTTACATATCCATCTCATGGTTTTGACAAGAAATGAAAGATGGAGTTCAAGGAGAAATCTCAAAATAATGGTGAAAAGAAGATGAGTGTTTCCTTATGCACAAAGTGTGGAAAGAAGCATGGTGGAGATTGTCTTAAAGGGACTAGAAAATGTTTTAAGTGTGGAAAAGAAGGTCATCGAGCAGTTGAGTGTCGAAGTAATGGAAAAAGGGTTTCTAATGATGTGAATAAAGTAAACACTACAGAGAACGCACCACCAACACTTCAATGCTTCAAGTGCAAGGAAATGGGGCATTATGCTAATAAATGCCCTAATCCAAGGGTTAGTGATGATCAACATGAACAACCACTGAAGGCAAAGGACAAAGGGAAGTCACATGTGATCACTGTTGGCGATGTTGAATATGACAATGATGTGGTGGAATGATTAAGTATTTATGTAATGGGATTCCAAAATAATGATGTATCATGTAGTATTGGAATATTTATGTATTGGTCTAATGTGGTATTCAAAGTGATTGAGATATTTTTTGGAAATAAGTTGATATGCGCATAATGAACAGAAAACGAGAAAATGAAATATTTAATAGTATTCATGAGCTCATGATTGATATAAGGACTAAGTGATATCATGGTTTGAGTATATAGAATTTTGAGGATTTTGGTATGTGGAAAGTGTTAACTTTAAACTGCATTCATGTTTTCACTAAGGTATTCAAGAGAATACATGATTAAGGACTTTGAATGTTTGGAATGTGACCAACAAAACATATCTTATGATATATGGGGATCAACGATGGTATTAAATATCTGGTAATCATTTTCACTATATTATAAGAGTGGACTGCAGTATTATGGATAAGCCTAAAGACTAGAATGGATTATGTTGGACATAAAATAGTATTGTTTAAGGATAGAAGTTTTGTGATATTATTGATGAGATGTTATACTAATATAGTTTTAGAAAAAGGACAACCTACAGGACGGGCAACAGCCCATCGCGTCGGACAAGGCTGTGGGAATCGAACCCACAACCGAAGTGCGACTGGCCTTTATCGTCTACCACTGGCCTACAGGAAGTCCCTGTTTAGTAGAAACTAGTTTTATTATATTAAGCAGTATGATATATGAAGTATAAGTCCATTTTAGAAACCATATGTGATTAATCTCACTATAGATCGAATTATGTATATAATTTTTGCTAACCTTTTGTTTGAGACAGATGGAATGACCTGTCATTCTATCACATGATCTGCTAACACTTCACGAATAACAAATTCAACTTCATTTATTTAAGAGATGAAGTGGAAATTGTTCAAGGCACGAACAACAGAGAGATTGTACCAAAATAAAGTAAGTATTTATTCTAATTCAAATTCTTCAACTTTAGGGAAACGATCTTGAAAACCAAAAATGTTGTCCTAGTGCTCTTATATCTGATTAATCAGATGGTACCTTAGATCATCACAAATTTATGGATTTGTGATTGTTGGCTTTTCCATAGCCATGTTCTCTACCACTCTCCATCAAAACATGATGGTTAGATTTCTCTTCCATATCCATATTTTCACCTATGTGGAAACCCAGTGATTAGTTTATTTGGGTAATCGTTACATTTCATACTTTAAAGTCAAGTTTTGGTATTCCTTTTTACGATGTGGGTTTCTATTAAAGAAACTTTCGAATAGTAAACCATATATAACCCCGACGAATTTCGAGGGCGAAATTCATTTTAAGGGGGGTAGAATGTAACAGCCCGAGATTTTATGAAAAATATTCTTTTTAATTTCACTAATGTATTGTGTTGTACGAGACACCAAAAGGAGCTTTCACAACACGCATACTTGACTTGCCTTGCATTACATGTAATCGCAACCTTCCTCGATAGCATGTGTAATACGCAATACCGAGTTTCACTAAACAACAATATGCTATTAAAACTAGCCGTTATGAATAGTAATAACCACTTTTTGAAATTTTCTAAATTTTATTTTTCAAAATGGACTTCATTTTTGGACTCATAATATCGAAATTATCCTAGGGTGAAATTTTGGTATTTTCTGAAAACTTTCAATTTTTGTTGAATAGTGAAACCACTAAGTGGTAGGTTAAAAACTGAATTTTGCATAAAACTTAATTTTACCGCTTTTGTGAATGGAATTTCGAAAATCTGACAGACACGGTTGATATCAGTAAGTAAAATGTGGTTCAATGAGATAAAAATAATTGTTTGGTGAATAGTAACTTTTTACTTTTTTTTACCGCGGTTAATAGTAAATAGGGTAACTAAGGGTAAATATGATATTAATATTACCCTAACACATGTCCTAATTCTATTGGACAAGTGTAATTCGACCACAAACAAACTTAGGAATAAGATATGACCATTTAGGCCCACTTGGATTAGATTAGGACATTTATTATTAATTTATGTAAAGAAGGGTTAAAATAGTTAAAAATCATAGTTTAATAAGTAAATCATTTTTAATATGGGGTTATATATAAGATAAATTAGACTATAAATATTAATTAGAAAGATAAAAAGATTTCCTACATAATTATATTTTATTTATAATTTTTAGACTTTAAATAAATTAATTTATTTATGACACAACGATGATGCAGTAATTACCCTTTTAAGGAAATATTAACATAATTGAGGTTATAAATGCTCAAATGAATGTAATTTGAGACTTTTTATGAATTCCACTAATTTTATAGGTTACTATGATATATTAATGTTGATTTAATCAACTTGGTTCGAACATATAATTCTGTTATGACTTTCACAAAAATCATATATCAAATAGTGTCAAAATTGACACAAAATAGTTTTTAAATCAAATATTATATTATTAATTGTTATTTTATTCCTAAAAATCTAAGGTTCGGCCAAATGACTTAGATAAGGATATATATATATTAATAATAAACAATTTGGGGTTCGTTTGGCATGTTATAGTAAGTGTATTAACCATATAGTGAAAGAAAACAAAAAGACACAGTAAAAGTTAAATTAATTAACTTAGAGTTAAATCTAATTGATAAGGTTAAAATAATACCCTAAACTTTTCTAAATACTATTGGTTGATAGGATTTCGACCCATCCCCACTTTAGCTTCGAAATAAGACCCTTTGGAACCATTATAAACCGATTTTGACTTTAATATAAAATAATATTTTGAGATATTCCTAAGGTGCCCCTCTCCTCCCTTATAAAAGGGAACCTCCTCCCCCTCCTCCTCACACCAAATTGAGCACTCAATCTCGGCCAACCCCTACCATTTTCTCCTCTACACATCCCTAGAATAATCCTAGAGGTCCTGGTCTTCTTCAAAGACCAATCTTAGTTCCCTAAGTGGAGGATTCAAAGAAGCGTTCCAAAGATGAGGTAATATCCATTACCGATCTTTTCAATTTATTTCTTCTTCAACTTCTTCTTCTTTAGTTGTTTCATGATAAAGTAATAACATCAGTATTTATTATATACTGATATGTTATTATAAATATGAAACAACTCTAATTAGCCTTCTATCCATCCTACGGAAAAAGGAAATCACCGCGCGTGCGTACGTACGGAATACCGTCTCCACGCCGTGGTGTAATCTATTTTCCACCATCACCTTACAAGGATGGGTATAAAGGTGTAATGAGTAACTATATATGATTATTATAAAGTAATATTGATACTGAAATAGTATACATACACTTCAACACAATTCCATGACCATGGGAACGATATCATCGCTCGTGCGTACGTACGGACTACCGTCTCCACGACGCGATGAGATTTATTCTCAATGATTAACCATTCATGAATGATTATAAAGTATATATAATAAGTACTAATGAAATATATGACATAATAATTATACTGTAATTATTTATATTTATATGTATGTCATCTACTTAATTTCATTCAATTCAATAAGGAAACGAAAACAGCGTTCATGCGTACGTACGAACTACCGTCTCCATGAACGGTGTATTTCTTTCCATTTAATGATTTATTATATATGTATATTCTGAATATATATATAAATCATGTTTTATATTCTGGAATTAGGTAATCATGATCTAAGTAATCATATGAATAATTACAAGTTAAAAACACAAACGACAAATTAGACGATTTTACCCAAAACGCTACTTTAACATGAATTTACAAAAGAACGGGTAATATAACGTCATAAGTGGACCATATATGATATAATAACAATGAATATGATTCTGGAATAAGTCAATAACATGATTTAAATCATTATACAGGAGGTTCGGACACTTACAAAGCAATTCGGACCTAAGGTAAGGAAAATATCACAATCTCATTTTTATCCGAGATTGTTTATTCCTAAGTATTTACTGGGGTGTATTTTATCATCCACATCCATGTTTCATCAATATGTAATATTATTTCCATCAACCTACAATTTTCTTAAATCCAAATTTACCCTTCGGTGAGTTTCTAGTAAAAGATATGAAAGGAATCTTTTGTCGTTTTTCGTACGAGGTACTTTTTGACTTTTCCGACAAAAGTACGAAGAATGTTTTTTTTAACTTATACGGCATGAATGGATTTTTAAAACATTATTTCCAAGAAGCTTCCTTTACATGTTTTCATGTTTATTTTTAATCAACTTCTTTTATTTTAAAGTCGTATGACATGTTATGAAAAAAAAATGTTTTTGAAGTAGAAAGGATATTTTCCTCAAGAATGGAGTTCAAGTGTTTTATCAAAATTATTTTCCATCTAAGATAATAAAGGGTTATGTTTTTATACCTATGATTACATTGATTTTAATATGTTGTAATGGAATTATATTTTTATGAATCCCTTTAACATAAATGAATTGTTTTATGATGTCACGATGGTAAAGATTCCCATTTTTATTACATGGGTTATGAAATGATGTATGATTTATGATTTTTGTGACACACATAAGAATGGTTTCATTATGAGATGGGTGGGACCTATATCTCCCTCCAATGCATTGGGTAAAGATTTTATATCTCATGAGATAGACAGGGCTGGAACGGTAGGTTATACCGGTTCAGTGAAACAGGACTGAAACGAGGGTTACTCGATTCAGAAAGGGACTTTGTCCACTAAGATAGTCTTGGCAATGAGTCTTGACTAACAAGAAATGATTCTCTATGATTATGTGTGAATGCCACAAAGATTCATGTTTTAAGTTATGATTATTGTGATTACATTTCAGTACCATGATTTACCTCATGTTATGAAATTATGATCTCTTTTGCAGGTTAAGATTTCCAAAAGTTATGTGCTTACGCATATGATGTGATTGATATTTCTTTTGTTTACCCTTAATGAGCATTTGAGCTCACCCTTTTATGTTTTCTTTTCCCCAGGATATAAAGAAAGGTTTTTAGGTAAAAAAAAAGGAAGATCTTTATGGGAGATTTTGAGGATCTTTCACCACGATTAGAAGATTAAGATCCGAGTTTCCAAAGACACTAAACTATTACGATCCTTGTGTGTGTGTGTTTCTGTTATGTACTAAGTATTCCACAAAAGTAATGTAAAGTATATGTACATTAGGCTTCGGGTCTCTACAGAATAGGTGAAATTTATTCAATAGAGGATGGATACTATGCAGTCTCACCAAAAATAGTACATCGATCACCGAATATGACCTATGGAGTTCGAGGTTAGGGATTGGGTTTTCCTACATGTTGCACCAATGTTGGGAGACTAGACGATCAATAGATCAGGTAATCTTTTTCTAATATATGTCAAGTCATTCGTAATTCTGGAGGAGTTAGGTCGGTTGCTTATCTATTGTAGTTACCCTAGATGTACCATGATATACATGACGACTTCCACATTTCTCAGTTGCTATGTTACTATTAAGACATGTCTCATGTTTTTCAACCTTAGGAGGTTGATTTACAGGTAGATGCATCCTTTAAAGATCAACTAGTTATAATTGGGGATCGTATCATGAAGGTTCTCTCTGGATATTATGTTTCTTTAGTATGGGTACTATGGTAGCATGACCGTGTGCAAGAAGAGACCTGGGAGAGGTAGACCGATGTCAGATCACAGTGGCCAGAGTTGTTCTCAGATATTTCTTCACCATCCATGGAAGGGTAATTCGAGGAAAAAATGCTTCAAGGGGGAAGTTTTCATGAACTCGGTTCTTCCTTTGAGGTATGGAAATTAATTTTCAGGTTGTACTTAGAAAAAAGAGAAATATAGGCCATGTTCTTTGGTGTAGGACAGTTACACAACATGAATGGGGGTTACAAGCCATGTAATGGATGTCATTCGGACCCTTTCATAAAGTGTAAAGGATGTTAGAAGAATAAATGAAATAATGGCTCATAAATAGTGTGTATTATCAAGTACACATCATGTAAATATTTTTGTTAAAATGGGATGTAGCCTTGTCTTCTTCACACGGACAGAATCCTCTCCTGAGATTTCTCAAACAATAGTGCTAAATGAATATTTGTCTCTTGAACCATCATCTGAACCCCAATTTGAACTTTTTCAGATGCATTGGAACCCCATTGATGATTTCTCAATTCTTCTTAGAGCCCTTCTTTGTGATTTCTTCCCTGAAACGAATTATCAAGTGTTGAGATTTTATACTCATTTTTTTAATCAACTTTGTTCATTATATAAATAGTGGTTAATGCTAGATGAGGAGATTCATATGAGTATTTGGTATGTGGTATTGTGACTTTCACTAATTTTCAAGTGGATTTTATCTGTCAGTGTACCGGACACCCATTTTGGTAGTGTCACCTTGAATGAAATTTTCCTATTTTCATTGCCTATTTTTGTTTTGGTATTTGATTATGCATTTAGAAGAATGTTTAGGGGTTTTTACTGTAACATCCCAAGTAACTGAAGAATAAGATATTTTTATAATTATTAATATTTGTGAATTAAATATTAATTTTAGTTTCAAAGGGTTGCTATGTTCGATAACGTACCCGGTACGCAACAACGGGTTTCTTTGAAATCTTACGTTGCACACTAATAATATAATATTATTACTTTAAATGGTCGTTAACTCCTAGACTTTGTATTGGCTGGAATGAATGAAACTAACTAAAATATGATTATACATGATTTTTAAAAGTATTTACATTATCCAATGAAAAGTTAGAGGGTTAAAATGAGAATGAATCTAATTTTAAGCATAATTTACATTAAAAGGCCGATTTATCGCCTTTTAATGGAGAACCCTTTTTAAATATAGTTGTTGTCACTTTAATAAATTATATATGACCAAATAAAATCCTTCTTTATAATGGGGAAATCAAAATTTACTTTGTGTAAATTTTTGGAATTTTTCCGATAAAGTTCATTTTTTTAATAAATAGTGAAAATATTGTATTTTAATTCCAAACTATGTTTTAATATAATTTATTTATATGGTTATATTATATTTGTAATTGGTTTTAAAGTTTAATTAGATTATATTTTTACCATTTAATCCAATTTTGTTCATTTTTATTAATTTCACTTTGAAATTGGACAGAAACAAGTATCAATCTTTTGATAGTTATTGTTTATTGAAAACACGCTATTTGATTTAACAATAGAAATTAATTTTAAAATTAATTAATTCCACTTCTATGATTTTAATTTTAAAAAATATAAATAATTTTTGAATTTGGAATATCATATATAGCTTAGGCTGAATTTTTGGTATTTTTCTGAAAAACTTCAATTTTGATGAATAGTGAAACTACTTAGTGGTAGTTAAAAAACTGGCTTTTTCATTTAAATGAAAATTTACCACTTATGTAAATTGAATTTCAAAAATCTGACATACATGTTTGTTATCAAGAAGTAAAATGTGGTTCATTAAGATGAAAATAATTTTTGGTTAATAGTAACTTTTGACTTTTATTTACCGCGGTTAAAGGTAAATATGGTAATTATAGGTAAAAAGAATATTATAATAATTTTAAATTACCTTAACACTTGTCCAAAACTTATTGGTTGAGTCATTTACGACCATGGGTATCTTTGGGTCGATTTTGGGACTCCATTTCGCCCCTGGGGAGTGATAAGGACATTTTAGATTAATTAATTTAATGTGAAGACAAAATTGACATTAACAAAAATCATTTAGTAATTAATTTTTATATAGATTTATATAAGTCATATTTTTGACTATACATATTATTTGGAAAGATAAATAGATTTCTTATATCATGGTATTTTGTTTTATAATTTTTCGACATCAAATAAATTAAATAATTTATGACACAATAATGATGCAGTATTTATCTCATTAATAAATGATTTAAATAAATAAGATTATAATGTTTAAAATATTATCCAAAACAGGTCCAATTATGGTTGGATGATTTTATTTCGACCATGAATAATCTTATCTTAGAGTATAATGATTTTTGGACCATTATAAACTGAATATAATTATATTATAAAATAATGTTTTCACGCTTTCCTAAAGAGCCCCTCCTCTCCCTTATAAAAGGAGACCACATCTAACTGATTCCTCACACCTCTAAAGCCATTTGAATCATCCAAACTCTGATCAATTAAGATTACTAAATCCCTCTACTCCCCCTAGAATCCTTAATTTATGCAGAAGGCACTTCAAGAAGTCCTTTTGGTTCAAACCAAAGGAGTTACCCAAATAAAAGGTAACAGTTTCTCTTAAATTATTTTCCTTTATTTTACTTCTCAAACCCCTAAAATCTTTTTATTTATTTCAATTTTGACAACCCCAGAATCCTAAATATACTAGTAAGTTTTTATATTAAGTATTTTAACTACACTTACACACACCTCCATCTAATGGATGAAGAATATAATGTTTCTGTGGATGACAAACTGACGCCTCACAAAACGATGATTGTTCAATTACATCTTACCACCTCTCACGATGGTCATTATGATGGAAATGTATTATATATGATATATATTATTTTTATGATTTCATTATGCTTCTGTAAATTCCAATTATATAAAGCCTTTAAGGTTTCAATAGTGGTAAATACGATAATCTCATTTGAGGAAGTGCGGACTACCGCCCCTTTAAAGTGATGTGACTCGTTAATGCCTTATGTGGGATGTATAAAGGATAGTTTTAATGATATTATACTAGAATTATAATATACCTATTTATAATTATGTTTTATTTCCATTGAAATAAGAAATATAAATTAAATTAGCGTTCATGCATACGTACGGCTTACCATCTCCATGAACGGTGAATTTCATTTCTTACCTCTAAATGTTATGTAATATTATAAATACATATATATACAAGATATATAAGATATATATGATATCTAAATCATGAATATAATTCTGGATATAATGGACTATTGACCACATGGACAACTTCTAAATATAAGGTGTTCATTTTTGACTCAAGTGCCAAATATCGAAAAAATGAAAGTTATTAACTTAAATGATTACATAATTTTTATAACATAGTAATAAGTGATATAAAAGAAATAATAAACTTGTAAAAGGATCTTAATCTAGTAGAAATTAACTTTAGTTTATTATGTAGGATTTTAATGAACGATCGAGTCAAGTCGGACACGAGGTAAGGGACTTCGTCTAAATCTCTTTTCATTGAGGCATATTTTGTTCTAATAAAAGACTTTCTTTTATACGCTATATAAAAACCTTTGAATTTCTATTTCATTCAAAGGGAATCTTTATCTACGAATCGTTTTACTAGACGACAAAGAAGAATGTTTCTTTTAACGTACGCGGTGACAATAACCTTTTCCACCGCCGTGAGTATTATTTGATCTTTGGATTCCTCAACAAACCATAATGTTTTTAAAAGAGAATAAATACCTTATACTCTTTTATGTATTTTTGGTATTGAAATTGGATTTGAAAATGGATTTGTTATTTCAATATATTGAAGTGATTTTTTGTGATCTAAATGTGGAAGTGTTTTCTTTCCGTGATATTTGTTGTATGTGTTATGGTTTTATATTAGTACTTGGACATTTAATGGGTGGTTACGTGATAAACCAAATGACGGGTGGTTCCATGAATACCAGGATGGGTGGTTACGTTATAACCTCTAATGCATTGGGAATGGAAGTCGGTCGTATGGATATTCCATTTTGTGATATGTGTTGAAGTCAACCGCATGGTTATTCCATTTATGAATGTTTATATCCCAAGTTACCTTTATATGTTATGTGTTCTTTATATGGGTTTTATAGTAATATTTTGGTTACAAAAGGGTATGAAATGATCTTTTATTCATTAAAGTGTATTTACTACTTAATAAAGGTAAAAATTATTACTTGTGTTAAAGTATTCATGGTTTACTTGTTGTTTTAAAATACTCATAGTTTTCCTTCTTTGTGTATCCCATACAATGATTTTTATGCTCATCCCAAGTTTTTAAAATGTTTTTCATAGGAAATAATGTGGAATAGGGTCAAGAATGGGATCAAGGAAAATTCATGCTTTCTTAAACATGGAAATAAATATGACTCTTTTTTTCAAGAGTCCATGTTTTGTAAAAAAAATAGAAACTGTGTAGAAGTGTCTCCTTTGTATTTTTTTTTGAAATGTAATAGTTATGGCCAAATTCTCTAAAACTATGAACCTGAAAAGATCCTCAATAAGAATTATTCATTTAATTCAATATTATGTAATGTTTAAGGCCGGTCCCAATGGTTTGTATCAGAGGTTATTTTAGATAACTTTAGGAGTTAGGATATTATTAAATTAATATCCATAAAGTAATTTATGTTAATATCGGGATTATGTAGCATTTACATATTACCATGTTGCCTCGACTAAGATATTTCTGTGTTCAGAATGGTTTTCTGCAGAGGAAATAGTGCAGCTATGTTGGGAAGAAATTATGAGGAAGACAACCTTCTGAATCAGCAACCTGAGATGGTCGGAATCGGAACTGAACAGTTTGATGCAGTGATGGAATAGTTGACTTAGGCTATAAATGGTGGTGATATTCATGCACGAGATCAGCCAGATCAACCGAAGAGGAACATGTCAGTAATGGAGCATTTCATGAGGCAATATCCCCCCATCATTCAGAGGATCATCTAACATTGTGTTAGCAGAAGGTTGGATTAAAGCACTGGAAAAGATTTTTGATGTTATGGGTTGTTCAGAACATCAAATGGTTAGTCTCACTGTCTACCGTTTTGAAGTTGAAGTTTATTAGTGGTGGTCGATGGTGAAAAATATCCGGGATAGTATAACGACCCATACCTTACATACATTGTTAATATAAATGGAAACCATAGCATGTATGGATATTTACTTTAGAGTACTTCCTAGATTACTAATTTCACTATTTTACAATGCCTATTATAAATATTCACTAATAGATTGGCACAGATCTTGGGTGGATTCCTATTGGGATTTAGTCTCACAACCTATTTGGATCATGTTTTTGGGCCCAAACTGATTATATTTTTGTAGGTGATGATAAGGGAAAGTTACCTTCTATATGTACATGATATGTTTCATAGGAGAAAGAGAGCATGGGACCAAGATGAGGCTTGTGATGGTTCTCAGTTTATTTTATCTATTTTTTACATTTGGTACTTGTATTATGTATTACTATAGTGTGACATATTTTGGATATTTTCCTAGAAAATGTGACATGCAGCTTCATCCTTTTTATGCTATGACATGAGGTTGTTATATTAATAGTATTCCACTATTTACTTCTTTTTCTTGTTATTAATGCTTCTGTTATTGTATTTTTATTTTTTATATTGTGTTAGACCCTACCAATAAATGAATAGTTTCCCAACTATCGCACCTAGGCCCTTATTGCTAGTATGGAACCTCTGGTGTTTGGGGAAATATACTTAAGGCCGTGTCTTCAACCAGTTATGGGGATCCTCTGAGTGGAACCCGAATTAGGGATGTTACATACCTACATGTACACATTATTATATCTAATTGTTAACAAACCAACTATTTTTTTTTGGTGAAGTACTGCCTCACGAAATGATGTTGTTCTTTTTTTCATTTACCTACTCTCATGGTGGGAATTACGACATAAACTCTATTTTTATATGATATATATGATATTTATTATTTATTTATGATTTTGTAAATATTATATTAAACATATCATTATTATTTTAATTATTTTTAAAATAGGATAATATCATTTGTGGTAGTGTGGTCTACAGCCTCCTCAAAGCGATGTGACTCATTCGCAAATGACATGGAATGTATTAAATATGTGTTGAGAGAAATTATAGGATATATATGAAATAATAATTATACTATAATTTCATTATACATATAAATATACTTAACTTTCTTTCCTTCATTCAACACGATAGTAAAATAGAAACAATGTTCATTCTCACGTACGACATATTGTCGCCATGAATAGTTTATTTCATTAAATAATTATATCTTCAATATATTACAATATATCATTATAATATATATATATATATATATATGTTATTTTTATATCATGGTTTACATTTTAGATATCGTGATATAACTATGATGACCAAAAATATAACAAATCAAAACACAAGAGAAAAACAACGTGAATATTACCCAAAAAGTAACATTAACATTAATTCTTTAATAATGGTTAATATAAATCCATAATAAAATACTATATGGTATTAGATATTAGAATATTTTTCTATTATAGATTTTAAATAAACTTATATACATTTTACTAGATTTTTGAATGAGTACAAAGAGAGTCCAAAAATAAGTTATGGGTTTTCTTGTCTCGCTTTTATTTTCTGTGAGAAACAAGCCATGCTGACCCCCTATTTCATATATGTTTTGTTTTTACAACACATTTATGTATTATTTTAATCATATAATTAAATTTATGGGTATTTATATTTCCTTTTTTGATATTTATTTCATGTGGTTTCGGGTTCAAAAGATATAAATTTTGTAAAGTAGGTTTTTCTAAATTACCCTTCTTTGAGTTACATGCCATGTTGTGCACCAATATTTTTTTGTGTGAATATAATTCCATTTAAAATGTTATATCATGAAAATAATTAATTTAATTATATTTTATGATTTATCTAATTTCATTTTCTTTTATTGGGAGTGTAATTCAAAGTCACCATGTGGTAAGAGTTTATTAAACTAATCCCACCATTTATCAAGATTATTTATGATTATGATTCCATTGATGAAATTTATATGATTCATATATAAAAAAAAGAATGAATTTTATTATTCCTTGATTAGATACTATGTTTTAATGTATTATTACAATTATTCAGTCATTATTACTTTAGATAATTAATAAATGATTTTTATAAAAATATGACTTTAATTCTCCTTTCAGTCATAAATCTACATTTTTTCATAGAAATGTTTTCTAAAAATGATTTCAAAAATATTTTTTCTATTATATAATGAAATTTTAATAAAAAAAATTACCTTTTTATTCCTTTTTAAAAAATTCTTTTAAAATTATTATTCTTTTCGTTTTCGGATAAGGTCACTTTTCTAAAATTTTATGGTTGAAAAGGAATGATTGGCATGTAAAAAAGTACCTACCATCATGACAATGATTTACTTGATGATTTCTTTGTAAGATTACTGTAAATAATTTTTTATAATATTCTATAAAAATTTTTAATTTAAATTTGTTTTCATAAGAAATGTTATGAAAAATCTTTTACATTTAATAGGTGTTTTAAATGATTTTAAACACTTACTTTATATGTTTTCAAAAGGTTATTTACAATGAAAAGGATTTAAATTATATCAAACATTGTTTATATGTTTTAATTTCTATTTTATAGATAAGTTTTTTTTCAAATGATATAAATCCTTCTATTTTGGTATTTAATATACTTTCAATGAAAATTGTTTTCGAAATTTTTTCAAACTTATTTTAATGTTTTCAAGGAAACATGTGTTCAAATTGTTTTTATCCCTTATTATATGTAATCAATTATATTTTCAACAAAAATATATTTCAAAAGTATTTATGTTTTCAAAATAATTTTTTTAATAATAAATGATATTTTCTTTAAAAAAATGTTAAATGTAATATTAATTATTTAATTATAAGAAAATATTTTTGAAATGTTTTTATGAAAATGATTTTCAAAGAGAATATTTTTATCTTAACAAATGTTTCATGTGATCCATCAAAGTCCTTCTCCATATAAGATGAAATACTTTGTAATAGATTATGATTTTCTAGGTTTATGATCCAATAATATCATTCATATTATTTCTTGAATGGTTTATGTTTTTTATGGAATGAAATTTATAACAGCTATTTCTCTTCCATTGGTTATATGTTTTTTGAAACCATATTATTTTCATAGGTCATGCGTTGATGAAATGACTATGATACCTATATCTTTTCTATAGGTAATGATATGATGGAATGGTAGAGATTCCCATTTTATTTCATGGGTTATGATATGATGTTCATGAAACACATCCATTTTCATGATTCATGATATGAATAATTTTATATTATCTTATGGAATATGTATATATTATTTCAATATGATATGGGTGGGTATGATATGTCCCTCCAATTAATTGGGTAAATATTTATTTTTCATGAGATAATGATATAGAAAAAGTCAACATGCTTGATCCAAAATGGGAAATAAGTGTTTCCTTGTCCTTTATGAAAAGATGGGGAAACCTGATCCACGATGGGGAGATAGGGAAACCTGGTCCAATATTGGAGGAAGAAGAAACCTGATCCACTATGGGAAGATGGGGAAACTAAATCCACTATAGGATGATGGAAAAACCTGATTTCTTTCATGAAAAGTACTATGACATGGGATTGTGATGTGTAGCTCGAAATAGGTGTAGTCTGCAAGAAATTCTGTGATTTGTTTTTTGGAAATGATCCATTACTTATAGGTAATGATGTTACATGGTTATATATCATCAACATATTCAATGTCTTATGCCTTTGATATGCTTGTATCGATTGTGTTATTGATTTTCTTATGATTCATGTATTATGAGAAACCAGTATTTATTCCATTCCTCATTAGTTTAATATTTATATATATATTATGGTCTACAAATATTATGCTCATGTTATTATACCCTCATAGTGATGGTGTGCTTACATATATCCATTATTTACCCATATTGAGCATTTGATCTCACCCCATTTTTATGTTTCCTTTCCCTAGGTTATGATTAAATGTTTTTAGTTGGAGTACTAATGGGGAAGATATTTATTAAATATGTTTAAGATATTTCACCAATTTAGGATAATGTGTTCTATTTATTCAAAGGAAATAAAATATTACGGTCCTCAGGAAGTTTTTTTGTAATGTGCTGAATATTTATCTAAAATTATGTAACACCCATGTATGTTAAGATTGGGTCTCTGTAGTTTCTAACAACATAAAGGTTTATTCAACCTTTGGAAAATAAGATGAGAAAAAATTATCAAGATTTATATGGATACTTTTTGAGATATATCTTGGGGTGTCTCTAAGGATAACTCTATGGATGAGTTAATGTGTACAAAAATGTCATGTAATTTTTGTCAATTATAGAGAGAGTGGTTCCCTAGAAATAAATACTTATTTGGATTATAGAAGTTGAATTGGTTTTGGAACTAATGTACCTAGGAGTAACAACTTCAACAGGGTGTGAATATATATACTCGAGTGAATCCTGGTGCCAGAAAACAAGTCTGATAGTGAAATAGGTTTGACACTCCCACGGGATATGTATTGGGATTTCAAAAACTCCATTCAAACCATCTTTAAGGGTTTAAATAGAATACGAATATGAATAACCTAGGATAATCATAATGTGTCGTAGATTAAAGAATTAGGTTTCTTTATTTTTACATCATATAATAAATTTTTTCATGATTATATGGTTTTCTACTATAATAAGTGTTTCAGACCCTAGGTTTTATAGTCTTAGTCAATAAGAATAACTTGAAGGAACTAGGTTAATAGTGAATGTTTCATATGTGGAATGTATGGAAATTATAAAAATCATCGTCCTAAGTGGAAACCACATACAGAGAATCATGAAGGTGGTATGAGAAATCGATATACCGATAGATGTAAAGATATTGAAAATGACATGTGAAAGCTATGGAATGTTGTTCTAGTATTGTTTACATTAAATGAAAGAATCGTGATTAGATTAATGTTAAGGAACCTTATGAAATGATTAAAATTTAATATTGCTGGAAAGTCGTATCATGGAATATGTTGATGAATACTCCTCAATGCCTTAAGAATAAACTTTTAATATTGAAGTGTATATGTTTTGAAATGTAAATATTATGTTATATAAATCGGTAAGTATATAAAGATAGTTAGTATAAGTTTTTCCTCATATTATTTAAATAATTTTTTAAATGATACTTATGTACTAAAAATTTTATTTAATGTAAAAGTAATACAAAGGGAAGGAAACCCTTAATATGTTATACTAGATGAAAAATGATTTTTTATATGTATAATGAAGTCATGATTTGGATAATGTAAATTAGATAGCATTTGAGACATTCAAAATGATAAAATATTTGTTAAAAAGTGCTATGTTATCATAGCTGAAGTTTAAAGCTTCTTGGATAAAAAAATATATATTTAGTAATCTTTCAAAAAAGAAAGGATTCATGTTTTTAAAAAGTATTTATTGTAATTTATGATATTACCATGTTTTAAGATAATTTATGATGGGGTATTCAAATATTTGGAATGTGAAAACCAAGATCAATATTACGATATATACAGGATCAATTCTAATATCTTCTAGTGAACTTCTTTCTAATGTTTTGATATTATCTTTCAAAAGAGATATAATGTTTTGAAATTATTGAATGTTTAAGTTAAACATCAAATAATTATTGTGAGATTAATGTATTATCTCACCACATGAGGATTTATTCATAATGGATAACAACTTATATATAAGTTATATTGATGATAACTGATGATAGATGAGATGGATTTTCATGTATCACATGATCTGTTAGTGGTTTAGGACTGAAAAAGTCACCTAGCTTTTTGGAGAAAGAGGGGAGGTGGATGTTGATTAAGAAATAAAAAAGGGTGTGGCTATCCTGAAATCTAAAAATTAAATCCTTTCATAAAAATTATTCAATATTCTGAAAATGATTTAGAAATTAAATGTCATCCTCATAACATAATTTCTGTTGAATGGATGCCCTTTTAGATTGCCACATATTTGTTACTTTGAGGCCCTCAAATTTCCCTTGATAATTAACTTGTTTTTTATTGATGAACTCAATCACTCCCTATAAAAATTTATTCATTTCCAATATCTTCATATATTTACTTTTTACCAATGTTCTCCCATGTGAAACCCTATCTCTAAATTAATTTTAGAAACCATCATGTTTCCAACATACCAATTTTAATAAATGTTTTTGTATTCATTTTTATAATGTGGATTTCAATGAAATGTATTACTATGTTTTATTCCTCTAATAACCCAAAATAATTTTTGTCGGGAAACTCATTTTAATGGTGGTAAAATGTAACAATCCGAGTTTTTGTGATTTTTTTGAATTAATTTAATATTTTGATATTTTTTATTTCACAGAAATATAATATAGATTTTGTTATATGAAATCACAAAGTGTGTCTTGCATTATACGCAACATCAATTCAATATTTTTTTTACCTAAAACACGTATAATAGACTGTGGTACATAAAAAACTTTGATTTGATTGTATTTCAAAAAATAAAGTGTCACTTCAATATATCATGGTACATGATTTGTCATGTTTTATTAGACTACAAGATACTATTAATATTATTATTAAAATATTGTTATAGCTGCCACCTAGCCATTGGAATGTAAGTTATGAATAATATTAAATAAATTGTGAATATATTATTTATATAAGTATATAAAATTAATATATTAGTTTTTAATTATTATATAGGAATGTAATAACTTTTTGAAAATAACAGAATTACATTTATAAGAAAACTATTTTCTATATATATAAAAAGCTTATGACAATAATTTAAACAAAAAAACAATTGATTAATATTTTAAAATATATATATATATATTATATTCAATCAATTTATTTAATAATCATATAATAGATTTGATATGTATAATATTAATAAAATGTCCAATTTTTTGAATAAAAGGATATATTTTTCTAAAATAATATTTACCCACCTTTTTGTGGAAAATCAATTTTAAATATTTTTTTTGAAACTTTTGTAATTTTTTTACCAAATATAATTAATTTTTGAATTATGACCATAACAAATAAATTAGGGGGAGTTTTTTTACTTTTCTATGAAGTATATTTTTTTGATGAATTGTGAAAAATACTAAATTTTAATTAAAAATAGGTTTTTATTCTAAATTATTTATAATGAAAATTTATGTTTTTTATTGGTTTAATGTGAAATTATATCAATAATACATTAATTAATGAAAATAAAGTTATTTAAATCTATTTCACATTAAAAGTGGATGTAAAACATACCAAACTTCTGACCATGTTTAATTCAAAACTCGATATATCGTCTTATCTATGGGATTAAATTTAAATTATTTTATGAAACTATTGTAGTTGTAATTCAGAAAAATGGATTACATATTTGGTATCATAATACTTTATAATGTCAAATATGTTCAACATAGGTTTTTAAAAAAAATTAGTGAAAGTGATTAAAGTTATTTAACGTGATTAAGAGAAATTTTAGGATAATGAGGGACTAAACAATACACTTAAGTCCCAAAATAACCCTCTAACTTGTTATAATTCCCGAAGAACACCATGTTTTGACCCTATATTACCTTGGATAGAATATGGTTAATTATTTAATCTAAGTGTTTGATGAAAAATATGGGTGCAATTCCCTTTCAACGATTTTCAAGAATGCCACTCCTCCATTATAAAAATGAACTCACCCCTTCCACTTATTCACACATAAAAATCCATTTCACTTTCCCAAAATCTAATAAAATATGCTCTAAAAAATCACCCCACTTCCTAGAAGCATCACTTGGTGATGAAATGGATCTAAGGAGTTCCTTAGATAAAAACCAAAAGGATTTACCAGAAATGAGATAATATTCTTCAATGATCACTTTGTATTTATTTCTCAATCAACTCATTAAATTATTATTATTCTATACTCATATAATAAAAATAAATTAATAAGAATTATTTTTTCTAAAGTTTTTGTAATGACCCGACCCCAGTAGTCCGGTGTTGGTGTATTTTTGTAATACATTGGCATGATAATAAGGAATAAAATCCCAAAGAACTGATTAGATTAGCTATATTGGAAAATAGATCACATAAATTAAATTTACATTAAAATTTAAAACATAATATTAAAAATATATTCTTACTTGATAATTAAATTATTCTGAAAGATTAAATCTACATATCAGTCATAAAACACTTCTTGGTATCATTGCAAAATAAAGAAGAAGAATTGGGTGAGCTCAAATACTCAGTAAGGGTAAACAATATAGCATAAGATATCATAAATAATCATACACTTTTGAGGAAAGGTAAAAAAATATAAAAATAATCCTTTTAAACATAATCCTGAGCATATTGTTAAAATAATAAATCAAATAATTTCATTTAAACATTTATATGGATATTATACTCGTTGAATAATCATATCTATAATCAATAATTAATCTTATAATGTGGGAATTCCTAATTATGGAAGCCTAAACTATCACGATATATCATCATGATAGATAATTCCATGACCTATCCTCATAAAAATTTATGTGTGTGGATAGAACCCCATCTGATTTGTGTCATGATCAATCCTCCTGACAAAGCTAAACTGCTTGGAAAACAAATGTGAAGGGGTTGTCAACAACTAATTTCGGCTCATGAGACCTACCGATTCATCGATGGGCTATATAGGTAACCACTCATAACTTACTAAGTCCAGTACATTCCTCATATAAAAATGGTGAAACATAAACAAAATAATCATTCGTATTAAAAACAGGTATAGAAAATATAAATACATTTACCATCAAGCAAGAATAGAATCTAAATAGCACACACATAATAAAACTAATCATAAACCATTCAATAAAAATTGGGAATGATATCATCAAACATCAACCTCAATTAATCATAAGATCCAACATAGGATGTTCACATATATGAAAATATTATAATAAAAACATTAAAAATTCCTTAAGAGAAATGAAATTTTTTGGAATCATTTAAAAGATGATAAATTATAAGAGAAATTATTTATTATGAAAATAATCGTGAAATTTTTTAAGATGGTCTTTAAAAAGTTAAGTCATTATGAAAAAATAAATATCTTCTCGCACTATATATTTTAAAAAAAACATGTTTTCTTCAATTTGTCAAAAATATCATAGTACCTTGTTTGGAAAACAACATAAATATTCCATTCAAAACATTTTCTAAAAAGTAAAATTGTGTAAGAATTACATTAAATTTTTTTCAATAATATTTTTACATTAATTTTTAAGAAACATGGATATGGATGACAAATGTGTCCTAGTAGATACTTACATAAAAACACACTCAGATAATAATGGTATTGAAAAATTAACAGTTACCTTGTACTTTCCTTTAGATGTTGGTGTGTTATCCTCTCTTATAATGGTTAAAAAATGTTATTAAATTATATAAGGACCATATCCATTTTTATGATCTCATATATGATCCTCTTATATAATTTTTTTAATAATAATTTAGTATTACCATTGTTTCGGGTGTTAACTACTCCATTTTTCAATGCATGTGTTGTCGTGTAAGTCATGTGTCTTATGGATATGATATATTTTATTCCAATTTGGAATTATATTTAGTCTATAAAATTATATTTACTCATCATATAAATTTTATAATCATTCTTGAATAGTTTACATGGAGAATGAATATAATCGCATCGTGGAGACGGTAGGCTGTATATACGCACGAGCGATGATATCATTCCCTTAATGGTTAAATAGTATAGAATTTGATGGTATAAAAATTATACATAATCATAATAATTTCATATTAATTATTTATATCCATAATAATCATCATTATACTTATCCAAATAAGGTATTACCGAACAAACAATTTCACCACGGTGTGGAGATGGTAAGTCGTACAAACACACATAGTGATATTGTTATTTGTATGATGGATAAAAAGAGGCATATAGTTGTCCCATAATTATATTAAAATCATACCATAAAACTGATACTCTATTTATTAATTAGTATGGAAACAACACAGGAAGAGTAATTACAAGAAGAAAATAAATTGAATTGAATGGTTAAAACAGTTACATCTTCTTTAAGTTCCTCCTTTTTATTTGAAAATGGACTCTTTAGGTTGTACTTAGGCCCAAACTATGGAATCTAAGATGAATTGGGGGAAGTTGGGGGAGAGAATTAGAATTTTTTTGGATGATCTAAAGATATTTAGAGGTCTGAATAAAATAGAAGGAGTTGTGCCCTTTTATAAGAGGGCGGAAGGGTACATTTTGAAACTCTGAAAATATGAAGCTATAATAAAACTATTCTATGTCCAAATACATAAAAATAGTCCATAAATGAAAATTAGAATAAATTTTAGACCATATAAAATCCCTTTGTGATTAATAAGAAAAATTATTATTCAATAATGTAATAATAAATTAATTAAATAAGATATCATTATTTCTAAATTTAATACTAGTCATTTCATTTCACTAAAAATACAATAATACAAAGTGGGAATTAGAATATAATGCTTAAAAAATATATAATATATATTATATATATATATATAATTCATTATACACATTTATTAGATCAAAATTAATCAAAATTAATATTATTAAAATAATTTATTCTATTTTTATGTTATTTAAATAAATTCTTTATTATAATTAAAAGACATTTAAGGTAGTTATATAACTTATGAAAAATCAAAATGAATTTATTTTATGAAATATATATAATTTTTATCGAAATATATATTTATATTAATTGATATCTTCATTTTGGAAATATGTTGACACAAAAAAGATATTAAAATACAATATAGTGATATTTTATTACTATCTTTGATTTAATTAATATATAATTTATTTTCAAGTACAAGTGTCCATTAAAAAACTAAAAATAGATAATAATCTGATAAGTATTGAATATTATTCATCCAATAATCTTTGGACATGTTTTTTTTCTTTTAAATCTTATAATTTTTATTTTCTCTTAATTAATCTATTTAATTTTAATTAGGGTAATAAATTTCAAATATTAAAAGGTTATAAATTTTTACTTATATGGTGTCAGTTTTCCATAAATGGACATGTAATGGAATTTTAGACACATATAATAATAAATTTATCTTTTTAATAATCTTTAGGATTATTAAATAATTTAATAAATTATTATTTTATAAAATATCAATACTGTCAATTTTGACTTTATTCATAACTTTGATTTTAATTAATACCCATATATAAAGATATATTCAAACCCAATAATTGAATATACTCCTAACATATCATATTCACTAATAAAATATGTTTATAACCTTAATTAATTAATATTATATTTCTTTCAAAAAAATTAAAACCATTTATTTTATATTTCTATTCATAAAACAAATTCTACCTCATTATTGTGTAATCATTACGGGTAATTGTATAATCTATAAAAATCATATATAAATTATTCTAATGTAGGTAATTATATTATCTTTCTATACACTATTTATAATCAGTGTTATATCATTTTTATCCTGATATTAAAATTAATTTACTTATATAAAATGAGAGTGTGACATTATGTCACATTCATTAAATTTTATAATATTCATTTCATATTCCTGGAAAAGTGTCCATTAAATGATTCTATGTAAACCATAAGGGATAAAGGTCAAATTTATTCATCCATTATTATTTTTATAGGTTTTATGTAAAATTTATAATATTATTTTTACATTTAATTGCATGATTTACCCTTAACCGCGTTAAATAAAAATAATCATAGTTACTATTCATAATATCCAAAAAATAAATGTAATCTATTAACATAATTTGAACCCATTGATTCAAAATAAAGAATATTTTTTTTTGAAATTTAAAACACATAATTTGTAGTAATTTATTTACAATTAATCAAATTTATGGAATGAGAAAATAGGTATGTTAAAAGTAAAAAAACAAAATATCGATACGTGTTTATATCAAATTTTAATAATAACATAATTCAATGAAAATAATTACATTCAATAAAAAAAATATAACTTAATTATACTTTAAAACCAAAAAAATTATAATTTAACCATATAAATTATTTTGATGAAAGGAGTTGTTTTATTTTAAAATTTAGTATTTTTTATTATTCATCAAAACGTGAAACATATCAAAAAATTGAGAAAAATTGAACCAACATAAATTTTGACATTATTATTTCAAATAAAATGAATATTTTCAAAAATTAAATATATAATAGTGTAAAATAATAAATTTAAAATGGGTTCTCTATTAAAAGGTGGAAAAACTTCATTTTTTGAAATATACTTATTCTATCTGAAAAATTAAATTTTTTCTTACATCTTGTAAAGAAAATACATAGGATGAAGGTTAAAATTTTATGTGATATATAAAATTTCAAAATATATTAATAATATTCTTCACAACTAATTTAACAGTTATGTTATCTATTATATAAAATTATAATATTTTGTTACTATATTCTTGTTCGGTAAAACAAGGCTTTGTATGTAACACACACCAACTCATTATTGGGTGTAGAATAAGATTAATTTGGAGTTTTCTAACAATAAATAAAGCAAAAATTAAATTTATTTAGAAGTGAAAATATTATAAATTATAAGGGTGTTACATTATTACCTCCTTCAATAAATTGGGTCCTCACATTTTGAAATTGCTCTGAGAAAATAAATGTTTGATACTGAAAAATACCTTTGTGAAAAATTCCACATTACAAATAAGGTTAATAAAATATACTATAAATAAGTCATAAATTGAAATGTGAAGGTCACCACAAATTAGTATTTATAATAGGAGAACATTAGTGGCTATTAGAGATACATACTTAGAGGGAAAACATAAATATTTAAAGGGAGTGATTAAGGTCATCGGTCACAAACATGTGAACAATCAATGGAAAATTGAGGGGGAAAAATCCATAAATCTATGATGATTTAAAATATAATTGGCTTAACAAAACATAAGGTATTAAGATAACACCAATTTCTTGATACTATTTTAAAGAGTTGAGGGATTGTTTTATTATCTAAAAGAGAACTTGAGAAAACTTACTTGATTCCATCAATGTTATACTTTTCTTGTGATTTGATCAATTTTCACTTCATTTCATTCACCAAGATATGGATATTAAATATGATTCTTTATGCATGTAGAACTTTTAACTAAATTTATGGTCCATGAGTATTTCATTCAACCGTTACATATTTAATAAAACCAATAATGTTAGAACATTATATCCAATAAATCATACATAAATCTCAAACAATAATATCAAATGTTCAGCATAAACCACTCAAGACATAAGACTCAACCAAAATACTTCCCTCCAAATTCAAAATCCAAAAAGGTCACTACATTCGCAAAGCACATTAGAATATCCAAAAAATATAGCACTTACTTTCATATAACTTTATTGCCTTAAAACTATAATGAAATCATTCATACGTACAAATTTTTAATTATGAAGTACTACAGTAAGTCCTTATATATCGCATGATTCCTATAAATAGATCACCAAATACGAAATAATTCTTGAATCCAGATACAAAATAACCTTAATCATTCCACTACACTATTAAACCCCTAAACTGTGCTTCAACACCATATTCCTTAATGAATCGTTTAGTTTATTAACCTTTTGTAATATCTTTATCATTATCAGTATAACCATTTCGTATATAACCTTATTGATTTGAACTGATGACTATAACACAAAGGACACTGAGAGAAACACAAATCATAGGGATATTCTTATGAAGAATCGTTTATATGATCTCTAAATGATTCCATATTTTTATAAATCCATAAATCCATATGATTAACCTATGTTACCCATTACCAAATTTAAAGGATGATATAGTATACTTAGACTTATCCTCAAAGTCATTCATAGGGTTATGTTTTATAATATTTTTTTTCAAGATATAATTTTCAATGTTGTTGCTAAAATTTCTCTAATACCATCTATAACGCCCCAACCCCAGAAGCTCGGAGTCTATGAGTTATTGTAATAAATTGGAATTATTATAGAGAATCAAATCCTGAAAGACTTATCATTTTATAACTCTTTGAAGATATATTTCATACATTAACATTACATTAAAATTCAAAACCAAATATTTAAGATAGATAATTATTTGAAAATGTCATTATTCTCCTAGATTAACTCGGTATATCAATCATAAAACACTTCTTAGCATCATTGGAAAATATAACATTATAATGGGGTGATATTATATACTATATAAGGGTGAAAAATATAGAATAAGATATCATAAAAATAATATAATTTTATTTCAAGGTATAAAACATAAACATAATCCTTTTAAACAAAATCTTGGGCATATTATGGAAATAATAAATCAAATAATGTCATTTAAACATTCATATTGTTATTCTACTAGTTGAATAATCACATATATAATCAACAAATAATTTCATAATGAGGGAATGAATAATGCATGGAATTTTCACTATCAAGATATATCCTTAAGATAGCTACCATCAAGACCTATCCCCGTGATAGTTTACATCTGTGGGTAGAAACTAGTCTGATTTATGTCAAGATCAATCCTCTGGATAATGGTAAACTACTTGGAAAACAAACATATAGGGTTTTTTAACTGATAAATTCATCTCGTGAGACCTACTAATGCATTAAAAGGATATATTGTGCATCGCCTATTAGTTTCTAAGTCCAATACATTCCTCATATAAAAAGTTGAACCATTAATAACATAATCATTCGTATTAAAAAACTATTATATTAAATATGAATAACTTAATTATAAACCAAGAATGGTATCTCAATAGAACACACTTAATAAAAATGATCATAAACTATATAATAAAATATGGTAAATGATATAATAAAATATCAACCTCAATTATGCATAAGATCCAAAAAAATATATTAACATAGATGAAAATACTCTAATTAAAACTTTAAAAATTTCTTGAGAGAATAACTTTTTTTAAATCATTTAAAATCCATGCAATTATAAAAGAAAAGATTTATTTTGAAAATAAAACAACAGGCTTGTAAGAAAATATTTAAAATGTTAAGGTGTCGTGATGGTGGAAATATCTGCTCATGGAGTATGAGTTAATAAAATTATTTCCCTAATTTTTCAAGAAGGTTATAAAGTACCTCTTTGGGGAAACAACACAAAGATTATTTTCGAAACATTTTATAAATAGTCAAACAAGTGTAAAATGATATTAAAATATTTTTCAAGAACATTATGAAATACATTTTTATTAATCATGGACATTGATGAAAAATGTATCCTAGTAGATACTTACATATAAATAACCTCGGATAAAAATGAGATTGTCAAATTAACTCTTACCAGGTAATTTACTTTAAAAGATAGAGTATTAAACTCATATATAATGGTTAAACCATTTTATTAAATTATACCAGGACCATATCAATTTTTAGGATATGATATCTGCTCCTCTTATATTGTTTTTTTAATAAAATTTTAGTATTACCACATCTTTGGGTGTTAACTGCTTCATTATCATGTGCATGTTTTGTCATGTAAGTCATGTTTCTTATTCATTAGATATATTTTATTGATAGAAAGAATAATATTAATTTCATAATCATTATATTTACACATCATATAAAATTTATAATCATTCTCAAATAGTGAATGTGGAGAATAAATCTCATCACAGAAGTGGATACGGTTGGTCATATGTACTCATGAGCGACCGTATCATTATCTTACTTATTAAATGGTATAGGATTGGACATTATATTAATTATATAGAATAATCATGTAATATTAATTATTTATATAAATTATAATCATCATTATACCCATCCAAATAATGTTGTGTTGAATAATAAATAATGCCATGTTGTAGAGACAGAAAACCTTACATACTTATGTATGGTGTTATTTTTATTTGTGGGATGGATAAAAGGAGTAATATGGTTGTTCCATAATTATAAAAATATATCACCATACAAATGATATTATATTTATTACTATAGTTTGTAAAAAATATAGGAATATGAAGTAGAAGAAGAAAAAAATTGAATTTAAAAGGTATAACAATCACCTATTCTTCGAGTATATCCTTTTTATTTGAACAAAAAGAATACTTAGGTTAGATTTATGTCCAAATTATGGCCTCTAGGATGAATTGAGGGAAAGTTTTAGGATAATTGGCCAGGTTTTGGCTGATTTAACGGGCTTTAGAGGTTTGAAAAAAAAATAAGGATATGTGCCCTTTTATGAGAAGGGGTATGTGAACTTTTGGAAACTCTCAAAATATTAAACTATAATAAGACTATTGTAGATCCAAATACATACAAATGGACCATAAATGAAAATTATAATACATTTTAGACCATATCCTACCCCCTTGTTATTAAGTATCATTTTTTAATTTTTTAATAATTTCATAATAAAATAATTCAATAAGATATCATTATTTGAAAATTTAATACTATTCATTTAATTTGACATAAAATACATTAATAAATGTGGTAATTTGAATCTAATGTTTTAAAAAATCAATAATATATCATATAGATCTATGAAATTTGTTATAAAAATAGATTAATTCAAAATATATCAAATTAATATTAATAAAATCATTTATTCTATTTATATGTTAATTAAATAAATATTTCTCTAGAATTGAAAATAAATTTAAGGTAATTATATTACTTATAGAAATTAAGAATAAATTAATTTAATGAAAATTATTTCATTTTGTTGGTGCCAAAATCTTGCATGCAAAGAAGGGACGGAAAAGAAGCCTCGCGCGCTGCCGCGTGAAGCTCTGGCGCGAAGCATCCCCCAAGCATCGAGCCTGCCGCGAAGCACAGGAGGCGGTAACGCTCCGCGAACGCCCTGAAGTTCACGAACCCGCAGCGATGCACCCGCCTCCCCTTCATTCCGCATGAGTTCTACTTCGCGGCGCCCCTTTCCTATAAATAATGGGTTCCCCCTGAGCCCAAGGGACGGACAATCCGACCTTCCAGCTTCTCAGCTACCGAATCGCGAAGCACCCTTCTCCCTAGGAATCATGAGCTCCGTGAGGTATTTTTACTTCGCGAGATGCCTTTGCCTTGTCTCGTTTTGATCCCCTCTTCCAAGTGAGATACCATCCATGAAGCCTAAGGGCATTCGCAGAGGAAGGGGATTCCCAAGGGAACCCGGGCAGCCGTAGAGAGTTTATACTTTGTGAAACACCCATCCTATACTAGTGATCCCCATGCCATGGTAGGGTCGCTGCATATCGCGAAGCACACTACCCCGTATCACCTTGCGTCACGAGGCACCTCTGCTTCGTGAGTTAGTGCTCTATGAATACTATTCCACTTCGCAAAGCACCCCCCATTCACACCTCTGCCCCATGCTAAGGCCAAGGCACTCCACTTCGCGAAGCACACTCCTTCACTTGGAAATTCCTCTTCCCGTGCGACCCTCCAGGTTTGCACGATGTGATTTCAAAGTCCCACGTACAACATCACCCATAGCGTTGCTTCGCCTAATGCTTCTTCTCATAGGCACGCTAACGGCTATTGCCACTTCGCATAGCCTCACTAACGTGGACCCCTCGATGGTTCGCTCCACGACCCCCTTTTACCATGGCCTTTCCAGTACCTTCCCTCCCCCAAGGAACAGAGGTTACCGGTTATGTAAGTCCTAGGGGTGTTGAGTAAACCCACCTCGTCCGAGCTACAAGACGTTAAACTTCCAAGCACCTTGTCCTCAACACATGATGTTAAACTGTGACCCGACCACGTGCCTCGCACGCAGGATCCCCCCAGCTCAGACTTTCTTTACGCCACTCACCTCCATGGGAATGGAATCACCCCCCTCCCCCACAATGGATGATATCCTCCATATCGGAGCAGCGTATGTCCATGGAAGAAGGGAAACCACCTTGGTGTAAGCCCCTAGCCCCTCTTGCGGAAGGTAGCACCCTTGCACCTCCGTATTTCCCCACTTCCATGGTCAGTGGAGGGCACGATAGGGAACGAGGCACCTCCCACATTGGTCCCAAATCCCTCTCTCGCTGCGCTTTTCCGCACTTCGGGCATCCATCCTGGAGTAAGTCCCAGCACCAATGGGCTGCCTAACATGTAAGCCCCTCTTTGCTTCTCACGGACGCACCCTTCACGACGTGATCGTCAGGTCCTTGCTGCCTCTTGTTTCTCACACCGAGCATGACTCACGTGGGCTTAGAGTGAGCATCGACCATGGCAATGCCCTCATCCAGCATGACGTTAAACTGTATTCCCTCGTCCAGCATGACGTTAAACTGTATGCCCTCGTCCAGCATGACATTAAATTGTATGCCCTCATCCAGTGTGACGTTAAACTCTATGCCCTCATCCAGCATGACGTTAAACTACATGCCCTCATCCATCGTGACGTTAAACTGTATCCCCTCATCCAGCATGACGTTAAACTGGATTCCTTCATCCTGTATGACATTAAACTGCACACCCATTTTGAACTACGAGGTCTTTGATCCATTTCACGACATGGTACATAGGAAACCTCCACGAGGTTCAAGCCCACCCGTCATTTATTCACGTCGAGTTCCACCTTCGTCCAGTATGACTTTACACTGCCTTCCAGTATGACGGCAAGCCGTTGTGACCACCCGAACTACGAGGACTTTGATCCATGTCAAGGCATGGTACGTAGGAAGCCTCCATGAGGTTCAAGCCCATCTCCCATCGGACCAAGGTCCTTTCCTCACATCGGTTCACCGACACCCACCCTCTGAACTACGAGGAGTTTGATCCATGTCAAGGAATGGAACATAGGAAGCCTTCAAGAGGTTCAAGCCCACCACTAGTGGACCCCCGGGTCTACTTTCACGTTGGTTCACCAATGAAACCCTTTGAACTACAAGGACTTTGATCCATGTCAAGGCATGGTACGTAGGAAGCCTCCCAGAGGTTCATGCCCACCACCCGTTGGTTATTCTGACCTTCTTTGCATCGGTTCATCAACACCCGGTCAACCTAGTGTGTAAGCCCCACACCGTCTGGACCAAGGTCCTTGCTCACGTCAGTTCGCCGACACACCATCCGAAACTATGTGGTCTTTGATCCATGTCAAGGCATGGTACGTAGGAAGCCTCCATAAAGTTCAAGCCCATCACCCTATCATTCCGACCTCAGTCACGTCAGTTCACCCACGTCCCACAAGACGTTAAACTGTATTCCACATTCCATCCGAACTACGGGGACTTTGATCCATGTCGAGGCATGGTATGTAGGAAGCCTTCACGAGGTTCAATCCCACCACCAGTGGACCCCCCAGGTTCGCCTTCACATATGTTTGTTGAAAATTCACATCCGACCAAGGTCCACCTTCACGTCAGTTCGCTGACGACACCCATTGGACCAATGTCTACCTTCACGTCGGTTCACCGACACCATTCCGAACTACGCGGACTTTGATTCCCTACCACGGGGATACATAGGAAGTCTCTTCGAGGCTCAAGCCCATCTTTACCGTCTCCCTTGCGATGGTCCCATTTCATCCCCCCTCCGCTTCATTAAACTCTCCATCATCCACCCTGATTCTCACCCAGACCCTCATATCCCGACGAGATCATGTCGTTCCGCTCCTCTTCACAACATTCCAGAAGCCGCCCATGGGTTGGCCCTGGTATCGGCATCCCATAAAGGGAAATTTGTCAATTTGATTCATTTTAGCTAGTGTTTTGATCAGGCCAACCCTTCTCCGTTGGATGTTAAACTTGCGACCTACCGCGTGATAAAAATGAGATGCCTAAGGAAAACCTCGGATGGCACGCCCTTGGCGTAACCGTCTCCACTGGACGTTAAACCTACAGCATACCCTGTGTCAAACATGGGAAGCTGAGGAAAACCTTAGATATATGCCTAGGGCATATGATTCCACGCGCTCGATGTGGGATGCCTCGAGCTCCAACACCCTCGAGAAGCCCCATGACAAGGGACAAAAGACAGACATACCAGTTCCCCAACATACAGACACGCTACTGATGCCTCGATGTGACTTCTCCCCCGACTGAAGGTTGCTGCCCTGACCGGACCCTTTGGAATGTCCTGACTGAAGCAGTGTAATTAACCAGCATCCATGTAAACATGGAACTGGGAAGAGTTTCATGAACAACGTATTAAATCTATTAGGGAGACCCGGACTAGTTGACGAGTTTTGAGGAGGAATCCACAGAAGGAAGAACCGACATCCCATTATCCTGGTTTCGATCAAGGAGCAGACGTCCCTGAATAAGGAGCGGATGCCGCCCGCCTTTGGAATGCGGGAATGAGGGGCAATAAGCAGCACTTTTTCTGAAGACGGATGCGCGTGCCCCGATGAAAGCGTCGAAAACAGAAATGGTGAACCCGAAGTGATGTTATTCTCCTCAAAGTGGAGATTAGTAGTGTTCGAGACACCAGTATATTAATGTGTCACCGGATCCAAATATCCGGTGCCGGGTCCCACCAAGCAAATAGCGGGCCTGACATGAAACTCACCGGATGTTGGGGCATTACAATGTGGGGAATTTTGTTCTGCAACGTGTTGGCGTGGATCCTTCTTACAGACATGGAGAATGGAATGAAGTTGGGGCACTGGTTGTCAATCCTTTTCCTCGCAGTGCTGATGAGTTGATCTCTCTGTTTCCCAGGAACCAGGTTGCTGCGATGGAGATGCGATCACCGCCCGCTCGCCTACGCAGGGGAATTACTGGCACAGCCGCCCCGCATGGCTCCACTGCCGCCACGACGGCCTCTACATCCGTGAATACGGGGCGCCCACGTCCCCTCTCCCAGTCAGAGATCATCCATCGAAGGGTGATCAAAAACCTTTTACGCAGGTACGAGGATGAAGGGGTCATCCCAACTCGGGATATGGCCCGCCTGGACCTGGAGGCATCCATGCCCCACCATCAACGCCGCCCTCAAAGGCCGCGCGGGGAGCCCCTTCTCTCCACCCCAACGTTCAATTGTTTCAGGAGCCTGTCCATGGAATGCCTCGATGACTTCTCGCCTTACGCTGATGAGGCGGGTGATGTCCGGCATGGCCCGATCAGAGTCCCAAGTCAGGGGCTCCAAGAAAGGGCTCCCACCGGGATGCATCAGTGCCGCCGACCGGCTTCGCGAGAAGAGCAGGTATGCTACGCCCCTACACCACCTCTACCAGCCCGTCTGACCCGACGTTAGCGCCGGGCCTGAGCTGAGGATGCTCGTCAAGGTGCGTCGACGTCAATAGCTACTATGGCCCGAGCTGAGGATGGTCGTCAAGGTGCGTCGACGTCAACAACTACTGTGGCCTGAGCCACCACTGACGTGCAGCATGGATTCCCTGTATACACTGAGTAGGGGCACTCTTTCACCCAACCAGGACTGAGGCTCCAACTGCCCCATGAGCAGGTCGGGTTGGCTCTCGGGGTTACAGGCCTGAGTGGTGATCGCCACGAATCAATTTGCGGTAATTTCACCCCCTAAATAGGGCCTCCCCGTACCACTATTCCGCAGAGCGTGGGCCTCCCCCGATCCGAACCTCCTCATGGAGACATTCCTCGTGCTACCCTCATCACGAAGAAAGACCTGCCCCGCGGCAGTGACGCTCGGCGCAAAGACCTCTTTCACGTCCACCATACAGGGTATGGAGACCCTCCTCCTTCCCCCGACCGTCGATATGAAGGCACTGCCCATCCGGTCCCTCTCCAACATGGGGGTCCTCCCTACATCCTCTCTGCAACTGGAAAAGGTCCTCCTCTCCCCAGCAACTCGAGGAGTGAAGGTTAGCCTCGCTCCGCCCACGTGGGTACTGTCCATGGAGGCCTTCCCCGTGTGCCCTTCGTTATTTTCCCTGGTGCTCCTCGCACCCCGGTTATCTCAAGCGGTATCCCTCTCCGCCATGGCGTCAGAACCGCCCCGATACCACATGTTGAGTATCAACCTTGTCCCAAAAATCCATCTAGGGGTAGGGGATCGGGTCATCACTGCCATAAGAAGAGTCCTAGGAAGGCCCTGGTGGAGATCCGATCTGCCCGTTTTTCGGACTCTGAAGCGGAATTCGACTCAGCGATGGAACCTTCTCCCCGCTCCTCCGTGTCAAGAACTGGGGTAGGGACCAGGCGCGTCAGCCTCATTCTCCCAGAATGCGAGGTCCCCCGGATTCCCGCCTCCCTCTGCAGGTATATCCTGGAGGAAGAAATTGTGGAAAAGGCGCAGGTCCCGACTGCGCAATCACCACCATCATCACCAGAAGCGCCCTCTACCTCTACCAGAGATCACGAGGAGCTGTTTTGGGGACCAACGACGATAGACCAATGGCGTAACCCATCATTGGTGGCCGCAACTCCTACGCCAGAAGCTGTGGCTATCAGCCCATAGTATCGTGATATCGTGGTCAGGTCACCTCACTCTTCATAGGATGGCCCGAAATTCGGCGGCCAGTCTGCTCGTTCGCCGTATTCTCCGCCGCCAAGTTTACTGTCCCAGCGGTCCGCCTCGGTACCGCTACCGGTCCATCAGCCACCCCCAGTAGACGAGTGGGGAAATACAAGGTCAAACCCTGAGTCCAAACCCAGGAGCTTCTGGAGAATTCTCGCAGCGGATCACTTCCCAGAGAAGTTCTGGCCGACGACAGTGCCGGACTTTCGCGCACCCGAGTCCCTTAACCCGGAGGAAGTGGGGTGCTTTTTCCGAACCATATGGGAGACGCACTTCCACCTTCGTTACGAGTGGGTGATGTACCCCAGGAGTCAAGAGCACTTTGAATAAATCAGCGAGCAATGCCGCCTGATCGATTTGGCCGCACTCCCTATGGCCCAGCACCCTGAGTCACCAGGCTGTCAGAGCACCCTTCAACAGAAATGTGTTCAGAGTTTCAAAGTACTCTGCAGGGTCATCAGGGAAGCTACCCCCCATGTGCAAGTTCATGGCTGGGGACACTATGTCGCTCTTCTCTTCAGCCCTATCCGATGGCAGCCCGATCCGTTATGCGACATTGAAGACATGCCCTTGAGAGGGGTCGCGGTCCACATGGCTGACGTAGTGGACAAGGAAGACGAGCTTGAATTTCTTGATGGAGACTTACCCCCAGAGGGCATACCGCCACTCCTGGACCCATTAGGGAGGGTTACCCATCAGTAGAGGAATCTTCTAGGACTCCCTATACCCACCGAGTCGCTGGTACTCAGTCAAAATACTGGTAAGGGTACGGAGCACGTCAGAACTATCAAGCACTACGACTCGTCCGCCTCTGTACAAAAGAAGGACGAAGATCCTAAGATGGCCGCGTTACGCTAGCAGCTTTCTGAGCAGAAGAGGCTGGTTGACGAACTCTTGGCCGAGCACACTGTAGAGCGGCGACCCGAATATGGTAATCCCAAGCCGGGGTAGGAACAGTTCCCCCCGGTGATATACCTCTAGGAAACCCTGATCATGCTACTTCCATGGACAGGGCAGGAGCTGGAACTTATGGCAAGAGGGCGCGATACGTCTCGCCAAACCCTCCTGAACGACGGGGCAATCTGAGGAATCCAGTCCGGGTTCCCCCAGTCGCCCCACAGGTCGTTCCGCCAGTCGCTCCACGAGCCTCCGAAGCCATCTACTGTGTTGAAGAACCTGGAAACACACTTGTGATTAGGGATCCCCGTCAAGACAGGGACCCCCACCCAGATGATCTTATAGCGGCACTCATCTCCCACCTCGAAGTGTTGGAAACACGGCAGGTGGCGGTCCCACCGGATGGAAAGCCATATCCCGCGTGGGTGGATGATATGCCTGCACCCCCGGGTTTTGGGAACCCTACTTTCTCACCCTTCAACGGGACAGGGGACCCTCCACAGCACTTGGAACACTTTTCTTCCAGGTGTGGCCCCATACTGGGGACTCCGGCCCAGCAAGAATCCTCCATGCACTAATGTTTTGTACAAACATTGGAGGGCCCCGCATTCATCTAGTACAGATAGCTCCCTATCGGATCGGTGACCGGTTTGGAGGATCTTCACCGGCAGTTCCTATACCAATTCAGCTCCAGCACGGGAAAGACCAGCATTGCAGACCTCTTCGAGTGCAAACAAAGGCCTGATGAGCGATTTGTGGACTTCATCGCCCGGTGGAAGGGACTTACATACTCCCTCGACATGCCACTGACTCAAGAGAAATTAAGGACGATGTGTGTAGGGAACGTTAAAACAGAGCTGGTTCCTTCCCTGATCACCCATAACTACCCTGGAGGGTTCTGGAATTTTTCAGATAAGGCTCAGCGCCTCGAGGAGGCTCTGCAACAGGCTAGTCAGGCACGTTTGATGCCCCCTGTGGTCCCGGCCAGGAGGGCTTCCAGAGCCGAACCCACCGCAGTGGCTCAAATAGAATCCCCCATGTAGTTGGAATTACTGCCGGCGGCACCGTCCCCACAACCCCACAGAGGTGCTCCACCTCAAGAGCCGGCTCCTTCCCACCAGCGACCGCCTCAGAATCAACAGGTTCCCCAGCGCAATGTGCCACCACCACCTAGGCGAGACAATCAGGCGCCGCCTCCTCGGCAGGCCCCTCTGGCCCCTCGTAAGGGCCAGGCCCCCAGGGCCCCCTATCCAGAAAGAAGGCACCAGATTTATTCGTTCAACAAAAATTAGGTCCCTCGATACTTCTGAAGTGCTCTAGTGCAAGGGATTGTGTTCCTACTCGAGTGCAGAAGGCCGGCAGAGGCGAATCTCACCGATCACCCCAACTACTGTCCTTATCATCGGATTCTGGGGCACACCCTCAAGCAATGCTATTTGTTTAAAGACTGGCTTCAAGACTAGGTCGACAACAACATAGTCAGGTTGGGCCCGGAAACAACACAAGTAGCGGGAATCTTTGTAGGGTTAGAGATCGGTAGTGACAGCGAAAGAGAGTGGCAGTAGGTTCCCAGCCGTGGGTCCCATAAATACGACGACTGGATAGCTCGAAGAACCGTCGCCCGTGCCCATGGTATCATTCAACCACACCTGAATCAGCAGGAGACTTCGGGGGAAGTATCTAGTGCCTCTGCATCATCTTCATAGCCGACCTCTTCCCAAAATGGAAAGCAGCGATGATGCAAGAAGAAGAAACGCGCTTCACCACTGCCATCGTCATCCCGCACACTTGGTGACTTTCTGCCCCCTAAAATGGGGATTCATCCTAGAAACTACCCTGTAGTGGATGACTCGTTGAGCGACAGTCTGGGGTATGCTTTGGTTAACACCGTGGAGCTGGTAAAGCCCTATATGACCCCCGATGAAGGGGAACGCCAGGCGAGCCTCCCCAACGTCCCCAGCCGATGTCAATGTCAGCGGAACCACAACCATGCCAGTCGTCGAGGCATGTTAGTGGGAACTTTCAGCCAGGCCGTTCACGCTACTGAGACCAGACAGCAGGCTCAGCGCATAGCTCAGCACGCGCAACCCCATCTAATTCCCTCAGCTATACCTCCACCACCGTTTGTGCTACTACATCAGGAAGAGATACCTCATCTGTATCACAGTCAGTCTTTCCTGGCTAGAGGCCAGTCTCCGCTGTCCGATCCTAGTCCAGTGACTACTCTCCAGGCTTCAACTATTAGGCAGCAGGATGTACCCAGCACTAGCCAACTGCCGGTTCAACCGGTAGGACCCGCTATGACTCCAACTACCGAACGACCTCTTGTAAGCAGAGGTTCGTGCTTGAAATGAAAGTATGATGTCCTGAAGCACCAATTCCACATTCCAGAAAGGCTTTCTATCCTTGAGGCCCTTCGCCTATCATATGAAATGCGTGAAGCACTTGTCAAGGCCTTAAGGAGCCCCATTCAGTTTGAGATTGAGGTTGCGGCTGTAGAAGCCTTCAACGCTGAGACAATTGAGAACGTCGAATGTCAGGCAGTTATCTCGTTCTCCGGTGAATATGGGGACCCTCCCATATAGGGGCATATTCGCCCACTGTACATCACGGGCCACTTCAATGGAGTGGAAGTCCGTCGCTGCCTCGTTGAAACGGGTTCCGGGATTAACCCAATCCTGACTCGGACACTGCGAATGCTGGGTCTGTCTGAAGATGATTTGACGCCCTCCGACCTCAGAATCCAGGGGTACGACAGGACCGAGCAATCCCCAGTCAGAAAGATTCGCCTAAAGACCCAGTTCGGTGGCCTAATTTCCAGTACCGAGTTCATAGTTATCTCTCAGGACACCGCCTACAACGCATTGATGGGTAGGCCATGGCTCCATCTGCACGCAGAGGTCCCTTCATCGTATCACCAATGCCTCAAATACTCCCTCAATGGTCAAGTAGGTGTACTCCAAGGAGATGCATCTCCTTTCGCCTCTTGTAAAGCCCGTTATCTGGACACTGACTATTACAAGAGAAAGGATAAGCAAATTCTAGTATGGGAGGATGAACCCGTCTCGGTCACAAGTGATCCCTAGGCAGGCTTGGATGATGCCAACATTTTATTGATCCATCGATTGGAGGCCATGACCCTGGAAATGGGGCAGTGTTTCGTTGTTTCGGGTACGCAAGGAAGACGTGTTCCCGTGTTCAAGCGATGACGGAAAATCACCTCGTACTCCTACACCAACCAGGATCAGGTGATCCCAGAGCCTCCTACCCATGTGCGGTACCGGAATGTCAAGCATATGATAACAGCAATACGTCATACATGTCTCTTCCACCGGGCTGGAATCAACCGACTCAGGACGACGCGTCACCACTGCTTTGATGTTATCAAACATGGCCCCTTGGGCTGAAGGCCAGATGGGATAGGATCAACTACCTTCATTGCTATGGTCTCAGTGGTGAGTGGGTCTCCTGATACGATGACTACTACTGCGCAAGTCGGCACCAGCTTCCCATCAGGGTGTGATAGCTCCGAAATAGCTCCCTTTGTGGGGAACCCCTCCACGGGTGGAGAGGAAGATCTGGAGGATTCTCCCCCACCTTTGAGGAAGGCATCTCTACCACGGTTGATGAACTGGTACAGGTGAACCTTGGTAGCGAGGAAGATCCGAGACCCACATTGATCAGTGCAGCCATGTCCCCCAAGGAGCAGTAGAGGTACTTAGACTTTCTCAAGAAACACCGTGATGTGTTTTGCTGGAGTTACAACGAGATTCCAGGACTATATCCCCAGGTAGTCGTTCACCGCCTGGGCCTCCCGTCAAACCATCGCGGGTTTAAGCAGCCCCCCAGAAAGATACACCCCTCTCATGGTGCCATTATTGAGGCCGAAGTTGATAAGCTCATAAAGGCCAACTTCGTCAAGGAAGTCCAGTACGCCAGGTGGCTAGCCAACATTGTGCTGATTAGGAAGAAGAATGGGCAGATCAGGGTCTGCATCGACTTCCGTGACCTCAATTGCCACTGCCCAAAGGATGACTTTCCCGTCCCGGTGACTGAGTTATTAATTGATTCTACGGTCAGGTTCGAAGCCCTCTCTTTCATGGATGGCTATTCTGGGTACAACCAGATCCGTATGGCCCTCGAGGACGAGGAGTCAACTGCCTTTAGGGCCCCCTCAAGGTACCTTTTGTTACCAGGTTATGCCCTTCGGCCTGAAAAATGCAGGTGCCACTTATTAGAGGGTCATGCATCGCATATTCAGGCCAATTCTCGGGACGCTGGTGGAATGCTAAGTGGATGACCTAGTGGTCAAATCACGCCAGCGCTAGGACCATCTCAAAGGCCTTGAAAAATTGTTCGGTATCCTCCGTTCCTGCCACCTGAAGATGAACCTGTTAAAGTGTGCCTTCGGGGTCACCTTTGGGAAGTTTCTTGGATTTGTTGTTAGATACCGAGGCATTGAGATCGACCCAGAGAAGATCAAGGCCATTAGCCAAATGCCTCCCCTGAGCAATATTCAGTAACTTCGAGGTCTCCAAGGCCACTTAGCCTATATACGCCAATTCATCACGAATATGGCCGGCAAGTGTAAGCCCTTTTCCTGGCTCATGAACAAGGGTGCCGCCAACGAATGGTATGAAGAGTGTCGGACCGCCTTTGAGGAAATCATGCAGTATCTGCTCCAACCTCCGATTTTGATGCCACTCGTCTCTGGAAAGCCACTGATCCTTTACATGACCACCCTGGAATGATCCCTCAGTGCACTGCTCGCCCAGAAGAATAACGAGGGTACGAAGAACAGTCTCTACTATCTCAGCTGCATGCTTCTCGATACGGATATCAGATACTCCCCTATCGAAAAGGGCTGCCTTGCACTCATTTTTTTCATACAGAAGTTGCGGCATTACATAGAACACCCTGAGGTGCAATTGGTCTCTCGGGTAGACCCACATAAGTACATCCTAAACCGCCCCATTTTGACTGGCTGACTAGCACGATGGGTGGTGATTCTCCAGCAGTTTGATATCAGGTTTGTAACTCAGAAGGTCATTAAAGGACAGACGTTGGAAGACTTTTTAGCTGCCTATCCAACCTCCACAAATCAATCCCTGGACCTTGATTTTCCTGATGAGACGATCCTATCAGTCGATCGTGCCATCCCATGTTGGAAAATGCATGTCGACGGTGCCTCCCGGAGCCCCACTGGTAGGAAGCTCAACAATCCTATGCACTACAGAGTGGGCCTGGGTATCATCTTCATTACCCCGGCGCAAGACATCCTTCCATACTTGTTCCTATTGTCAGAAGGTTGTACCAATAATGAGGCAGAGTACCAGGCTCTCATCACTGGCCTCAAGTTGTCCCTTGAGATCGACGTGCCCCATCTACATGTGAAAGGAGATTCCGAGCTGGTAATCAAGCAGTTCAATGGCGATTATGTCGTTAGGAAGCTAGAGCTTGTGCCGTTGTTGGATTGCACCATCCACCTAATGGAACAATTCTCCTCTCGGCCAGAGGTCACCCATGTCCCTTGGTTACAGAACGGTCGAGCTAACGCTTTGGTCGGCTTAGCTGCGTCACTCGCGGAACCCAAGCAAGGTGATTTGATCATACATGTGTCACACCGGAGAGTCATTGCCCCTATCACCCAAGAGGAAAATGATGGGATGCGGGTAATTCATCTCACTGTCGGGCCCTCTACGTCAGGGGTCCAGGGTTCGTCAGTCACAGTGGTTGAAGCCACTCCTGACTGGATGGCACCTTTTGTCGAGTATCTCCAAAATGGTTGCCTCCCAGACGACAGGGCCGAGCGCGAGCGAATCCGATGTCGCGCGCTGCAATTTACCCTCCAGAGTGGCCCCAGTATTGAGAAGATCCTCTATAAGCAGAGCTTCTATGGCGTTCTCCTCTGTTGCATTCATGGAGTCGATATTTCTCAGGTTATGCAAGAGGTCCACGCCAGTTCCTGTAGTGCCCATCAAGCTAGGCCAAAGCTGTCCCATCAAATCCGGAGGTTGGGGTACTTCTATCCCTCTATAATCCATGATTGTATCGTGTTTTCCAAGATATGCCATGTGTTCCATGTTCATGCCAACTTCCGACATTGGCTGTCAGAACCCCTCCACTCCACTAGGTACTCTTGGCCGTTTGTGGTGTGGGGACTTGATGTAGTGGGACCATATCCACCAGCGACAGCTCTCTAGTGTAGGTTCATCCTAACTACTACAGATTTCTTCTCCAAGTGGGCAGAGGCAGTTCCACTCAAAGAGGTCAAGGCCCGTTCCATCGTCGACTTTGTGAGCTCTAATATCATTCACCGGTTTGGGGTCCCTCACGCTGTCCTCACCGATAATGACACCAACTTCTGAGCGGCTGAGCTGAAAAATTGAACGCCAAGTACAATATCTGTTCGAACCATACCTCCCGCTATCATGCACAAGAGAACGGGCAGATCTATTCGTTTAAAAAAATCCTCTCTAACATTCTGTAGAAAATGGTTGCTCAGAACAAGAAAAGTTGGCCGGACAAGCTTCCCAACGCCCTATGTGCTTATCGGACGACGACTCGCAACTCTACCCAGGTTACCCCATATTCCCTGGTGTATGGGGATGAGGTCGTCCTACCCATTGAGATCCAGCTGCCATCGTTACGCACTGCAGTCTATGACAACCAGGCGCCAGATGAGGTGGCCAAAATCCATCTAGCTGAATTAGATACACTGGACGAGAACAGGCTTCGTGCCCTGCACAATCTGGAATGGCATCAGAATAAGATAGCAAGGGCCTTCAACAAGAAGGTTCACCATCGTTCTTTTCTACAGGGTGACCTAGTGTTGGCCCTTCGAGCGCCAATGATCCCCGGTAGGAAACCGCCCAAGCTAGAGCCCAAATTGGAAGGGCCTTATATCATCAATAAGGTTTACCCCAACGGGGCATACTTCTTGGTGACCACGGATGGTGAGCACGTAACTCCTCCCACCAATGCCAAGTTCTTCAAGCAGTACATTGCCTAATAATTCTTTTTTTTGGTCCGACATGACTTTAAACTGTAGGGTCTTGCACGACCTTAAACTGCATCTTCATCCAGTAAGACGATAAACTGCAAAATGGTCCGAGCTCTATGACCTTAAACTAAGACCTCCTCCCATCCTTACTGCAAGACATTAAACTGCAAGCTAGTCAGGCCTTCCTGACCGAGGCTTAGCCTCAGGCCCCTTGGCCTTCTCAGGCCCCCTGGCCCCGTCCTTACTGCAAGATGTTAAACTGCAAGCCAGTCAGGCCTTCCTGACCGAGGCTTAGCCTCAGGCCCCTTGGCCTTCTCAGGCCCCTTGGCCCCGTCCTAACTGTAAGACATTAAACTGCAAGCGAGTCAGGCCTTCTTGACTGAGGATTAGCATCAGGCCCCTTGGCCTTTTTGGGCCCCCGGCCCAGGTCCTTTCTTATGGGAGTCTATGGTGTGGTGTGGGATTATGTCCTCATTCACGTCAGTTTATTCATTGTACCGTACACCTACCCTGTTTGGGGGTATATTACTCCCCTCCTCGTCCCGCATGATGTTATACTACATCTAGAGAACTACTTGTGGCTTGATTACCATCCTCATGGGATACGTAGGATCACCCGAATGTCTAGGCTTCGGGTCCAGCCCCATCTCTCGGGAATTTTCATCCCACCTTGGCCCTTGGTTTACCCTTCCTCCACGAGGGGATTATATGGCGTGGTACGAGATTATGACCTCATTCACGTCGGTCTTGTAATAATCATGCTATGCGCCTCTTATTCTCGAGCTATTTCATCGACCCTTTATGATGGTTCACCAATATGCCTAAGGGTACTCCGGTTTATTACCTGGAATGCCAGAGTTTACTTGGACACGTCCGCACCCATCTTCCAGGCTTTGCGTATCACTTAATCAGGGCTTCCGTCATATTTCACACCTGGAGGGACCCCCAAGAACGTCCTGGATACTATGCCCAAGGGCTCTCCTACCATTATGGACCAGAGCCCTCGAGGTTTTTGGACAACAAATCGATAAAACCCCGCGTTGCGAATACAGTCAGTGGTCGATGCTCGTTTTTTGTTCCCACTTCATGCTAACGCGATATAGATACCATTTTCGGCCATGGTCAAATGTTAATCTCCATCACCACACCAAATCCCCATTAAGCCCAAAGTGTCGGGTAGATGATTCACATCCTTCTTCACTTCATCTTTTCCAAGTAGAGTTTCGAAGCTCTTGGTACTACTTCTCAATGTGCATCTGCACGTTACGGGGAAAAATCCGCGTTAAAGGTGTCCTTTGGGGATCTCTGCCAACTCCCCTTTGATGGACGCCCCATGTATTGCGATAAGGATTCCCCCCCTTGTTTCCCACACCGAGTTTAACTCACTTAGGCTTAGGGATCGGGTTGAAATCTGCGCTTACTCGGGAAGTTTTCACCATTCATGGTCCGAGCTCTAAGACCATAAACTAAAATCCATATAGAACTACGTTCAGCTTGATTCCCATCCTTATGGGATACATAGGACCACCCGGATGCCTTGTCTTCTGGTCCAGCCCATTTGGGGAGCTAGTCTCTCTCCCCCTCTTTTCACCTCTTACCTCTATATAGGCCCCTCGTCGTGAGGTCTCCCTCTCAGAGTGGCGTACAGTGTGATGTGGGATCATGTCTCCATCAATTTTGTTTCATGACACTGTGCACATTCCCCACCTAGCATCGCCTCTGCTATTTCTGCGCTGCATGACGTTAAAATGCATGCTTGGTCCTGTCACATGACCCTAAACTGTGACATTATCGTCCTGGATTCACGACAAAAAGGAGCACTGCATTTTGATGACCTCGTTGTAGAGGACATAACGTTGAGTATTGGTCACGTGCCATGCCATTTTTCAACACCTATCATGGCTTGATTCTTGTGGCGACACAAGGTCCTGCTACCCTAGGCCTATCGCTTCACAAAAAAAACCACTCACCTTAAAGGAAAAAAAGATTTACCAAATTCTACTTCATTTAGTGAAAGGCCCACGCCTGAAATCCCCTTTTTCCCCTGGACTGGTACCCTACCATGTCACCTTTTAGAACTATGTATGGCTTGATTCTCATCCTCATGAGATACATAGGAGCGCCCGGGCACTTCCCGGCGGGCCCAGCCTAACCTTCGTGTTTGGTACCTCGACTTGAGCATTTCCCTAGAGAACACATGGTAAGTAGGGCTTAGGTCCTCATTCATGTCGGGTTTTGTAACTTCCTTTCCATGTGTCTCCTGCTACCCTTACCCATTCATGGTCTGAGTTCTAAGACCATAAACTAAGACTCCCTCAAGAACTATGTGCAGCTTGATCCCCATCCTCATGGGGTACATAGGAACACCTTTGATTTTTTCCTTGGGCCCAGATCAACTCTCGTTTATGGTCCCTCGACCTAAAATTGTCCGAGAAGCACATGGTGGTCGGAACCACTGGTTCACATTCACGTCAGGTGTCTGAGATACCCCACTGTGTGCCTCCTATGTTTCCTCCCGCCCTTTGGTCCGAATTCTACGACCCTAAACTAATATCTTCCTATTTAAAAGGACTATACTCCCTCTATCTAACATGTCTCGTTGTCGTATTCAGATGTGTTTTTACAAAGAACCCAAAGTGTAGAATTTTCATGGGGACATTCCCCTCGTCCCATGACCAAGCTTTGTGAGCTCACTATTTGGATCCTCATCCTCTTCCACATCCAAAAGGGCTCTTAGACGACATGGATACTAGGCTTAAGGGCTCTCCATGGATGATGGACCTAAGGGCCCTCTAATCGTTTCGGGCCAATGTCTCTAAGGATATTTGACAACATTTGCGACATGGTCCCGTGTTTCAAACATGGTCAACAATCAACCATCATTTGTTTGTCCCCATTCTAGGCTAACGCGATATGGATTCTGCGTTTCTACCACGGTTAACAGTTATCCTCTATCGTCACACCGCCGTCATTATGATCCAATTCTCGAGCGACACAATTCACACATTTCCACTTTCTCATGTTCAAGTGGAATTCCAACATATTCGGCTCTATCTCTTCGTGCATCTAAGTGCGCCACATGGGCGTGTTATTATCAGGGGGCTGGTATTCACTAAGCATCTCTCCACCCTATCCTGCCCTTTTCTATGTCGGGAAAGTCCCACCACTACTTGTTTCCCACACCGAGCATGACTCACGTGGGCTTAGTAGTTTTGGCAGGATGCGTACCAACACGGCTAGGTTTCTCATCGTCCTGCATGATGTTAAACTACGCTTCTTGAACTACGTATGGCTTGATTCCCATCCTCATGGGATACATAGAGACACCCTGGTATTTTACCTAGGGTCCAACCCACAGAAATCATTAATCCCCGCTTTCCCCTTTCCGGCCCCCTGGTCGGACCCCTCGCTAGAGAGGCCCTGTCCCAAAGAAGGAAGGATCCATGACCAAACCAATGCACCCATCTGGTGTACTCCCACCACGGTGGTGTGACTACCTAAGTGTTGGATTATGTTTGGACAAAACATCACCCCGTATTCCACGCTTTGCGTACCCTTTTTTCTGACCCTCGTCCCCTTTCATGTCTGAAGGGACCCCCTAACGGCCTGGTCTCATGCCACATCGGCTCACCTACTGTCATGGTCCAACGTCCCAGAAGACTGGTCATGTTTGGAAGGACCCCCTAACAGTATGGATGCCCGACCTAGGGTCCTCCTACTGTCATGGGCCAATGTCCCAAAGGATTGACTGACAACATTTGTGACCTGGTCTCATGTTTCAAACATGGTCAACGGTCGACCCTCATTTGTTGTCCCCATTTCAGACTAACGAAGTAAGGATATTGTTTCTCTGCCACAGTTAACGATTGTACTTTATTATCACGACATCCCCGCTATGTTCCGAATTTTGGGTATCGTGATCCACACTTTCCGTTTCCATCTGTTCGGACCGATTTCAGCGCCCCGGGAATTGCACCGTTCGTGCATAATAGCACGCTAAAGAAACGGTAATTCGGCTATTCTAAGGACCTCCTTCACCGGCCAGGCCTCTCCCACCTTCCGGAAATCCGAACTGGTTATGCAAACCCCAGATGGCAGAATCTTGTTTTCCACTCCCATGTTGGGAGGGACGATGAGGAAACTATCACCTGTTTCTCACATCGGGCCTGACCCGCGTGAGCTTGGGGAATTGTCGCCGGACATCCCGCCAACATTATAGGGATGTAATGAACTGATGAAAATAGTAGAAATCATGCATGATACAGTATTCAAGAAAAAATTGAAGCACGAAAGTACCATTAAAAGGTTTGTAATTTGTTACAATACCCGGGGGTCGACTCACCCCATGGACGGGTTGACCCCGTCAAAAGAACGTTGCAGCTCCGCCACCCTTCGGCTTGTGGCGTCCAAGACTTGCTATCGCCGACTCAACTCCTGCCCCTCCTCAGTAACAGTGGGGCGCAGTCCATCATCCTTGGCTCTGCCCCTTTCTACGCCAGCCTGAATGGCAGCTATCTTTCCAGAAGCCTGCCTCATATGCTCTTAAACCTCTTCCAGCTGGTCCTTCAACCGTGAGATCAGCTCAGATTGTGCATTAAGGGAGGCTGAGTGCTCATCTGCCCGGGTCTGCATCTGTTGGACCTTTCTTCCAGCCTCCTGGAGCTTCTTGATATTGGTCACCTTCCTACGCTGCCAACCCACGCTGAGTGCACGATCATACTCCAAGATCTGCTCGGCCATGAGATCTCGGATGAGCGCATGAGGACGTTGGGCATCCACTCCCCCAACGCATAGTTCACACAGCTGCGAGATAATTCTATCTATTTAATTCACCCATAGCATTTGGGGGTGTCCTTGATGAAGCGTGTGATCAGCTTCCATGATCGGAGGCAGACTATGTTGTTGTCCTCCTTGTCGGGGGTTGTTTTGTCCCAGTCTACGCGATTGGCATGCTCGTACGCGGGATACACCCGCAGGAAATCCTCAGCAGGATCTACATCTGGTGTTGAATCCGGCACGACATCTGGCGCCGAAGCAGGCGTGATGGGACTTGGGTCAGCCGATTGATCCTCGTCATTAGACTCCACTTCAATACCTTAGGCACGACCCTACGGGTGGCCCCGCCAGTGATAGTGCGTGTAGCAGCTTGGGGAGATGGGGGACTACCTCCACCATCACCGACATGCCCCTAGGAGGGATTCCACCTAACATCCCAACCAGTCTTGCCGCAGCAGCCCATTCCAGTCAAAGAACTGTACCACAGGAAAGGACACAGACATTAATTGGCACCATCTACATGTGAAAAAAATGAATCCAGTAGAGTAAAATTACGGAGATCGATATCCTGGTGCTGATCTTGAGTCGATACTGACGGGACCTCGAGGCATGGCCCTCCGTATATTGTTGAAAGGTATAGAGATTCCTGAGGAGCCACCTCGAGTGCTTTGGCCCCACCAGACGCAGAACTGGAAGCAGCCGTAGGCGCGGGTTCTGAAGGTCCTGCATCGTCACCCGCCAAGGGGCAAGAGCGAGTCCTGCGCACAAGTTCCACCTGCATGGTTCAAACATCGGTGAAAAATTCATTATGGCCCGAGAACGGACCGTGAGGAAAGAAGTTCAGAATGCTACCTCGAGAGCCTCTGCGAAATCATCAGAATCAGAGTCTTGGCCTCTGACATCGCCCTCCTCCAATGGGCTCCCTCCGTCAGCCCCATCCTCCCGAGAGGAGTCCTCTAATTCTTCCGGCAGGGGGAAGCACTCCATTAGATCGGCAGCTGACAACTGCGGGGGGACCGTCCGATCAATCAGTACCCTCACACGGTATGTCATTGGGCGTGGGACACCACTAAAATGAACGTAGTCCTCTAGATCGTCCAAGTATTGCTCTGCCTCCGCCGGAGACGCCATGAAACCAGCCCGGACTGGGCCTATTCCCGGTAACTCCATCCTGAGGCGATTCAGGTGCACCCATATCTCGGGTGGACTAAGGAATTGTCGGTTGACATCCCAAATGTCCTAGGCCACCGAGAAGACGACATCCTCTTCCATGTCGATATGACGCAGCCGCTTCCCCAGATCCTGAGTGGATATCCTACGAAATCCCCTCGGAGGCCGCCCCTCTGGATGGCCCTGATCTTCCAGAATCACTCAATCCGCCGCTGCTGCCACACCCTCGGCTGGTGCGGGTCCCACCGCCACGGCAGCCCCGCCACCGTGAGAGGACTTTGCTACCCTCCGACCCCGACCTCGGGATATAGGAGGCCCACCGTCACTAACACGAATAGTTGGGTGCTTCAGCATCTCCCCCAGATAAGCAGCCTCCCAACTAATGGCATACTCCCTCACCAATCTGAAAGCAGCAGTGGATAGAGGCAATGTGATTCGCATCTTCCCGTCTTCCCGCGTGAACATGAGCCACAGCTGCCTTATCACACATGTGTGCTCCTCGTGACGCACCTCTCAGTAGACCTGTGGGGTCATCCGCTGGAGGCACCGGAACTGCCTCGCAAATCGATGCGGGGTGTATGATTCACAGAGTGGCTCACGATCCCCTCGTGCCACCAAAACTACCACTCGAAAGGATAGGAGATAATCCTGGTGCTCTTCCTTTCCCTGCCCATCGTTAGTGAGTATCCCCGTCGGCAATGGGAATGGGTGTAATTTAAACTCATCCGCCCTCCACACCCGGTTCAGCACCATCGGCGCAGTTAGTTTAAATGGGAAGCTCTCAGCCGCATTCAGAATGGAGGGGTGAAAGTTTGATCCCGGCGGCGAAATAGGGTTTGGATACTCATAGATCCCCCTGATGTGTGCCACAATCCACCCATATAGGAGGTGGAAGGTCCTGCATATCCTTGGTGGATTCTTTCCCTCGCTAACGTGCCGTAGCATCTTGTAAAACTTGGCGAGCATTGTAATCCCTAGATTGACACGCTGCCCCATGTCCAGCATGGACGCCATGATAAACAAGCTGGTCCAACCCCCCATGCCGGTATCCCTCACCGATAGGATCCAACCACAGATAAGGGCCGCAATGAACGCCGCCAGCCTGACTATCGGCTGTTGTTCAGTGCTGATACTGAAACCCCAAGTCTTCCATTGGCTGTCATCCATGACCCGCCAATACAAGTGCACCTTACCCCATTGAGCTGCCTTCAGACAAGTTCGAGGCCTCGGAGGGAACTCACGATTTTCCGAGAAATTCAGGAACTGCTTGAACCACTTGTTAAAGTGGACATCTCTCACCGCTTCCTTGTCCTCTCCAGGGACCAGTACCATCAGCACCGACGCCAGTCGTGGCATCTTCTCCATATCCTCCCACGTGCTCATGACAGGGATGAACTCATCATACATGGACCCCAATATCGGAATCCCTGAAATCTAGTGGACATCCCACAGGCTGATTCCCACCTCCCCATGGTGCAGGGGAAAAGTATTGTTCCTAGATGACCATTTTCTCAGTAGCTCCGGCATCAGCTGTTTCAGTTGGTAAATGTGGAATTGGGAGGCCCATGTCGCCTCATACAAACCCACTCTCCTCAACTCGACCCCAAACTCCTCACATGAGGTGCCTACCTAGTAGGCCCATGCCCAGTCATTGGTGAAGTTGCTGCCCTGGCGCATGTCCCACTCATCGGACCACCCCTTCTTCGGATCCTGCAATGCCGCCTTCAGCATGGTACGGTACAGAGGAGGGGATGTCTCCGGTTACAGTGGCTTCCCGTCAATATTATTCACATGGTTGTAGAGACAGTCAGCGGTGATGGGTGTGAAATCCTCCTGTGCATGACCATCGGCCGCCCTGAACCACTAGTCTTGGCATTGAGTGCGCCTGAAACAGCATGCTGGTTCATCCCTACTCGCCTCAGTGATGAAGACGTCATCCCTCAGCCCGAAGCCATACAAGGGAAGTTTCTTGCACTGCGGATAGTGCTTCTGACCCTTCGATAGTAGTTCTATCAAAGAGGTATGGTCCGAGTGGCTTCAGACCATCTCCCCAAGGCCCAGATAGTTGGCCATCTCATCCCTCTAGGTGGCGTCTGCAAGCACCCCCAACACAGCTTCTCGGTGGGCCATTTTCGGTTTCCGCACAGAAACGAATTTCTTCAGGCCCGATCGCGAAGGTTTCTCGCGAAGATCGCTCGCGAAGCTCGACCAGAAAACCAAGCCATGGAGTCTGGCCTTGTCCGGAAAAACAAAAGTTTTCTTGGTGTAGTCGCGGAGTCGGAGACTCGCGGTTCGCCGCGAAGCTAGAATCACGAAAGAGCAAACGCGGAGTACGCGGAGCTTCGTGAAGTCGAGAGTGCAAGAGGACAAGAGTCACAAGAGGACAAAAGAGCGGTCAGCCCCCCTATTTATAGGCGGCGACCTCAGAGCTTTGCGGCGCATCCCACCCACGCGAAGCATCGTGGCGCGTCCGGACTGTGTGGCCGCCGATAGCACGGCGGTCCCCTTCGCGAGGCCGCTTCGCGAACCACCGATAATTTTGGTGATTTTCCCTCAGACTTCAACCCTTCGTCCCTCAGTGGATCCAAGTCTGAGGGGGGGGGGGGCATTTATTGGCACCAAAATCATGCACGCAAAGAAGGGACGGAAAAGAAGCCTTGCACGCTGCGTCGTGATGCTCTGGCGCGAAGCACCCACCGAGCATCGAGACCGCCGCGAAGCAAAGGAGGTGGTAACGCTCCACGAACGCCCTGACGTTCGCGAGCCCACCGCGAAGCACCCACCGCCCCTTCGCACCGCGTGAGTTCTGATTCGTGGGGCCCCTTGCTGATAAATACTGGGTTCTCCCTGAGCCCAGGGGATGGACAATCTGACCTTTCGGCTTCTCAACTCCTAAATCGCGAATCACCCTTCGCCCCGGGAATCATGAGCTTCGCGAGGTATTTTTACATCACGAGATGCCTTTTCCTTGTCTCATTTTGAGCCCCTATTCTGAGAGGGATGCCTTCCACGAAGCCCAAGGGAACTCGCGGAGGAAGGGGATTCCCAAGGGAACCCGGGAAGCCACGGAGCGTTTATGCTTCGCGAAACACCCATCCTGTACTAGTGATCCCAATGCCAAGGCAGGGTTGTTGCGTATCGCGAAGCTCACTACCCCGCAGCACCTTGCTTCGCGAGGCACCACTGCTTCGCAAGGAAGTGCTCCGCAAATACTATTCCACTTCACGAAGCACCCCCCATTCACACCTCTGCCCCATGCTAAGGCCAAGGCACTCAACTTAGCGAAGCACACTCCTTGGCTTGGGAATTCTTCTTCCCGTGCGACCCTCCAGGTTTTCACGATGTTATTTTAAAGTCCCACGGACAACATCACCCGTATCGTTGCTTCGCCTAATGCTTCTTCGCATAGGCACACTAATGGCTATTGCTTCTTCGCATAGCTTCGCTAACGTGGACCCCTCGATGGTTCACTCCGCGACCCCCTTTTACCATGGCCTTGACAGTACCTTCCCTCCCCCAAGGAATAGAGGGTACTGGTTATGTAAGTCCTAGGGGTGTTGAGTAAAACCACCTTGTCAGAGCTGCAGGACGTTAAACTAACAAGCACCTCGTTCTCAACACATGTCGTTAAACTGTGACCCGACCCCGTGCCTCGCACGCAGGGTCCCCCCAGCTCGGACATTCTTTACGCCACTCGCCTCCACGGGAATGGAATCACCCCCCCCCCCACAAGGGATTATATCCTCCTTATCGGAGGGGCGTATGTCCATGGGAGAAGGGAAACCACCTTGGTGTAAGCCCCTATCCCCTCTTGCAGAAGGTAGCACCCATGCACCTCCGTATTTCCCCACTGCCAAGGTCAGTGGAGGGCGTGATGGGGAACGAGGCACCTATCATCATTGGTCCCAAATCCCTCTCTCGCTACACTTTTCCGCACATCGGGCCTCCATCCCGGAGTAAGTCCCAGCACCAATGGGCCACCTAACGCGTAATCCCCTCTTCACTTCTCATGGACGCACCCTTCGCGACGTGATCGTCAGGTCCTTATTGCCTCTTGTTTCTCACACCGATCATGACTCACGTGGGCTTAGAGTGAGCATCGACCATGGCAATGCGCTCATCCAGCATGATGTTAAACTGTATGCCCTCGTCCAGCATGAGGTTAAACTTTATGCCCTCGTCCAGCATGATGTTAAACTATATGCCCTCATCCAACATGATGTTAAACTGAATGCCCTCGTCCAGCATGAAGTTAAACTGCATGCCTTCGTCCTGAATGACATTAAACTGCACACCCAATTTGAACTACGAGGTCTTTGATCCATGTCACGACATGGTACGTAGGAAGCCTCCATGAGGTTCAAGCCCACCCATCATTTATTCAGGTCGAGTTCCACATTCGTCCAGTATGACTTTAAACTGCCTTCCAGTCTGACGACAAGCCGTTGTGACCACCCAAACTACGAGGACTTTGATCCATATCAAGGCATGGTACGTAGAAAGCCTCCCCGAGGTTCAAGCCCATCTCCCATCAGACCAAGGTCCTTTCCTCATGTTGGTTCGCCGACACCCACCCTCCGAACTATGAGGACTTTGATCCATGTCAAGGCATGGTACGTAGGAAGCCTTCACGAGGTTCAAGCCCACCACAAGTGGACCCCCGCGTCTACTTTCACGTCGGGTCACCGATGAAACCCTTTGAACTACGAGGAATTTGATCCTTGTCAAGGCATGGTACGTAGGAAGCCTCCTAGAGGTTCAATACCACCACCCGTTTGTCATTCCGACCTTCTTCGCATCGGTTCATCAACACCCGGGTAGCCTAGTGTGTAAGCCCCACACCGTCTGGACCAAGGTCCTTGCTCGTGTCGGTTCGCCGACACACCATCCTGAACTACGTGGTCTTGGATCCATGTCAAGGCATGGTACGTAGGAATCCTCCATAATGTTCAATCCCATCGCCCAGTCATTCTGACCTCACTCATGTCGATTCACCCCCGTCCCGCATGACTTTAAACTGTATTCCACATTCCATCCGAACTACGGGGACTTTGATCCATGTCAAGGAAAGGTACGTAGGAAGCCTTCACGAGGTTCAAGCCCACCACCAGCGGACCCCCCACGTTCACCTTCATGTCCGTACGTTGACAATTCCCATCGGACCAAGGTCCACCTTCACGTCAGTTCGCTAACGAAACCCATCGGACTGAGGTCTACCTTCACGTCGGTTCACCGGCACCATCCTGAACTACGCGGACTTTGATTCCCTACCACGAGGATACGTAGGATGTCTCTTCGAGGCTCAAGCCCAACTTTACCATCGCCCCTGTGATGGTCCAATTTAATTCCCCCTCCGCTTCATTCAACTCTCCATCATCCACCCTGATTCTCACCCAAAACGTCATATCCCCGCGAGATCATGTCATTCAACTCCTCTTCACAACATTCATGAAGCTGCCCATGGGTTGGCCCCGGTATTGGCATCACTTCAAGGGAAATTCTTCAATTTGATTCACTTCAGCTAGTGTTTTGATCAGGCCGACCCGTCTCCACTAGACGTTAAACTTGCGACCTACCTCGTGATAAACATGAGATGCCTGAGGAAAACCTCAAATGGCACGCCCTTGGCGTAACCGTCTCCGCTGGAAGTTAAACCTGTGGCATACCCTGTGTCAAACATGGGAAGCTAAGGAAAACCTTAGATATGTGCCTAGGGCGTATGATTCCCCACGCTCGATGTGGGCTGCCTCGGGCTTCCACGCCCTCGAGAATCCCCATGACAAGGGGCAAAAGACAGACACACCAGTTCCCCAGCATACAAACATGCTACTGATGCCTCGACGTGACTACTCCCCCGACTGAAGGTTTCTTCCCTGACCGGACCCTTTGGAATGTCCTGACATAAGCAGTGTAATTAACAGGCATCCATGGAAACATGGAATTGGGAAGAGTTTCACGAACAACGTATTAAATCTATGAGGGAGACCTGGACTAGGTGACGAGTTCTGAGGAGGAATCAACAGAAGGAAGAAACGACATCCCATCATCCCAGTTTCGATCAAGGAGCAGATGTCCCGGAATAAGGAGCAGATGCCGCCCGCCTTTGGAAAGCTAGAATGCGGGGAAACAAGCAGTGCAACCTCCACAGACGGATACGCGCGCCCCGGTGAAAGCGTCAGAAACACATTTCTATCAAAATATACATTTATATACGTTCATTGTTTCATTTTGGAACTATTTGGACAAATAAAAGATATTTATTTTTAGATAATTGAGGCGGAGTGACCTCTTCATTGAAAACAAAAAGCAGAATCTATAGGAGCAACAATGAAGCAAATAAAAAAATAAGAAACATAAGAGGGAAACACATAAATGATATTAAAAAACATGATAGTGATATTTTGTAACTACCTTTGATTTAAATAATTTATTATATATTTCCAAGGGAAAGTGTCAATTAAATAACTCAAAATAGATCTTAATGTGACAATGATATAATTTTATTCATCCAATAATTTTTTTACATTTTCTAGATTTATTTTAATCCTTATAATTTTGATTTACCCTTAATTTATTTATTTATGTTTAATAGTGGAAATAAAATTTCAAATTTTAACATGTTATAAAAATTTATATATATAGTGTTAATTATAACTAAATGGGAATTTTATGACATTTTATACCATATAATAATCAAATTTTTTAATTCCTATTAGGATTTTTAGATATTTTAATAAATTATTATTTTTATAAAATAACAATAGTGTCAATTTTGACTATATTCATAACATTGATTTTAATTAATATACAAATGGAAATATAAATTTGAAAAAAATCCTTTAATATACTCTTAACATGTTATAGTCACCTAGATAATTTTTGGAGAAGCTTAATTAATTCAAATTATATTTCTTTTTATATTTTCAAAACCATTTATTTGATATTTCTGTTAATAAAATAATTTCTACATCACTATTTTGTCGTCTTTAATGGTGATTGATTAAAATATAAATATTATAAATAAATTATTTTTATGTATGTAATTATTTTATATTTTCAGATACAATTTATAATCAATTTTATCTACGTGTTATCCAAATATTAAAATCAAAATACTTATATAAAATGAGAGTGTGACATTTTGTCACATTCATTAATTTTATTAATATTCATGTCATATTCCTAGAAAATTGTACATTAAATGATTTATTTCTAAAATTAGATTAAAAGGGTCTAATGTATTCATCAAATCTGATTTGGATAAGTTTTAGGGTAATTTTATAAAATTATATTTACCTTTTATTACTGGATTTACCCTTTACCATGTTAAAAAAAAATTACCGTAGTTACTAATTATAATTTCCAAAAAAATAAAATTAATTTATTAAAATAATTTGGAACAATTGATTCCAAATAAGGAATAAATTTTTCATATTTTAAAACACATAATTTTCTGTATTGAATTTAAAATTAATCTCATTGATAGAATGAGAAAACTAGTTTTTAAAAGTAAAACCCATCAAAAGATTATCATGTATTTATATCCTATTTTAATATCAAAATAATTCAAGTGAAATTAATTATAATAATGGATAAAAATATTATCTAATTATACTTTGAAAAAATGAATGTATAAATTAAAACTATAAATTATTTTGAGGAAAAAAAAATTAATTTGTTTTTCTATTTTTCAGAATTCTTCAAAACCTGAAACTAATAAAAAAAATACAAATAATTGAAACAAAGTAAATATTGACATTAATATTTAAAATAAAGTTTTTATTTTGTCAAATTAAATATATACAAGTGTCAAATATTTTATTTAAAATGTGTTCTCTATTACTGTTTTCCAAAACTGTATTATTTTAAAATACTTCTTTTATTAAAAAAATGAATTTTTTCTTGTATAATTTCTAGAAACTTCATAGGAAGATGTTTAAAATTATATGGAATATATAAAATTAAAAATGTTTTTAATACTCTTTATAAACACTAATTTAATTTCTAGGTTATATATTATATAAAATAATAAAATTTTATTAATATATTGTTGTTTGGTAATAATGGGCCTTTTGTGTAACACGAGCCAACTAATTATTGTATATAGTGTAAGCTTAATATGGTGTTAAGTAAATAAAAAGAAATAAACAAAAATTATGTTTGTTCAAAAAATAATATATTGTAAATTGTTAGGGTGTTACAATTTTTACCTTTAATTACACACACTTCAATATAATGGGTAGAAAATATACCGTTCTTTTGTACAACGAACTACCACCACAAGAAATGATGGTGTCAATGTTTTCCTTTACCACCTATCATGGATTAAAATTATAATGGAAAATATATTTTTATAAGATATATATGTAATTTTTTATTAATTTATTCTTCATTAATTATGATAAAAAACATAAATACATGCTTTTCATTTGGTGTAAATACAATATTTCATTTGTGAATGTATGGACTACCCTCTCTTCAGAGTAATGTATCTCATTCACACCTTACGTTGACTGTATTAAGGATAGTTTTAGTAAAATAATATGTTATATATGACATAATAATTCTAATATAATGGTGTATATATATATATATATATATATATATATATCATTTACATTATATCACTCAATATGATAGTAAAATAGAAACAACAATCATGCGCATCTACGTCCAACTGTCTCCATGAATTGTGTCTTTTGTTTAATAATTGTTTCATTTATAGATTAATATAAATTATTAAATAATAAATATATATTATATTTATATTATGTTTTATATTATTAAGATCAATATATAATAAAAAGGAAAAATTATTACAAATCAAAACATAATATAAAAACAATGGGGTTATTACTCGAAACGTAACATTAACATCGAATTGTTAATAAAAATTTAATATAAACACAAAATAAAATAATATATGGTATTTTATATAATAATATGTTTATATGATAGATTTATAATAATGTTATATTTATTACATAGGTGTCTTGAATGAGTATAAAGAGAGTGGAGACTAAAGGTATGAGTTTTCTCATCTCAGTTTTGATTTCCCTGAGACACAAGCCATGTAAACCACATATTTCTTATATGTAGTGTTTTCACTACCCCTTGATGAATTATATGATTATTGTAGCTAAATTTATAGTTATTGACATATCCTTTTTATAATCATTATTTTAGTGGTTTGTGGTTAAATGTTACCAAATTGTTTAACTAATTTTGTCTCAAGTTGACTTATCTGAGAAGCATGCCATGTTATAAACGTATATTTTTCTATTAGGTTGATATAATGATAATTGAAATTTCATATAATGATCCAATTATTTTAATTATATTTTATGTTTAATTTCATTTAATTTTCTTACATGGGGAGTATAATTCAAAGTTACCAATTGGTAAGAGTTTATTCAATCAATCATAATGTCTATTGATGTTGTTTATGATTGTGCTTCCATTGATGAAATTTTTTTATTAATAAATCAAGATCACTAGTTAATTTTATTATCCACTAGTTATTAATGATGTATCAATGTATTATTACCATTTTTACACTCATTTATACTTAATATATTTAAGAAACCTTGGTTATGAAAATAATACATTATTTCTCTTTTCGATCGGAAATAAATGTTATTTTCAAAAAGGGTTTTCTAAAAATGTTTTAATTTTTTTTTAATATTATCCTATAATTTTTAAATGATTTTTTACAAATTTTTTTTGTTTTTAAAAAAATGGTTTTCATATTAATATTCTTGTCATTTTCTGAACAATGAAGTTTTCTAAATACTTAATGTATAAAAATAATGTTCAATATGTACGAACTCAACGAACGAAATGATCATCATTTCCATAAATCATCCTTTGTATAATTACATTAATTATATTTTTCTCCTATTATTATTGAAGTATTTTGAATTTAATTTATTTCAATGAAAAATATTTTCAAATAATTTTTATGTTCAAAAGTTTTTTTAATGATTTCAAAAGTTTCGTCAATATGTTATCAAAATATTATTTTAAAGAAAAGTATTTCAATTATTTTATGATTTATTTTTAAATTTTCAAATAAATTTTATTGAAGAGGTTTTTCAAAATAATTTTTATCCTTCTGTTTAGGTTTTTATTGTATTTTTTTTGAAAAATGATTTTCAAAAAAACTTCTGGATTTTTTATATGTTTTCATGGAAAACGTTTCCAAACAATTTTATAGACTGATTTATAAGTTTTCAAATTATTTTTCAAAGAAAATAGGGTTTAAAATGATTTGTATTTTAAAAATAATTTTTCAACAATGAAAGGATATTTTCCTCAATAAATATTTTCAATGAAATAATAAACATTTATTTATAAGAAATTATTTTTTGAAAAGGTTTTATGAAAAAAAATTCAATGAAGTGATATTTAACTCTAGAAATGTTACATGTGATCTAAAAAATCATTATTTATATAATATTATATAATATGTTATAGTTTATTCTTTACTGGTTATATAAACTAATAATACCATACATGTTCTTTCTTCAAGGGTTTGTATTTTTATGGAATGATGTTTATGAAACTCATTTCTCTTCTATGGGTTATATTATTTTGAGACCTGTTTATTTTTATGTGTTATTATTTGATAAAATCATTATGAGAACTATATGTTTTCCATATTTAATGATATGGTGAACGGTTTATTATTCCCATTTATTTTCATGGGTTATGTGATATGATATTTATAAAACCCATCGATTTCCTTGGGTCATGATATAATATAAGTATTATTTTCCTATGGAACATGTAGGTATGATTTTATTATATGGTAGGTGGGAAATATATCTCCCTCCAGTTAGTTGGGTAATGATTTACAGTTGATGAGATTTTGATGGGAGACAAGTTGATGGGCTTGATCCAAAATTGGAAACAGATGTGTCATGATCCACTATGGGAAGATAAGGAAACTCAATCAAATATAGGAAGATGGGGAACCCAATCCACTATAGGAAAATGGGGAAACCTTCTCCACTATTGGAAAATTGGAAAACCCAATCTCTGTAAAAGAGGGGACTATGACTGGGGAGGCTTTTTTTCACTTCCCAATATGTACAGTCCCCATGAAGTGCCCTAATATGTTTTTGGAAATGATCATTAACTTATGGGTAATGATGTTATAAGTTTATGTATCTACCACAAATTTTTTGTCATATTCCTTTGACATGATCACATATTTTGTGTTCTTTATTATCTTATGATTCATGTATTATGAACTTCCGATCATTATAATATATCCCATTATTATGATTCTTTTATTCTAGATGTGATCTTATAATGTTTTGATCATGTTCTTATATAATTATTTTAATGTTATGCTTACATATTTCCATTTTTACATTAATAAGTATTGTAAATCACCTATTTCATATATTTGATTTCACTATGTTGTGAGGAAAGGTTTTAAGTAGGAGGATTAATTTTGAATATCATCAAAGAATATATCTAACATCGTTCTCAAAAATTGAAGAATGTGTTCCATGTTTGCAAATACAATAAAATATTATGGTCCACACACATGTATTTTATAATTTGAGGATTATTAATCTAAAATGATGTAATATCCATGTATGTTAATAAAGGTTCTCTAAAAAAAGTTCTTTTCACATATAAAAATATCCTTATACGCAATCGAAAAAACATAGTAGTAACCAACTCCTTAGCCTAGAAATATTCTTTCATGGTGGGTAACAATTTTAGATCATCTAAAATTAGGCTTTTGGATAATGATACTTCTTTTTAGTAAAAAACTATAGCATATATATCATTATAATTGATGGTTCACGAGAATAATTACCCAAATATGTATTTAGAGTCAGTAATGGGAAATTTTTCAATAAATATATCAGTGAATTATCATTATAGATAATGATGTGATATATTTACTAAATATATGAGCCTAAAGTATATATTTAGTAAAAATGAGATAATTAAGTGAAAGATAAGATGGTTAGAGATGATTAAATATCATAAATGCTTGATACATTACCACCCTGGGAAAGTGACAAAGGTGGTTGATGAAATGAGTCCAAATGACCATGTATACTTATATATGATGAGAATCACAAAAGGTCAACTATTTTTGGATTTTAAATGAATAGATATGAAGATCATGAAGGGATGCGAGAAATATTATCAATCTCAATTGATTGTTGTATATCAATGTTATATTTAAAGAGGAAAATATAGAAGATGATGAATTGTAGAAGTATGTGTGAAATTTTTTAGAGTTTTTTCTTTATTGTGAAATAATTATATGGTTAAAAACCTTGAACGTGTTCATTAAATACCATATTTGAAGAAGTGTCTTTGTGATGATATTCATTATTCATCATTGGCAATTCTTTATAGAAGTATGATGATGTATATATATCTGAACGGTATTTAGAGTGAGAAAACGTAAAGGGATATATTGATCAATATTTATATCGACGCTTATTAAAAGTTAAGGATGAGAGACATAAATATAAGGAGATGATAAATACCTTACCCATACTAGAATGTAAATGGGAAATATAATTTTGGATTTTTTTCATTGAACTCTACAATAAATGTAATGAAAATTATTCTATTTGGCATGGGGATGATTTCCATATGAAGTGTGTACAATTAATTTCCATTAGATAAGACATAATTATTGATTATATTAATATAATAAAAATTATTTAAGTATTAAGGTTTCGTTGTGTACCATAATCTATAATATATGACCAGGGTCTGAGGTTTGCAAGGAATCTTTTGTAAAGTCCTTATCAAGATATTAATATATTGATGTATTTTAGTAAAATATATCCTCCTCAGATTTATTTGTAGTGTAGTATAACCATTTAAACCCTCACGGATATTTTTATTTTTTGTTATATAGATTTAAATAATGTTTGGTAACAAAATTATCCTTTGTTAAAATTTTCGTATAATAATATATTCCACTCAAATATTTATTTTCATTATTACGAATAAACCTTTGGAAATAGAATCATAACTCAAATTTGTTGGAATGATATTAGAGAAATATATATATTGGTACCAAATGTTGATAAATAATTGGCATAGAATGTCTAAACCATTCTATATCTCATATGGGAGTAAAAATTCAAAAAATAAATTATGCTAGTAATCATAAGAAATATATGCAATTTCATATTGATGATATGTTATTCTTATGAATTTCCATATAGAAGAAGGTTTTGAGATTCAAAAATAAAGTAAAATTGAGCCATATGTATATATTGTACTAATAGATGTTATTTATTGAGTATGGATTTTTTATTATGGTATGGAACTTCCACTAAACATTTCACAATTCGATGTTGGGATCCATGTATCTATTTTGAGAATTTTCAAACCAAAACATTCACATGTGTTGAACATAGAGGTCTTATCATTGAAAAAAGATATCCTATATGAGAAAACATTGATGGATATTATTCACCATTTATATAATGCAGTATAGAAAAATAACACTCACTTAATAATGTTTTGTAGGGAAATAACAAATTGGAATAAGAAAAATTAGAACACAAGTATATGACAATGTATAAGTATTCATATTTTTTATATAAAAGTAAACAAATTTTTAGGGTGAAAATCATTTTACGAGGGTATAATTTAATACCGCAATATTTTATGAGTTTTTTATACAAATTATTTTTATTTTTTCGACTGATGAATTACATGAAATAATGAGTTTAATCGGACCATAATATACTATTAAAATAGTATTATTTAATGTAGAAGTTACTTACTTGAATTTTTATTTTTGGGTATGAAAAATAATAAATAAATTATGAGAAAGTTTTGGTGTACACATATATAAATCAAATAAATTATATATAATTTTTTTATATGTGAAAATTAAATTCATATGACTAAATGAAATATTTTCTGGAAAACAATTTTTTATGCACATAATATATATTTACCATAAAAAATTAATTTAATCACTATTGAAGAATGATTTTATTGAAATTAATATGTGTGTGTGTGCGTGCAAGTTCAATCAAATGATTTTTCATTCATCTAAATTTATTTATATGCATGGTATAAGAATTGATTTATTTTTATACTTAAAAACAATATCTTTCTAAAACTATTTTGGTCGCATTTTGTACAGTTATTTTAAAATTAATTTCTGAAAATTTAATAAAATTTATGTTAAAAAATAACCTTAATATTTGAAATCAAAATTTCAATATTATATTATAGTTAATTTTCATTAATTTTCTAAAATGATTTATTTTTCAATGAATAGTGAAAAATACTAATTTTTATTAAAAATTCTCTCTTTGAAATAATTTTCAAAGTTTAATTTTGTATAAAAATGATTAAAATGTAAAATTATCCCAAATATATCATTATTAATCTAATATATATCATTGGACTTAATTTTTATGTTTAATTTATATTTAAACACTTTATATACTTATGAAAACAATTTCATTTGAAGATAGTTTTTCTGTCATGTCTACATGATTAATTTTAAATAAATTTTATACCACTTATATGAATTTAACTTAATAATGTAGAACCCATATGTGGAAAATATTATTTAATATTATTTAAAAATAATAAAAACAAATTCGTAAGGAATATTAAAAATAGGAAAAATTAACAAGTACATTTAAGGTTAAGACGAGTTTACTAAGGGTTGAACCAAAATATAGGGGTATTTTTACAATTAATCATATCTAAACTCTATTATGTATTCATATTTATACCTTAATCTATACCACCTTCTAGTATATGTCTATTTTATAGCATTTTCTAGGGAATGAATTTATCATTTTGTTTTATTTTAGGAAATTTCCATGTGGGGCCCATCCCCTACGTAAAAAAGGGTACCACCTCTCCTCTCCTATACACACAAATAGATCCTTATTGTTTGAACAAGCCTGTGAAAAAACCTTCTATAAATCCCCACACATTTATATTAGTGATTTTTCGAATAGAAAACCATCTTATGATTCTTTTGGTGATAATCTAAAGATGTTGTCTAGAGAAGTGATATTGTTTTTAATGAAACATTTTAATTTTATTTCTTCCTCCTTATAATTAAAATATTATTCAAACATTATGAGATGATAATAAAAATATCTCCCGTATAATTTTGTTAAATTATATTAATTCTATAACATTTATCCTTCTCTAAATCCATAAAATTGGAAATGGAACTTTCCATCTTGTGTACGGCGGACAACCGCCCAATGAAATTGTGTGGTTCTTCTCTCATTACCACCTATAACAGCTGTATATAAAGATATATTTACTTATTATATTTATGAAATAATTATGAATATTTATAATAATATCATATCTACCATTATACCTTCCAGACTAAGGAAATATTGTGACGGTGTTCATGCATTCTTTTGGAGTAACACCTACACAAAGTGATGAGTTATGTTTTTAATTTTATTTTAACATGAATGATAATTATGATATATTGAATTAATATATTTTATGTATATTATATGAAAATAATTACTTAAATATTAATTATTTCATTCCATTCTTTTGTCTTATCCTTCAAAAAAATGTAACAAGTATTCATTCATACATACGACATACTATCTCCATGAATAGTGTAATTAATTTTTAGATATAAACCTTTATGATTGAATATAAATATATATATAATAAATATATTTTATATTAATATAATTATTAATAATATGCTGATTTTGGAACCATTATCAAATTATAAGCACCAAAACTAATAAACCAAAACACAAATAAAAAACAAATCATCTATTACCTAAAATATGTATTTAAAACTAGAATTTTTAATGGACGGGTCATTAAATGTTGTAAGTATTTTTTTTATAGGAGGTTATACTGTTTATGAAAAAATTCTATAATTTTTCTAATGGATTTTCTTATCACTTTTATTTATGTGTGAAACATTTCATATTCACTATATATTTCTTATATATGGTGTTTTTACTTCTGATGATTGTATTTTATGATTATTCGTATAAATTTTATATTTATTTAAATATCCACACAAGGTTATTTCATTCAAGGGGGTTATGATTCAAAAATCACCTATGTGGTAAGGGTTTAATGTTATAATTTTATTACTTTTTGGGAATTTTTATTATTATGCATCTGATGATGAAATACCATGATATATCTCTCTATAATATAATTTATTTTATACTAATATGTTTATTTTAATAAATAATATGTTTTCCTTTCATTTTAGTCACTTTATTTACTCAATATTCAGAAGGAAGTTTTTATGGAAACATTCCATTATTTCTCTCTTTAGTCGAAAAGGATTTCCTTTCAATATCCATGTTTTATAAAAATTATTACATGAATATTTATAATGTTATTATATTATTGATTAAATAGATATTTAAACATGTTTTTCTATATAAATAATTGTTTAAAATAATACTTCATGTTGTTTTTTGATGTCGGTTCTTTTGAAATTTTTTAGAAAATATGAATCTTTTCATTATTTTAACATAGACAACATGAATGGAAGTTTCCACCACCATGACTAAAAAAATTATTGAACACTCCTTTAAATGTTCCCATTGAAATATTTAGAGAAATGTTTTCTTTAATATTATTAAAAAAACAGATTTTCTAAATGTTATTTCAAATTTGTAAGGATATTTTCCACACAAAAAATGTACCAAGTGATCATTTAAAATAATTTCACGTCCAATATGACATCCTTTGATGATTTAAAATATTTATTATAGTTAGGATGAAATGATACAAAAAATATTTTTTCTATAGATGTTTTATTATTATAAATAAAAAATATTCATGAAAACCATTATTTTTTCATGGGTGTTTTCTATGATAAAATTCTTAAATGATCATGAAACTCTTTTATGTTCCACGAATTATGTTTTAATGAAATTTTTATGAAACTAATTTATTTCCACATATTATGATGTGATATGTGTGTAATTATCTTGTAGAAGACATCTTTGAGGTTTTTATTTTTTGATTGGTGGATCTAAATTATATATCCCTCTAATGCATTTGCTAAATTAGGATGTCATTGAAAATAGAAAGTGCATGAATATCAAGTGAACACAGTTCAGTAAGGGACTATGTCTAATATGATATTCTTGGGAATGAACCATAATTACTAGGATGGTTTGTGTAGTGAAGCCATCCCAATATGATAGTTTCAGAAATGATACTTGATTACTAAGGAAATGATTTTCTACTCCTATGTGAATGGTAGAAATATTTGTCTTATTCCAATATTATGATCTCATGTCTCATGATATTTTATTAATTGATGATAAATGTATTATAAATTTACATGAATTGGTACATCACTAATGATTATGATCTATGATTTTCAGGTTATTGTATTCAAATATTGTTATCAATTTCTTAAACCCTTATGATCATGTCATATTGTTATCTCCCTTATTTACCATTACTAAGAATCTATACTCACCCATGTATTATTTTACCAACATTATAAGGATAGTTATTAAGTTTTATATGTATAAAATGGGTTCTAGTTATGAAGAACTAGTTTTTTATGTGTCCATATTACATAAAACACAAGAGTTGGAAGATTCATGCATAGATCATTATGTTATTTAATGAATATTCATTTATTAAGATGTAGTATATAAATGTATGAAAAGTTTGGGTTTCTATATATATATAAAGTTTAATAATATATATTTTCAATTAAGTAGGTAAGGTTTTCATCTAATGAGAAATCATTTATAGTTCTTATATGGTTAATCTAGTATACTATGTTTTGAGTCTCACTTGTGAGACTTGACTTATGATTACATTCCCATGTTTTTCATATTTATGCATTTTGTATATTCCTTGAACATATTATATACTTCATTCTATAATTATTTTTTAATAATTTTTTATGTCATTTTTATATTCATTGTATCTCTTATGTATCTTGGTTACTGTAATTGTTCCCTTCCTATGATTTATAGCTCACCCACTTTATATATGCATTGCCTTAGATATCTTATTTATTATTATAAGATTATTGGTATTTAGAATAAATATATTTATTAAAAATAAAGATAATGTATTTTATATTTATATTTGTGTACTTATATGTATTCTATATCAAATATATTTGACCAATCAATTAATACAAATGTGTTTTTTGTTATTTTCTTCATAAAAATTTATTAGTACAATGTGTATGATGTATTGGTATAAATAGTTTGTATGAAACAAAATGTCAAAATTATTTTTTAGATAAATAATAAAAATTTCAATTTTGTGGCATCATAGTTTCCATTAATTAAAGGTCTACTTATTATTTGGAGTTATTATTGTGATAAAATTAGGCGAAAACCTTGTTATAAGTCTAAATATTGGAATTCTTCATAAAATTATTTTAATGTATATAGTGTTTGGTGTCCTAGTAATAACATACCATCCTTGAAGTAACAAATTTAATGTAGTAATAAGAATAGATGTGCTTAGGTATAATAATCATTGAAATTACAATTATTTATTAACAAATGTTTCACTTTATGCGTGAAAAGGGATTCTTAACTACACACCAAGTCTAACACTATTGGGGGACATTATTTTGATAGTTATTTTGTAGATTAAAACCCATTATAAATGCTTTTAATATCATTTTTAAATATATTTGATATATATTTCGGTTAAAAAATTATAAAATGACCATAGATAACCTACGTAATATAAAAGAAGTTATAGATTGGTCAAATTATATAAAAATTCAACCTAAAAGTAAAATATGGTGAAATGAATCTTTCAGAAAAGAAATAAATATTGGATTGAGATTTCATAATCAAATGATCATTTAATTTTACATTATGTGATATTATCTCCACAATTTCATATATACCATTTTCCTAAATATAGAATCACAAAACTTAAACTATGAATGGCATGTGTCTAGAAAATCAAAAGATTTATTTCCAATAAAGAAGAATATTTGGAAAATACGATTGATAATCTAAATATATGAAACTTATAAGGGAAAATTTGATATTTCTAGAAATACCAAATATGTTATGGTTCATATCTATTTATAAATTATATCCTAATTCATGAGTATCCTATAGATACTCTAAGATATTTTCAATTAGTGAGTGGTAATTAAAATTGTAAGGAAAAAATTATTTATGGGGGTATAATCTTACTCAAAAATATTTTATTATTTCTAATTTTAGATTATAAAAGTTTTATGTTTAATATCATATATAATATTAAATACTAATAAAATCAAACTGATATATATTTTATTGCAATTAAAAAGTAACATTGACATATTACGATAATTCAAGGTGAAATCTTATTAATAAAATCATAAGTGTAAAACCACAAGTAAATAAAAATATAATCATTAATTAAACAAGATTATAATAAAAGTAAGTATATTTATTCGTTAAAATGTTTACTATTGAATATAATGAGTGTTTAGATGAGTCCTAAAACCATTTTTTAAAATGTTTGGGATGAAGCCTTATTTGTTTATTAAAGCATAGCAAAGACCCCTTTTTCTAGGTAGAGGGAGACCCATTACATAGCATGAAGGCCCAGGGGCATGAAAGCCCATATTTTCAAAAGGGCCCCCTAGTGAATTTTATTGCTAGAATACCCAAGCTACTATAGTATTGTCACTTCTACAGTTCCCTTCATGGTACCTCCACTGCTACAATATCACCCCTACTAAATTCTCTTCATTGCTACACCACTAATACATATCCCTACTACAGTGATTCTATAGTACCTTAGGAATTTCTTCCCTATCCAGAATAGATCCTAGGTATTTTGGATGCTAAGTAAGAGCCTTTACCCCTTGGGTACAGGCTGGTTGGCACTAAAACCATTGAACTGATAGATAATAAATATTAATAGGATTAAATTAGATTAATTTATTGTTAAAAATAATTTTATTAGGAACTATTATTCATTTATTGTGTATTTTTATCTCAAAATATATTATTCAATTTAAATTATTATTTTAATAAAATTTTCAACGATCAACAAAATATTAAAACCCTCATTTAAGTAGTATTGTATATAAAATGAGAAACCATAATGTTTAAAGAGTTATTTTATAATAAAAATATATTTCCCTTAAAATTTATGATTTTATATGAATGATAAATTCAAAAAAAAATTATAATTATAATTTGAAAAAAATTAGGTAATTTTTTTATTCACCATGAAATATTAACTTAGGGTGAATTATTATTTTTTGTTTTAAAAAAAATCTTTTAGTTATAGAGATAAACGTTTTATGTGTTATACATTTATTATTTTATAAATTGTTTTTATGATTATTATAAAGTCATTTTAATAAATTTATTTTCATATCTATAATGATCATTGTTAAATTATGTAATATGGTTAATTTTATTTTATGATCAAAAAAATGGTATGAAGTTAAAACATTGCTACTATGGTAAAGGTAGAAGGTTATTTATGAAGAATTGGTTTTATTAACAATTTTTTATTATTATAAATTAAATATATTTATTTCAAATTAGGTATATCATGTAATATTTATGTTTAAAAATAAACATACTACGATTCCTTAAATTAGTAATTGATAAGAAAAAAGGATAATAAAAAATAATGTATAATAAGGAATTTTTCTATAAAAATAGTTTTTTCCTTATATTATATGTTTTAATTTAAAAGAAAAATTTCACATATTTTGAAAATATTTTTTATAAACATGATTAATTTATTTGACTCATTACATCAAAATTATCCAATAAATACTTTTTCATAATGTTTCAATACAATCAAATGTTTTGAAAAAAATGAAATATAGTATGAGTATATGATAAGTATTATGGCATCATAATGACTTGAAATTATGTAATTAATAATAAAAATGGTCTTTATTGACCTAAAATAAATTTATTCATTAAAATTAGTTTTTATAATATGATAATAAAAACAATTTCCCAAAACTATAAAAACCAATCCAGAACCTAAAGTGTATATTATTTTTGTTTAAAAAATATTGTTCTAGAATGTTATTGAAATAAAAATAGAAATATTTAAATATGATTTCAGCTTTTTAACATTTAAATATTCAAAACTAGTCCCAAAATGGTAAAACTATTTCTCAAACCCATGGGAAGGCTAGTGGATTTCGATTATTTAATATCATTTTTTCTAAATCCTATGTTTGTAAAATAAAAAAAATAACCAATAATTTTATATAATAGCCATAAATTCAGGATTTCCTCTCCACACTAAATCCATTTTGAATGAATTTCCCATTATTTTCCCTCTCAATAGATTACCCAATGATTACCTTTTATTCAGAGGAGTAATTCTTAAGTTAGGAAGACACATATAAGGTTATATATTTACATTTTATTCTATTTAATTAAACAAATTATATGGTAGTCTACTATTTAATTTTCAATTTAATATGTGTTCATGAGCATAAAATCCTTATGTTATATAAAATTTTATTTTCAATCAATGAGGGACATCCATTACCACTCACCCACACTACCACTAAAATGTTTTTGTATTTTTGTTATAATGTCAAAATCATTCTCTATTTTTTCATGCTAGTTAATTTTCATTATTATTACCAAATACTATTTTAATTCAAGGTTATTGATAGATAAACAACATGAAGAAATTTATATAGAAATACATTTATTTTTTAATTTAATTGATAATTACTCCATATATTTTTTCCAGAATTTTTAAGAAATGATAATTTATAGAAATTTAATAAAAGGAGAAAAAACAATAATTTCATTTAAAAATTGACTTCAGTGATGAAAAATTATCATATTATGATTCTGGTATTTGAAACTGATGAACCATGTTCAAATATATCATCAAATGATAGAAAATCAAAATTCAAGGACAGAATTTGATTCATGGAGTGAAATCAATATAGGGTTTAAATCCAGTTCAGGGTATGAATCCAATTCAGGGTGTGAGTAAAGTTTATTTAATGAATGAAATATAGGATATGGATCTATTTCATGGTGTGAATTTTGTGATATTTTCTAAGATTCAGTAATTTAACATTGTTTTCAACAGAAGTGGTCTATTTATGACTCTGAACATCTCTCAAAACTTAGTATTAACCTGAGACTAATAATCATCCATATTAATGGTTAATTAGACGCATCATGACTAACATGAATATCTATAAATAAATTATCATGGTTTTGATTCTTGGATTGATCCCATGACCAATGCTTGAGGTGAGAAGTTGTGTAGTATAGGGTCATCACCATTCTTATTCAGTGGTTTTTATTCATGTTCTCTTTTCAATTCCCCATTACCTATTACTCCCACATTAATATAATTATGGGGTAACTCCCACCATGTTATAGGGTAATGTACCTAAATGGTGAGGTTTTTTTAGTTTTTTTTCTATATTTATTAATGTATTTTGGTTTTTTTAGTTTTTATTTAATGTCTAATGTGTTTACTTTTCATTTAATAATAATTTAATGGAATATATTAGTTATAATAATGTTTTTAAATTAATTACCAAATAAATGCATGACTATTATCTCATTTCAGGTAATTGGGATTAAAAATTATATCATCACCAAATCTAATAGGTAATGCACTAAATTACCTAACCATAGTAAATAGGGGATATACATGTCGATGAGGGGATTTTATTACCATTGAATTTGTCATATCTCAACTAAGACAATAATACTGAGTAATAAAATTATTTTCTCAATAAAACTTCATATTAACACTAACAATAAAAAACCCCATCACATCATAAAAACTTTCCATGAAACCCATCCATACGATGCTCATTGTTCACATTCTCCAAACTATCTTCAAAACATGAATCTATTTTATTTCTATCATTTTCAGAATGATTTATTAAAAATATTTTTTTAAAACCTATATAACTAATTACACTTCTTATGTGGGTTTAAAACTTAATATAATACATACTATATATTAATTATTTAGTTGTAATCGTTTGAATCTACATGAATAAATAAATTTTTATTATCCCCATTTGGAAATAACAAGACCCCATTGGAGACCAAAACTATGGCCTTTTATGGTAAGGGTTACAATGTATTTTTTTATTTGTAAATTTTATTTTTAATTTTGTTTGTTTTATTTTATTTTTACATTTATGATGGGTGTTTTATATTTCATTTTTTTAGGTTTTTAGTTTTTATTTAAAGTCCCCAAATCATGTGAAAAATCAACGATTTCTTTTTTCGATCCTAAACCTGCTCAAGGTAGATGGATGAACTGAGAATCTATAACCAATGATGGAAGAGAAAACTATCATGGTGTGCCCCATGGTAATGGTATTATCTAGTGGTTATTACTTTTGTCTGTAATCAATGAGGATGTTGCGTATCTTATATGAATCCTTGTTCATATAGAAACAACTTTTGGGAGAATTCTATATTTCTTCATCAGAGTATGGGAATCATGTTACATTGTGTGACTTTTCCTCATAATATAGTTCCTTCTAGAAAGTGTGGGTTAATATTCTAGATTGGGATTTATATGTCTGATTTCTAGAACTATTTTGGTTTTATTCTAGGACTATAATATAGTGGAGAGTCCACCTTGTCCTTCGGTATCTGTTAAAAGTAAACTCTTATTTCTACCCTATAATTTTCATCATTGTTTCCTTCAATAGGTATTTAGTTGTACTCCCTATTACTCCTAGGATATATAACCTAGAGGATCCATTATCCTCTAAAAAGTGTTGGGCTCTTAGAGTAGGCTTGATAATTTTCATGATGGTAAGGATATTAGATTGAATCATGGCATTTTCATGGCCATTTGAGAAACATTTTGTGTCAAATGGTTTGTTTTAGGGTGGAGGGGAATGTTTTGTTTTAGTAGTGTTCAAGGTATTATCTATTTTGAGGAGTTGAATTTTATGAGAGTATGGAAATTTATATTTTACCCGATTTACTGAAAACATTAAGGATTTATGGGGGCAGAAAGCTATATGATGGGGAGAATTTTCATACCATTTTTTCAATTTTATTTTTGTTTATAATTTTTATTAGGATTTTCAATTGATTTTAGGGTGATTTAGATCAAATAATTGACTTTTGGGACGTTTTTCCGCTTTCACATGGTTTATGTGGAAGGATAGAAAGATATTATGGACCTTGTGATGTAAATTCCCTTTTCGATGTAGTTTCCCCTAGCAGGGTTTGGGATTCACTATTAGCACATGCTTAGATCCAAACCATGCGGCTCCTAGGTTTAACCATTTGTGTATTAGGTGTCCCTAGATAATCTTTCATGGCTTGAGAATACAAATAATAACCATGATAGAATATTATATATGGGTATACAATTTTTGACAGAACCAGACTGAATGGCTAGTGCACCATTTCCCAAACCATGTGACCAAATCCTACATGTGTCTTGTGGGTACTGTGAGGTAGGTATAGTTGGTGCATAGATTCTGAAACCATACAATGTCATAGTACGAAGTCACTAGGTTCATTAAAAATGTATTTTTACTATTTCTCTTCTCGTATATTAACTCCCAAAAAACTCTCCACATATACACTTGGATTGTGATAACTAAGGAGATCCTCCTATCTTCCTTATACCTATAATCCACCTCCCATGGTGAAATCATGTGTTTTATTCTATATTTTTCAGTGAATACTCAATGTAATCTCCTTGTACCTTCTCTATTTTACATATTCTTCCATTTTCTCTTCATTTAATATTATCCCTTGGTTATTTGGTTAGGGGTTCATGATTCCTTTTTTGGTGTTTTGTCATGTTATGGTTCTTTTTGTGTGTTCATGCCTATTTATACATCCTCTAATCCATTTTTACTTACCAATAACCATTCGACTTGATTTGAGGTAGGTTTCCCTTTACATTTGGCCTTTACATTTATGAATCATTGATTTCATAATATTTTCACCTTTTTTAGGATAATTAGTTATATATTATATTTAATATAGTTTCTTGAAATTGAATCAATTTTTTTCTATTTTAGTTAGATTGTGTGGAATTTCTTTATATATACCTTTACACTATGTGTTTGATTAAAATTCCAGGATGGTCATTATATGTGGTTTTTGATTTCTAAATATTGTTTCTATTTCCAAAATGTGTACTCATATTTCCTGAAATTAAAATTGGCGGGTTTTCATCTCTTTAAAATGGTTTTAAAAAGTTACTTGAGGCCCGGTTCAGACTCTTGATATTGGTTGTTATTAGAAAAATATCCTTGGGATGTGTCTCTTGCATTACTCATTGTTAAAGGAGGTGGAATTTCCTCATCATAGGACTTCCAATATGAATTGATCCATTAGAAGAAAATTAACTATACCTTGGTGTGAATTGGGTGTTATTCATGGTTTTTTAACATATGTAATGGCTTCTATTTATTATATATATATAGTTGATTATTTATCCTTTCTTGGATCACCTCCATTTTAGACATAACATGGGAACCTAGAATATCTAGTGGATTATGTAAGAACAATTATTACACAAGTTTTAGATTACACTCTAGATAGTGGACCATTAGAATGGATGGTCTCTTCGTTGGGGATGGATTTTAACAGTAATATCAAGAAGGGTATAGTTGAGTGTTAGGGCTATTTTATTTCAAGAGGTGTGCCTATAGAATAGTTAGTTTACATTATGTTCTAGATTTTTCCCTCATATCTAAGGTATTCCAATATTCTTCAGCACCGATTTATTTACAAATAAAATCAATGTTCCTCATCTGGTTTGGTTAATTTAGTTTTTATTCCATATTTCCACACTATGTTTTCATTTCATATTCTCCCTATTTGTGTTGTATTTTGGGTTAAAGTGAATGTTAGATTTTTAAATTTTTTCACATTACATATTTTGAAAAATGTTTCATATTATCCACCCACTCCACCATTTCATAACTAACTTCTTCATCCTCTCTCACTCTCTCTAAAACATACAATCCATTCATTTTAAGAAAATAAATTATTTTTAAATATGTTTGAAATGGACCATGTCTTGTTTTGAATTTTTATAGATTAAAAACTTATTCTGGTATATTTTATTTAAAATATTTAGTTAATGAATATTCTATTTAATGAAATTTCATAGATAATTGTTTACCTGTTAATGCCTAATTATTATTTAAACTCATATCTATACATCTATTCCTATTTTTTCTTCATGTTCATATCCTATATGGTTATGATCATCATGGTAAAATGATGTTTTTTGGGTTTGGTGAGTGTCAAATAAATGTTTTTCTAGCCAGTAGATCTTATTTTATTTTATCTTCAGTTTATGAATTTTTGTTCTTAATGATTACTTTTTTATATTGATCTGATTTCGTATGATTCCACTACTTTTGTTTATAAACCTTTGATAAAATCATTCTCACCATTAATCTTTTATGTCCTGATACTTATTTCCACCCAGGGACAACCAGGGGCGCACCATAGCCATATCGCCAACCAGATCTAGTAACTAGTTTGGGGTATGATCAGGATGTTTTATGACCCTTATGGTAAGGTGATTATATACATGTGGTAAGGTGAAGGAACACTCATGGTGTATTGGTATTAAATCTCAGTGTAAGGTGATGGGAAACACATAATATGTTGAAACATATGGGTTTTTAAAACCATGTTTAGCAAGTCATTTTAGAATTCAAATAATTTATATCCTAAATAAACTAATAAAGTTTCCTTTTATGAATAATACTTAATTGTAAAAAATTTCAATATACTTAGAATTATTAAAAAATCCCTTCAATATAAGAAGTATATTAAAATATATGATCAAAATATAGAGAAACACATGTTATAAAAAATGAAGATAAAATAATGATACAATTATAGTACTTAGACCTACTATTGAGGTTTCAAAAAAAATTTATAGAAATTAATTTAGTTTAAAGTAATATATAAAATCGTCTTAGATTTCTAAACCGAAAAAGGAAATGTGATTCTTATATAAATTGAATGTGATACCGATGAAATAAATAATATTTTAGAAATCATAATATCCTAAATTCCAAAACAGGTATATAGTTTTCAATGGTTTTTATCACCATAAAAAAACATATTTATACATCCATTTATGGTAATTAAATGTAACTAAAATTTTCAGCTATCAAATGAGAAAATTTTCATAACAATACACTCTTTTTAGCACATGTTATAATTAAATAATGAAAGAAAATTATAAATCATTTAAAAATGAAAATACTTCTTGAAACTAAAATATATATATATTAGTTTCATATAAAAATAAAAACATGAAAGAGATATAGTTTTTTACATAGTTTAATAAAATTAATATTAACATTTTATTATTCCTTTGAAATTATAATTTTATAAATCCAATATCTATAACTCTTTTTATAATTAATATAATCATAGATTTTAAAAACTTGGCTTTCAAATAAAATGATAAGGGGGTTTTTAATTTTTAAAAATATACAACAATAATAATTAAAAAAACAAAATAGACTAGTATTAGGTAGTTTTGAGTGAGGATCTCTCAACCATAAGAAAAGTCATGTTGGGGCCTATAGAACTTCTTTCACACATGGTCTCTACCGTTTAGGGTCCATGAAATTTAGGGTTGTGTGATGACACGAAAGAGAGATTTATGTGCATGATACCATCAATTAATCTCTTATAGATAATCTTCCAATGTTTGGAGTGAGATTCTATTTATAGCCAAAATAATTATTAGACTGCGCACCAAACCACTCTTACACATAAAATTTTGCATGTTTCTCAACTCTATATAATTGGGGCATGACTGGACAACATCCTATGTTTCACAAGAAATTTATTACACATCTTGGTGGTTTCATGATGGGATTTTCACAAAAATCAATGCTTCATCATGCACATTCTTGGGCTTCCATGTTCTTGAATAAAAAACCTATAATATTTGACATTGTTTTCCATAGGAAAATTTTATATCACACCAAATTGTGTTATTCTTTACAATCCTCCTTTTTTTCAAACTCTTCAAAATTTATTTCTGAATCAAGGATACCTATGGAATTCATCTTTTCCATTTCCATGGAAGTGATTTGTGTAAAGAACAAGTTCTATGCACGAAATCATTTAATCATTTGTTCCCCATACTCTTCATCCCAAGAATGCTCCTTCGGAGAGGGTTGGATTTTTGATCCATCAAGAAATGGCCTTTTGAGGTATGAGAATTTTTTTCATCCCTAAGATTTTCCCCCGAATAAGGAGCTGATAGGGGAATAGAAGGCTATGTTCAGTGGAAAATGATTAAAAGTGAATCCAATTTCCATGTGTTCATGAAACTATGTCTCTGGACAAAAAAACTATGTTGTGTGCTTTATGTAGGCCATCACCTAGGTGCCTATAAGTAGGGTGAGGGGATATTTATCAGTTAATAAAACTTTAATGTGAGGTAAGATCTCTCTTGGTTATAGAAGTCACCACTTTTTGTAAAATACCAAGCCATCTACTATGACTTTCATGAAACTCTTTACTTTTTTGAAACAAATTCCACACCCCAGACAGTAATTTGCATGATCTACCCTAATTTTGTGTGATGCGGATTCATTCCATGACAAAAACCAAGAATTTATTGATCAAGCCTTAGAACCGATATATCATAAATAAATGGACAACACTTCTATACAAGATGATATAAATTCTATTTCTACTTTATGATGGGTTGATATGGTAGGGAACCTAGAAAATTCCAAAGATAGAAGGATAGTTTATTATAATAGGAAACTCGTAGACGTCTTGAATGAGTCCCAAAGAGGATATATATTGAGAAACTATCTTACATTATATAACTTTGGGTTAATGGATGATGTGTCTATCCCATCCATAGAATTAAACATTCTGTACTTCTGGTTTTCATATCATGATGAGATTTCCCCCAGGAACATCACTATTTTGGGTCATCCTCCTCAGGAGTATGAAGACACTACCATCAACACTCGGAATGGATGGATGATTACTGACACTAAGTAACTATAATGAGGATTTCCCATCTAGAAAAACTAGAATATTTCGTACTAGAATCCAGAACAAAAATATGGGCTAGTACTCGGTCTATGATTTTAGTGTTGTGGGAAACTCTGCTAAAGAGTAGGCCTGGGAATAATTGGTATGGTTACCTTTTTAGGAATATAGGTTGATCTACCCACATGGAATTATATGTGGTATTTTGGATATACTATTTTAATGTATATCACTAACATGAGATACTTCTAGAGCTCCATGTCCAGTGGTCCCCAGACACCAACAAGTTCAATATCCATTATATGAAGGTGAGAATCAGCATCGACGACCTGAACTGCATCAGTGGATTGACATTAATGGGATTCCATTTTAACAAATTCTTCCCCAAACTGAATGAATTTGTGACAGGTATCATACCCTCCCCATGTTACATAGATCCTTCTAAATGTGTTGATTAGTGTCATGAATCATAATCCCCACATCAAATAGAACATCATGTTAAAGAAATTGTTGGCGATGTTTCTGAAGAGTACACCAACTGTGAAAATATATAGGTGGTAAATTCTCTTCTTAAAATCATAGTAGAGAAGGAAACTAGGATCATAATGGATGATCTTATAGGATGGGAGTTATCAGGAGTGGGAATTTAGAATAATGGAGGGCTATAATATAGTGGTTCTCTACACTAAATATATTGGCACCTTCTTTAACGACTGGTTTTTTCTATTGATAGATGTGAACATGGTACTACTTATAGAGATTCTTGTGATGATGTAGATCCTAGAATTTAGAAAAAGGATAAATCAAGGAATACTGGTGTTGGCCTTGATCTACATATGGCTAGGCCACATGGACAGAGGGAGCATTTCTAAGTGAATCTAAGGTCCATTATTGTCCTTACATGGGTGGGTTATAGCCAACTTTAGAGGCTATGAATTCCCAAGTCTCGTCACTCCTCCATATTCTGGTTAATTTCCTTCCCTACTTAAAGTCATCAGGTTTTTTCTAGTGGATCTTAACAAATTTGGAGTTTTGGATAGCATCAAAAGCACTATAAACATAAAATTTCATCCATTCTCGACTCATTATGGAGAGATAATAAATAACATGGTGGGGAAACTGGAGAAGTGATAATATCAACAAAAATTATGATTTTGTGTAATGGTCATATAGATATACAATAATTCCTATTGTGAGAACTTTACCCTATTTGGGTTCTCCCTCCAATTTGGATGTATCCATTACCCTATGAAGAGAGTTTACATATGGATTAGTTAGTAAAGTAATAATTTATCATTCATTATCTGTGGTGGATGTTCATAGGTGAAGGAATGGGGAGGCTATCATGAAGCCAGCCACTAGCATCCATTTTGGACACACGTAGACCTATTATAGAAATTGGGTAGAGGAAAATATATTAAAGATCCTGCATCAAATTATGAGGTTAATCACACTGTCAAGAGAGGCATAATAGCAACATGGTTATAGGTAGACTACTCTTCAAGGGGATCATGAAGTGTCGAGTGATCTAACTGATGCTACAATGGTGGAATATCAATGTGCTATTTCACCCCCTCATCTTGGAGGGGATAACATCCCTCAAAAGAGACCATGGGAGTATGTATAGGGATCTAATTATAGTACTTTTAGAACCAAGTAGTTCCCTAGAGATAAGTAGCAGTATCTGCTACATCTAAATAATGATTCTTAATTCACTATGCTTTTGGAAGCTTTGAATACTATAAATGACCCTGATGATAGTATAGCTATGGATGAGGCCATCATGGGATGGAATCATGCTTTCGGTGGATGGTATTTCTTTGTTATATTCCATGGTACACTTCCATGAATAGTTTTAATATGTGTTGGATATGGATATTATTATGCTATAATATGGGGATTTGATCATCCCTCAAGTAAGGTGTGAAATATTTCAGTGGCGATCTTAATCCTGAAGAGAAAAATTATGCTGAAGAATTAGTGTAGTAGGTGGCATCCCAAGGTGAAGACACATAGGGAACAATGAAAAAGAGTCTTGGGAATCTATTTCTAATCTGGTGACACCCTAGGAGAGTAGTGAGGTATCCTTGGTAGGTTATAACCTATAAGAGATTCTATTAAGAGAGGTGATATTATTTTTTAACTGACCTATCTCTTCTATCCCTTTCCTACTTTCTTCTATGTCCCTAAAAAGGATTTGCCTATGTGGGGGAGAGTAGAGGCTGACCAATATATCCCTCTCATAGAAGACAAGGGTTATGTAATAGGTATTTGTTGGTACACTTAGTAGTATGTGTATATTGTTACTATGATTATGGATTCTAATGAGGGGGTTTGAGTTGTGGTAATAGAGCCCCTTGTCCTCCCAGTCCCCTATGAGAGATTGTTCTGTAGTATCCTAAAAGAGACGTCCTTCGCTATTGAGAAAGACCATCTAGGGAAACTAATCGCTAAATCCCCCATGCTGTGAGGTAATAATGAATATCAACCATCCTAGATCTTTTCAAACAATCAAAAATATATTGATTTTATTACATCAATTATTTTCTATATTTTTTGTAGATTCCAACCAACTAGCACTAAGGGTTCTGATATGATTTATTGAAGTAACAACTTGCATCTAGGGGTCTATGATGGAATAATTCCCTATCTAATGTTAATGTCTGTTCATCTCCCAAATTATTTACTTTTGTATGACTTTCATTCTTATGTGATACAAATTTACATAATCAATATCTATGAGTCAAACTAAATTAACAAATTTTATAAACATAGTCCTTGAGAGGGTGTGTTATGGGAAAATAACAATGTTTAGGGATCATAGGTAGCCTCTCCATATATCTATGCTAAAACTTGGAGATCCATCCATCCAAGTGGATCCCTACTTGTTCCTTTGATGGAATTTAATCTCATAAATAGGTTAGTTTTCTAAAGGTTTGGATATTAGTGTTGATAAGAATGGTTTCATCAATAAAAAGATAGATGAATATGACCCCCCCCCCCACACACACATGACATCTAATACGACCCATCATAGAGGTTTATAGAAGAGGATACTACTACCACTTTTCTCACCACCTTCATATATTAAAATCATGTTCCACAAAACAAATTGTAAAATTTTGGGTCTGGTGTTGCCAAATTGAATCGCATCATCTGACATAGGGTATGGAGGAGTGTGAAACACTTTTTACCCACACTCTAGATCCATATATAGTGAGTCATATGGGTTTCCTCTTCCACTAGCTGTTACAAATGGGAAATATAGGTCTGGACTCATATGGTCTTTATACTGTGATCCGTAAATACCCTATCGAGCAGGTGCATAAAAAAGGCCAAACAATTTGACATCTCCTAAAACTGAGAGAAATATAATGGAACTAGAAATTTTTATGAGGCCTATCATGAAAATAAATGGTTTGAATAGAATGTGAACAAACAATATTTTTTCAACAATTATCATATAGAGATCATATATTAGTTGATATCTATGTGGGAAGAGGTATATGCTTGATCAGAGGAGGCAGTATCTTAGATAGGTGATTACCTGGATGATCAGGGTTAGTTGTGAATTTGGGTTGATGAGCTTAACCCAATGGATAAATAATAATATGTAGAAATAGTTAAGAACCTATAGGTTCTAGAGGTCACACTATAGATGCTATTTGGGATATAGTTTTTTATTTCCATGAAAAAACCATAGAGGTAATTTTTTCTCTGAAAAAAAGATAGGTTTAGATGTGTGAATGGCCCATGAATGATTTTAAAGTTTGTATGATGTAATCTCAAATGCATGGAATTTTTTATTTTTTAAACATTAGAGTTAAAATTAAATCACACTAATGATATAAAAAAAGATTACTCCACAAGACCTAAGGATTCATGCTCGGTGTGAGAAATAAGGGAAACCATGTGTTTTACCCATTATATTAGATTGTCAGATGATGGGAAAACAAATATTTTCTGAATTTGTTTATTCACCAATAGGAGTTTCCCAGTTGAGAAGGGCTATGGCTAGAGAATGGGGCCATCTAAATATCCAACATTCTTTTCCAATTCATTGTAGTGCATAAACATGGTCACGGAAGGTGTGTTGAAAAGAAGAATCAATATCATGAATTAGGATACCCAAGATCTGGAACCCAAAGTCAGTGGTGTGACGATATAGGATAACTACTAAACATTTTTGAAACATAGAATATATTATATTTTTATGAGTATTGTGAAAAAACAAAATTATTTAGACTATTAACCAATATTATAACATAGGACCCAATTCAAATTTTTTATAAGTCTTTTAGTGTGAGTGCTTAGGATTGTAAGCTATCCAATGTGGTATAGGACTATGCCTTTAATGGGATCCCATTAAAATTTGGAGGAGGATAGGGATACAAATAGAGTGACACACAAAGAGTGGAGATAAAGAGATGGAATACTCAAACGGAGTTCAATACTCTAGGAATTACGCCACCATGGATTTGAGAACATTGGGTAGGAATATCATTATGGGAAAAGATCAGACTTGATGTCTAAGGGGAGCATTGTCACAGATGCCAAATAATGGTCAAAGAACATGAAGGATGTGGTAGGTGACCAACAACAAATATGAAAATATTATTTTTAGGAGAGGGAATCATATATTTCATAGTTTAAAATCATGCAATAAGAAAGATAGAAACACAGCTTAACATCATACAATGAGGATGATGGAGACACAGTTTAACATCGTATGGTTAGGATGATGTATATCATAGTATATAATAATGTGATTGGGAAGATATGTCATACACATTAACACCATTTGACCAAGATATGTGACCCAATGTAAAGAACACCCACCCAACCATTATAGTGGGGGTGTGATAGGGTAACAAAACAAGGGTACTCCCAATAGGGGATCATGAGCTAAAGGGACTATATGATTTTATCTAACTTTTTCCAAAACTAAGCGGATCTTTGATAGAATCTGGTTTTATTATAGGGTCCATATTGGGTCCCTTGTAGCTTTATATCTCTTTCTTTGTATCCCTATATGTTTTCCCAAGTCATGTGAGGGATATAACAGGGGAATCTGCCTCTTAATCAGGTTTCCCATAAGGTTTTTGCACCTAATAGAAATTTTTCCCCTTATGTTTAAATGTGTAGGTTCTTACAAGTTAGAAAATGAAGTTAAAAAATAGTATATAGTCAAAATGATTAGACCGTGAATCCTAGTTTTTGTCCATATATATTTTATCATATGTGACCACTCTTGGAAGTTTTATTATGATACCATAGGATTTAGAACTAGTGGAAATGGTGTTCCAAGAATCCCTTAACAATGAAATTGAATCTAGGGTGATTCAAACATAGTGTAAAGTCATGATTTTTGGACTATAGGGTTGTGTGTCTCAATGGTGACGTGTTCAGAACAGATGAGAGGTAACCTGACATGCATGAGGATCCTAAAAGGCCCTTCCAAACTGAACATCTAAAAGATATATTGCATATAGTTTAAGGTCAAGATGTTAGTATTACTGAGTGACCATCCCAAAAGTATATGTCTAGCACGGTGGAGTGATAGTGCAATGTTGGTTGAGGATCATGTAGGCCAGATACAACACAAAACATTACTAGGATGATTGGAAGACAATTTAAAGTCATGGGGCACAGATATGAGAACCTAGTTTAATGTTTCTGAGTTTGTTCAATAAGGGGGAAATATTCTAAATGTCATAATGATTTGACCATTGGGGAAATTGTCTCAAATAAGTTTGAATGGCATTGAAGGGAGGTGAACCATCATTAATTGAGGTCTTAGGAGGTCAGGTTACCCATGAGACATTCCTCGGAGGACTTTCACATAGTTTAATGTAATTATTCTTGTACTTATTCCATTAGATTATGTTCATATAGTTCATACCGATTAAAAATTGTTAATGGTTTTAATGCATTAGACTTTGGGTGTTTTTAAGGAATATTTGATGAATCAAATAAATGTTAATTTATGTGAAAGGCGGGGCCTATAAGGTTACCCAATGCCACAAAAAATGTAACAAACCAATATTTTATCAATGGAATTTCCTTCTTATAATTATTCCATATTGTGTAAATCACATAAAAATTACATATAGAACACAATACAAACTTTATAAATGATTAATGAATAAAATAAGAATTATTTTCATAAATTAAGGAAATATTTCTGATGGAATAGTAACTTGGCTGATGGAATTGTAATGCGACCATTAGTAATAGTAAATTATCCAATGGAAGAGTAACCTCACATATGAAAGTACGAATAAAATTTAGGTATATTATGAATTAAAATATGATATATTTATTTTCGAATATGTATATAAATATTCTAAAAATGATAAGTTATGTATTAGTATTTTTATGAAACATAAATATTTATTGATAATTTTATAATTATAATAATGATATAAATAATTCATTTTATTGAAATAGATTCATTAATCAATATTTTTTGTCATATGATTGTAATATAATTTTATAAGACCATAATTAATTTATAAAATTATCATAAAATATTCTATAATATTAAATTCTATTTTTTAATAAATGTTGATTTTTTTAAAAATTAAATTTCTCATATTTAGAAAATTATTTTCATAAAATGGTTTTCATTTTTGAATTCTACAAATCAAAAAATTGTTAGGGAGAGTTTTTTTATTAAATACTTATAATTTCACATATTTAAAAAATCCATGAATTATTGAGTCAAGGTTGATGTTAACCCATAATCTCAAACTTTCCTTATCCCTTTATGGTACGTAGTCATGGGAATCAATACCATTTACAGTATTGATCCAAATTTATGGTACTTATAATTTTTTTATATAGTATAAATAACATAAACATCACTTAGAGAACTCCATGAATAGATTAAAAAAATAATGAATGAAATAAGATGTATTTATATAAATTAAGGAACCTAAATAAATGGAATAGTGAAATAACCTTTTGAATAGTAATGTGACTATTAAGAATAGTAACCATGTTGATAGAATAGTAACCTCAATAATGAAAGTATAAAATAAAATTTATGTATCTTATGAATAAAAGTATGATATATTTATATCATGGTATTATTAATTAAATGATTTAAAATGACAAATTAAGTGCCATATTTTTGTATGTCATAAAAATTGATTTAAAATTTTATAATTAATAAAATGGTTTAAATGAATATATATTTTCTTGAAATAAATTAATAAATTTATATTTTGTTGTCTAATTATTATTAGATTATTTTATGAGACCTTAATTAAAATTTTAAAGTATTATAAAATTAGATATAATTTAAAAATTGGTATTTTTCCAATAAATGTTCATATTAATTAAAAATTAAATTTCTAATAATTAGAAAAATAATTTCATATAATTTAGTTGATTTCAACATTCTACATGCCTAAATAGAGTTAGACCTGATTTTTGGGATTTTTCTAAAATAGTTGAATTTTTTATAAATAGTTAAATATGGTAATTTATGATATTAGCTAAATACATGAATTATTAAGTCATGGATGATGTATGAATTATGTAATAAACATTGTTCATAACTAAAATAAACAAATTAGAATACATATTCACAAGAATACACACTATTTATAGTCTTGAACCAATATAATATAATTAAATAATGAATAATATAATCAAAAAACACTATACTCGATTATATATACCACACCTCACCAGCTATTTCCACACACCTCTAAAGCCTTAATTCTTATAAAGATTATACATAACAATCTTCACATGTCTCCCCCAAATTTTCTAGGATCCTTTGGACTCAATAAGATACCAAACTCAAGTGCCATAAGTAAGATCTCAAGGAGAAGAATTCAAGTGTTAAAAACCTCTTTCTTTTTCTTTGAATTTATTTTCATTTTCCTTTAATTTATTTTCTTCACCAAAACACCCATTATCTAAGTGAAATAATAACACCATTATCTTTTATACAAAATAATTCTATTTTGTTAATTTAAAACCCCATTATCAATTATCTTCCCCTCTCCTTTTGTACTAAATATGATAACATCATCCGTGATGTGTTGATTTATCACATTTAGAACGATGAGATTTAAATTTCTATTATAACCGTCATGTGTAACGTCCCGGACTCGGGTGCCACGTAACGGGTTCCCCAAGCCCAGTTCTCCATGTGACCTCAAGCACATTTCCCCAAACTCCAGAGGCTGCCGACTAGCAGCGAGGGCCCAAGTCTGATAGTGGGGAAACTATGCCCTCATTTGTCAAAGTGTAGCGCAGTGGAATACCAAAATAAACATTTAACAATAGCAGAAGCAGTAAACATACACAACTAAAATAACTACAGTAGTAGATATTAACCAATAGTATATAAGTGATGATGCTACATGTTTCATGTTCTAGGAAAACATCCAGAACATGTTATATATCAATACAGTACAGCAGAAAACAGAGTACAGCAAAGCAAGAAAAACAGCTAGCAGCGGCATCACGAGCCTAGGCTCCGTCCCATGCCATCCTACTCCTCAACAACAGTCAAGTACCTGCATAGGGACTCTTTCCCCTATCTACACCTGCAGCAACGTAATATGTTTGGGCCAAAAAGCGTGACCCAAACAGGGTGTGAGAAATATATCTTAGTAGGCACCCACCAAAGGCCCGTGCTCAACTATGTGTAAAACATGAAACAATTGTGCTGTAGTAAAATGCAACAACTAAGCAGTACTCAAAAGTAACTTACTTAACAGTTAAATTGTCATTTTATTATTCATCTAATTCCTTTAATTTAGTAACATTTTTGTGCTCAAAAGCACCAAGCCCACAGGCCAACTAGAACCATTCCCTCAGGCTAAAATAGTAACCACACCCTCAGGCATTCCCTCAGGCCACACATAATCCAACCTGCAGGTATTTCCCTCAGGCTTAACATAAATTCTCGCCCTCAGGCATACGAAGTGTCGCCCTCAGGCACCGAAGTCAATCTTTCAAGCACGATAGGTTTCCCTCAGGCGGAATAACGACAGCCCTCGGGCTAAAACAGTCATGCCCTCAGGCTAATCACAACAATTCCCTCAGGCTAACAGGTATCTGGGAAATTCCCAACATATCAAAATGCAGTAAACAAGCAATTGCCCTCAAGGAAATTCTATAGTTACTACATTTAAGGCATACCCTCGTGTATCCTGGAAAAACAACTAAACAGAGAAACACACCCCTCGGGATGGTCCTGGATCCAAGAAACGATCCCAAACAGCATTTTATTATCACAATTTAATCACCTATGCAATTCTAGGCATTAAATATAGCAACAGCCTCAGCCACATGACACCCCAACATGGGTTCGTGGCATGAAAATGCACAAAAATGCACGACAATTGGAAAATGATCACAAAGCCACCTACCATATATGCCAACAAACGCTATACCCGAACTCCAAATCCAGAAACTCCCAAGAACGGCGTAGATATGATGAAGAAAAAAACCCATTCAAACATAAATAACTTAAGTTAGGAGAAGAATTGGTAAGAACGGTACCAGGAGAGGAGAGGGATTACCCGTGCGGTTCCAACGAGATCGTCCGAAGCCGAATCGAATTCCAGACGAACGCCTCATGGATCTTCAAAGATCCGGCCTCCTCCTTTGGCTCCAAAATGGATCAAGTGCCTCCTCTGCCAAAAGAGGAGGCTAATGCCTGTTTTAAGCTGAAAAAAAGTACACAGCGTGTACTTCTGAGTACACGGCGTATACTTATTTCATTTAACTATTCACTTGGCTGCACCTCCACACTGTTCATCAGTCAACATGAGTACACGGCATGTACTCTCGAGTACACAGCGTGTACTGTCGAGTACACAGCGTGTACTGTCGCCCAGCTGGCGGCGACGCCACTGCTATACTGTTTAATCCTGCTGACTAACTACATGGTGTGTAAGGTACCACTACACGGAGTGTAGTCGGTTTCTACACCCTTCGTCACCGACATGGCTACACACCCCGTGTACTCATACCAACACGGGCAAAAGTACACGGCGTGTGGATAAAGTACATGGCGGGTCGTTCCAAAATTTAGGATTTTTCCCAATTTTCAATATTTTCTCAAAATCACTTAAGAAAAGGAAAAGAAGAAGCCCATACCTCTAAAACAAGAACCGGGTTCTTACAAACTTCCCCCCTTATAGCAATTTATCCCCGAATTTCCCTTTCAAGGGTGGCGAAGAGAAAGCTCAGAACAACTCTGGCCACTAAGCACATACGTCGACCTCCATCTCCTAGGCCTCGTCCTGCACTCGTCCATGCCGCCATAGCACCCGTACGAGAGGAATTGACTGGCCTTGGAGAACCTTCGTGCTCTTGTCAACGATACGGATTGGATGCTCCTCAAAGGACACATCATGATGAAGCTCGACCGCCTCTCGCTGAAAGGTTTGAGATGGGTCTGAATGGTAGCAACGCAACTGAGACACGTGGAAGACGTCGTGCATGGCTCGGTACCACTACAGTAACTGCAACCGATAGGCAACCAACTCGACACACTCCAGAATCTCAAATAGTCCCACATACCTCGGTGAAAGCTTACCCTATCTCCTGATCCGTTTGTGTCCAAGACTCAGCGAAACACGGAAGAAAACCTGATCCCCAACCACGAACTCCAATGTTCATCTGCGGCGATCAGCATAAGACTTCTGACGAGACTGTGTGGTAGCCATCCGCTTCCGAATTAACAGGACCTGCTCAGATGTCTCCTACACGAGCAGTGATCCCAGTAAAGCTGCCTCACCTGCCTCTAACTAGAAAAAAGGTGATCAATGTGGCCTACCATATAGAGCCTCATATAGTGCCATATCAATAGTTTCCTAAAAACTATTGTTATAGGAAAACTCGACTAAGGGTATATGCTTCTCCCAAGAGCCCCCAAAGTCTAGGAAGCATGCGCGTAGCATGTCCTCTAGCACCTGTATCATCTGCTTTGACTAGCCATCTGTATGAGGGTGGTATGTTGTGCTCAGAAACACCTGTGTACCCAGCACCCTCTGAAAACGTTGCCAGAAATGAGACGTGAAGTGGGTGTACCTATCTGAAATGATAGAACGAGGGACCCCATGAAGACGTACGATCTCTCGGATATACAACCTTTCGAGCTCGTTCACACCAAAGGTCTCCTTGATCGGCAAAAAGTGAGCTACCTTCGTAAGTCTGTCCACAACAACCCATACAGCGTCATTGCCTCGTGGTGGCCTTGGAAATCCCATCACGAAATCCATCGCGACATCATCCCATTTCCACTCCGGAATGGGCAACTGTTGTGACATCCCAGCTGGTCTCTGATGCTATTCCTTCACCTACTGACAGGTGGAACACCTCGTAACAAAACCAGCTATCTCTCTCTTCATACCCGGCCACCAGTACTGACGTCTCAAGTCTCGGTACATCTTGGTAACCCCGGGATGAACTTCCCAAGCTGAAGCATGAAAATTCTGCATCATCTCCTCGCGTATATCCCCTGGAACCCATACGCGTCCATGGAAATTCAAAAGCTCATCATCACCTATCGTCCAACCAAGAGGAGGGTCCTCACTTGCCACTGACTCCCGTAGAACTAGGCCTTCTAAATCTGATAGCTGCCTCATCCTTACTCTATCCAGTAGGGTAGAAGTCACAGCTAACGAGGAAAGATAAGTCTGCCCCTGACTATCATGCACCTCCATATGAATCTCAGAGAACAAAGCCATAAGTTTCCACTCACCAATGGCTTCCTGCACGGCCTGTATCTGAGTCTTCATGCTCAGTGCATCAGCTACTGCATTACCTTTACCGGGTGTATAGGCAAGATCGAAATCGAAGGACTGTAGGTACTTGACCCACCTTCTCTGCCTCAGATTCAGGTCACGCTGAGTAAAGATATACTTGAGGGTTTTGTGGTCGGTGAAAACCACAAAATTCTCTCCCAACAGATAATGTCTCCAATAGTGAAACACATGCACAACTTCAGCCAACTCGGGATCATGCGTCGGGTAATTCCTCTCATGTGGCCTCAACTGCCGAGACCCATACGCCACAAATCAGTCGCCCTGCATCAAAACGGCTCCCATCCCAATCCCTGACGCATCACAGTAAACTGTAGAGCTCTTCCCCTGCTCTGGGAGTATCAGGATCGGTGCTGATGTCAACCTTCCCTTCAGGTCCTGTAAATCTATCTCGCAATCTTCTGACCAAACGAACTACACACCCTTCTTAGTCAGACCTGTCAACAGTGATGCTAAGCAAGAGAAGTCATGTATAAAGCGCCTATAGTAACCAGCTATCCCTAAAAAACTCTGTATCTCAAACACGTTCTTAGGATGCTCCCAGGAAACTACTGCTCTCATCTTCTCTGGGTCTACTGCAACTCCTGCCTCTAAGATGATATGACCCAGGAAGTGAATCTGGTCCATCCAAAAGTGGCACTTCGAGAGCTAAACATATAGGTGATGCTCTCTTAGTGTACTCAATATGATCTCAAGATGGGTGGCATGGTCGTTTTGAGTGTGAGAGTACACCAAGATGTTGTCCACACATACTACCACAAATGAATCAAGATACGGATGGGACACACGATTCATCAGAGCCATGAAAACTGCTAGCACGTTCGTGAGTCCGAATGGCATAACTATATACTCATATAGACCATACCTGCTCCTGAAATCTATGAGAGGTATATCAGATGGTCTAACGCACAGCTGATGATATCCAGATCTCAAGTCAATCTTCGAGAACACTCATGATCCATGAAGCTGATCAAACAGATCATCTATCATCGGGAAGGGATATCGTTTTTTAACCGTTAACTGGTTCAGCTTCCAATAATCCACGCAAAGCCTAAGGGTACTATCCGCCTTCTTTGCAAAAAGGATAGGAGAACCCCAAGGAGAAGTACTGGGTCAGATAAAACCCTTCACATGTAGCTCCTCTAACTTCCTCTTAAGCTTCTGTAACTCAGGCATGGCCATCCTATAAGGAGGAATGGACACCTGTGATGCTCCTGGAACTAGCTCGATAGAGAAATCCACCTCACACATCGGAGGTAGGCCTGAAAAGTCGTCCGGGAAGACCTCCCTGAAATGATCAACAACTGGAGGGAAATCCCTCTGACAAGTCCCTCAGTCATCCAGATATAAGCTCGCAATCTGGGCTGTGACTCCACCTTGCCCATGATGCTCTGGTCCAGCTCGACTCACCTGAACATCCCGTTCTCCCTTGTATAGAAACTCCTCACCCTCTGGTGACATGAAACACACCCGGCGACGATAGCAGTCTACAAAGGCTCGAAAGGGAACCAACCGGTCTATCCCGAGAATGACGTCATAACTCGTCATCTCTAGGAAATAGAGGTCCCAATGGAAGTGACACCCACCAACCTCAAGGGGGCACTCCTTGCACTGACACACACCAACCCTCCTAGTCCCCAACGGAGTGTCTAGCGTCAAGATGTCAAAAGAAGTAGAAACATCGAGCCCAAGGCTCTCCATAGCGGGTATAGATATAAAACTATGTGTAGCACTCGTATCAAAAAGTACTGAAAACAAGACAGAAGCTACTGGAATAGTACCTATGACTGTCGAAGGTCCGGGATCCTGCTCCTGCTGGTTCTGTTGCACTGCATATGTCTGTCCAGTGCCGCGGCCCTGCGACACAGCCTGACTACCCTGAGCTGTCCCGCCCTACTGCCTCTGCGATCCTGGTGTCTGGCTACCATGGCCATGACAACCATCTCTGCCTACATGCCCTGACGTATTCCAGTTTCCAGACTGGTAAGAAGCCATTGGTCCTGCTCCCGTACGCGGCGTCTGCACAGAACCCCTCTCACTAGACACTGGTAGAAACGCCCTACAAAAGTGCTGCAGATAACCCATCTTGCCACAAGCTCTGCACTCCACTGGGTCTCGTGGACACTGCGGCCTCCTATGCCCCTCTCTTCCACATTGGTAGCACCTGATCGGGCCACCTGAAGCAGCTGCCTGGCTGGTACTGCCGCCCTGAGAGAAGTCCACCTATCTCTTCCTCTTTCCAGAAGAAATAGTACCAGTAACTGGTGTCGAACCGCCCTAGCCCACACCACTAGATTCTCGCAGGTTCCCCTCTGTAATCAAAGACTGGTTCACAATTGCGTTTATAGTAGGTAACATGAAAGCATTCACCAGCACTCGGATGTCATACTGAAGACCATCCTCAAAACATCTGGCTCTCAGTGTCTCATCACCCACCATCACGAGTGCAAAATGCTGAAGCTCTGTAAAACGAGCAGAGTAGTCCATCACCGACATAGCGCCCTGCTACAGATTCATGAACTCTCGAGCTCTATCTGTCCTCAGCATCTCGGGAAAGAAGAATTCATAGAAGACTGTCTGAAAATCCTCCCACGCCATGTCCCTGTGATGATCTGACTGGGTAGTAACATCCCACCACCTCTTGGAGGAATCATGCAGCATGTAATTCGCGAGCTTGACCCTCCGCCCTAGAGGCGTCTCAAGATGCTCGAAAATAGTCTACATCGATCCTAGCCAAGACACTGCAGCCTGTGGTCTTCCATCCCCTGAAAACGTAGGCGGATGCTACTGCTGAAAGATACGCGTCAGCACGGCCATAGATGTGGTAGCCTGTGGTGCTCCCTGAAAGGTCTTCATGAAACGCAGTAATCCTTCACGGAACTTAGCCTTCGTGCCCATTTCCGGTATAACAGCTAGTGCCACATCTGGCTCTACTGGTGGATCAATTGGTAGCCCATGGCCCACCATCTCTGGAGTATAATCATCACCGCTCTCTTGGCGA